>OX387361.1:9327500-9927500 GCA_947563465.1 Archips xylosteana | reverse complement strand
CCCAGTGCCGCTGTCATAATTATTCATACATTTTGAACGCACATGTGCGTCGGTGGCACCTGTGGAAGGTGACAGTGAATGCGTTAACTAAGAAATAATAATAAATCGACTTCAAAACAACCAAAACTAATGTATAAGATTGCGGGCCGAATAGAATCAAAACAAGATAATAAAGTAAATATGGTCCCAGCGCATACAGTCTCATTTATCGTTTCAGCTTATATAGGTTCCACTGCCGGGTACAAGCCTTCTTTAGAATGAGAGGGCATGAGCCGTAGTTCCCGCGCGGGCCCAGTGCGGACTGGGAACTTCACGCACACTATTTAATTTCTTCGTAGCTCAGTGCAGGGTTCCTTACGATGTGTGCCTCCACCGCAAATAATAATAGTAATTTATCTATTTCAGATTTACATCCATAATTTGTTAGGAACATTTTATAATATTAAAAGTATGTAAAGCCCATCACACACAGCGCAGATGCGGTAAGATATCTGTATCTGAACAGATATCTGTCAATATCGCTCCCTATACAATTCAATGGAGGACCACACACAGCGCTGATGCGGTAAGATTTTTATCTGCGTATCTGTGAGCACCGACATATATCAACAGAATCCGACAGATGTGAAGATTATATCTGCAGATAAATACAGGTGGATGCCAAGAAGCATACTTTCATCATCATCATCATCATCCCAGTCTATATTACGTACCACTGCAGGGCACAAGCTTCCTCTCAGAATAAGAGGGTTTGGGTCGTAGTTCCCACGCGGGCCCAGTGCGGATTGGGAACTTCAGTGTATAATAAAATAAATATAAAATTACGTACTACTTAAGCAAACAACAAGTCATCCTTGCGTAGAAATGCATTTTCGCATTTTTTTACATTTTGTCGTGAAGAGAAATAAAGACAGTGTAACGCGCTTTTATTGAAAATTCATTGTAGCCTATCTATCTCTCAAAGGGCCGGCAACGCACTTGTGACACCCTTAATGTTGCGGGTGTCCATGGGCGGCGGTGATTGCTCCCCAGCAGGTGACCCTCATGCTCGTTTACCCCCTTTTATATAAAAAAAACACCCTGTATAAGCCATCCGCACCACAAAACACGTCTACTCAGCTTCGAAATTTTAGAGTGAATGTAAAACCTCGCATTTGCGCTGTGTGTGATACCTGCAGACGGATAAGTTTTTATACGCAGATAAAATCTTACCGCATCTGCGCTATGTGTGATGGGCTTTAGTTACTCAAGACATATTGTATTAAAATTAAAATTATTCATTAAAATGTCAACCAACCAAAAAAAAACATTAAAAATATAAAAAAAATAAAATTCACATTACGAAAATAAATTTACATCAAAGGGCCAGAGAAGATTGGCGAATGCATGTTGGACCAGTGGCGTAGAAACGGACCTAAGCTTGTGGTGAATTTAAAATGTAATTTCGCACATAAATTTCGGAAAACTCAAGAGGTGCCCGGGCTCGAATTCTTAACCCTCTTTTCGAGAGGTCTTAATTTTAAACCACTTGGATACCATGACTTCGTACTCTGACAACACTCATTAAAAAAGTGAAAATATCTGATCGATACAAGATGGAACCAAAGGGTTCGCAGCATGATTTATGATTATGATTGCTTTTGTTTATTTTAAAATTATTTTTTCTGAATTAAATTATTCTAATCCGTTTTGCTATGTCGGTGACCCTTGTTCTTCTACGGATCTCCTCATGATTCGATCCCGTAGAGAAACCCCGAGGATAGCTCTCTTCATACCTTGTTTAGCGACTCTGAGCCTATTCATCAGGCCTATAGTAAAGCACTAGGTCTCGGATCCACATGTCATCACTGGCAACACACACTGGTTAAAGACTTTCGTCTTAAAGCACTGAGGATCAGGCCTTATACTACGAAGTGCAAAATTCGAACTTCGTATCGTGCCATTCCTCTCACGCTAATAGTATTTAATACAAGAGCAAAGCAAGACGATGCGATACGAACTTCAATTTTCGAATTTCGGAGTAGCCCTCCAGTTCGTTAAAATGGCAATGGGCAGGTCATATAGCACGCAGAATAGATGGCCGTTGGAGCCCAAAAGTTCTTGAATGGAGACCACGGACTGGCAAGCGCAGCGTGGGACGTTCACCAAGGAGATGGGCGGACGATTTGTTAAAGACCGCAGGCTCAAGGTGGATGCAAGTCGCTTCCAACCGTAATGATTGGGTATTAATGAGGGAGGCCTATGTCCAGCAGTGGACGTCCTACGGCTGAAAAGATGATGATAACATAGTGTCATTCAAAATTTAAGAAAGATGTAGGGTGCGTTTTTAAAATAAAGAGACTTTTTATGTTCAAAGACTACATACATTCACTCAATATATTAATTCCATAAGAAATGCAATATTCGGAAAAACTTGTTTTTATACAAAGATGTCTGTGCATTTGTAATCAGGTTTATTTATAACAATACATGTTATTTCTAAATATTCATACGCGGAAGTCTTAACATAATGAAGTTTTAAAAATCGAATAACATAAAATTACGACTAACATAGGTTAAAGCTTCTCCAAAACAGAGTTTTATTCAGATTTTATTTTAAATGAGATTGATGGATCGTTTTGTTTAATTATAATATTATATCTTCGACCATGAAAAAATTGTTATGTAAAATATCTCACATATTTTCTTAGTGCTTAAGATTAAAACTGGAGGGTAAGTTTGGGCATTTGGATCCTCTATGATTCCTAAGAAATGGCCTAATGAATTGAAGTAAAATCCCGTTTTTTTCTTATCCCGTGGGACTTTTGATAGAATTTTGAAATTCGTTTTTTTTCTAATATAATCACCTACTTGCATGCAAAATTTTTAGTCTCTAATAATTATAAGTACCTGGGCGACCGAGCTCTGCTCGGGCAGAAACTCGGTACCAAGCGTTTTCCCAGAGATAAGACCAAGCTAGATCAATTTTTCATCCCCGAAAACCCCCAAATACCAAATTTCATCGAAATCGTTGGAGCCGTTTCCGAGATCAAAACACCGGAGGGGTGGGGGGGGGGGTGAGAGGGGGGAGGGGATGCGGGGGAGGGAACGCGGGGGCATTAAAGGGGGGATGAAAATTTCATTGATTTTGCCGTAGGATGCACCGTTTTCAAGATATTTGACTAAAACACCGGAGGGGGTGGGGGGGGGGGTGAGTCACGGTAAACTATCGTCCGTAAACCGACTTTACAGACAACCGGCTTTTCCTGTTCTGTGCTCCCAATAGGGAACGTGCACATAGACGGTGCTGCCAACTGGTGCCATAAGGGTGCCATCAATTTGAATGTTTTACCTTGATAAGTTTGTTTTACTGTCCGCATAGTGTTTCTTCTGTCGCATTAGTGCTGCCGCCTATAGTTACTGCACGTTCCCTATAATAATTTTTCTAACAAAAAAGTAACTTTTTTTCACAAAAGAAGAAACTTGACGTTTTCTCATGAAAAATAAACTTAAAAAAAAACTAAAAATCTTGAAAAAAAACGTGGAATCGAACCGAGGTCGGCTGGATCCGCGACCACCCGATTTCTAATGTGCCATTATGATCTGCTCGAAGTCGGCGAAATTTAGCTTTATATTCTAATGCAAACAAAAATAGCCGGAAAACACGAGTAAAAGCGATTTTCTGAAAATGAAACCTAGCTAGATCAGTTTTTCATCCCCGAAACCACGTACCAAATTTCATCGAAATCGTTGGAGCCGTTTCCGAGATCCTGATTATATATATACATATATACATGAATTGCTCGTTTAAAGGTATTAGATAGATAGATTAGATAGATTACGGAGATAATAGGTACCACTTTGAAGTCCCATTTATTCTCTGTCCCGTGGGAATTTCGAAAAGTCTCATCTTAGTGTATCTATGACTCTCAATGCGTAATATGTGTGCCAAATCATATTATGTGCTTAAATCTTTAAGAACGAGAAGCACAAAGGGGGGGTACGAGAACAAAGGGGGTCGCGAGAGGTACAGTTTATCTAAACTATACCTCTCCCGGCCTCCTTTGTTCTCGTACCCCCCAGCCCCTGTACCGCGCTGGCGAATACTCATTCAAACGGTTTAGCTATAGCTTCAACGGTTTGGGCTGTGCGGTGACATTATCAGTCAGTTAGTCAGTCAGTTAAGACTTTGAATTTTATGTAATAATATTAAAAAATAATTAATAATAAATAGAATAGAATAGAATAGAATAGAATAGAATAGAATAGAATAGAATAGAATAGAATAGAATAGAATAGAATAGAATAGAATAGAATAGAATAGATTTAAATTATAGCACATTGCCATATGGTTAGTTTTAGCAAACCGTCCACGTTTTTACGTTAAGTATTTATTAGAACCTTCTATTTGTGATTTTCATATGGGATAAAGTTATCCACCTTGGGTCAAAGTAGCCCGACTAGGAAATAACTCGATACTTTACAATCAGCGTTTTTACACACTTTATGAGCAGCTAGGTTGATTTAAAATTAAAACTTTACAATAACTAAGGAGCAAGGAGCAAAGAGCAGTGAGGCTGGTTGAGCGGATACGAAACACTACGCTGCGCTCCTAAAGCTCCAAACGCAGACAGCGGAGGCGTGGCGCTGACGGTTGTAATGCGGCAATTACATTAAGGCGACGACCGCATGCCACATGCGGTGGCCGCAACAGTGTAAAGAACAATGTAGTCGGCCGCATTCGGCGAGCGACAACTGCCACCGCCTAAATATGGCCACCGCATTAGGCGGACAGACTAATGTGAAGACGACGTTTGTTCGCCGAAGTAGTTCGAAACAAGTTCGGCGACCGCATTAGGCGAACGAAGTAGTGTAGGGGAGGGTGGGGGAAACACGGACGGCGGGTAACGGCGGACGCACAGGTTTAAATAAGTTAGAATAGGACAGGAGATATTTTGAATAGCGCGATCTCAAGTCGGCCCTGAACCCAGTGCCTAACAGTAAGTGGTTTAGTGAGGCCGCGCTCACCGTTCACGGTAAGTTATCTTGAAAGTTTTTTAACAAATTCATCTTATTTTTGTGTAATTTTGAATGTTTGTTTCTCACTGTACGAAAAACACACCGACATGGTGTTTTTTTCGTGAAATAACATCTAAATAAACAATGATTTGAAGCACACGTATCACGCACCGCGTGATTGTAACCTCAAATAAAATATTTATGTTGCGTTTCTGGGCGAGTCGGCTAATGGCGGACGATTTGAATCGGGTAACTACGAACGATCGTAGTTACCCCTAAACAATAAATGTGGTGAAATATTATACTCTATATACTCTGTACCGTAACCAAATAGTTAATGTAATAAAAATACAGTATTTCACTTATATATAAATTAATTTAAAACAAAAATATCACTCTATTTAGTTGTAATACACCTTTAACATTTAAAAATATGGGTTTGATAATATTTTTAGGTTTTAATATACCTAAACACATATGTTGTTGGATAGTTAAAGGCCGCATTTTTGCACCATTAGTAAATGTGTTGGTATACCTTAGTTCAGATGACATTACCAAAGAAAGTCAGAAAATATCACAACCGAAAACAAGGCAAACTTCTAGGAAGAGGCATTCAAATTATAATAACCAGCACCCCTATGAAAGGTGATTTAGAAGAAAAAGAACAAATAAGGAAGAAAAAAGAGCAGATTAAAGTTAACACTAAGATAAAGAAAAATACCACAAAAGTTACGTTGGAGAGTCAAGAAGGGTAATTATTCTCTAATAACGAAAAATATGTACAACCAATCACCAAAGATTGGATAATGTGCTATAAATGTAAATTATGGGTGTATGATTGGGGAAAGCATTTCGAAGGGCTTTTTATGTGATTTTTGCGCTAGTTAGAGTGTGTCCGAGGTTACCCCACTCAGTATCCGTAATTACCCCACGTCGTGTGGGGTAAAAGCGAACACCAGAAGTTTTTTTTCTTTATTATAACTTGATTATATTAAAAAAAATATGACTGTTGATTATAAAAACATATAGTTGATTACTTTAACTAAAGATTGATTAATAAATAGCTTTAATAACTTTATTACTTTTTGTTTTATTTCAACTTTTCCTTAGGTGTTCGCAGTTACCCCACTCTCCCCTAATTGTCGCATAATAGGTATTCGAACTGTGCAGTACCGTACCGCGAACTCGTTTATACAAGTTAGAATATTCCATCCGTCACCGCCACCCCACCGCCGCTGTTTGTGCGTTTCGAGCTTAAATGCGCATTACCGATGTCGGTGCCAAGGCTGCCAAGCTGAAATGAAACAGGTAAGCCACGCAAGCCGCATGGATCCGAATCGGTGGGGTAAAATAGCCACGGACTGGATACCACATGATGGATGGCAGCGACGGGTAGGCCCAGAAGGCGTTGGCGGGACAACCTAGACCATGTACCTACAATCGGCCCAGACGCCAGCTTGGCACCTTAAATGCCCAGTTTGCGTGCAGTGGCTAGACATCTGTCCATACCTACCAATCCATACCAATGAACTTCAACGGCTGCAAGCAAATTTACTGTACTGTATTTATGTACTGTGGCCCGGCGGAAGACCAGTGCTGGTTTTTTTTCAACTAGCGATATACTGAGTCAGGACCGTTTTTGTAACAGCTTTAATATGTGCACCTCTGTCTTTGTCTATGTTTGTACTCTTATTTTTACCTGTGTGCGTGTTATTGTTGTTATAAATAAATGTTTTTCTTTCTTTCTTTCTTTCAAATTTGTTTTGAAACTGGTAAGCTGGCGCTTGGGCCGATCGTATAGTATAAATCTTCCCAGGTGAATTTTTCGCTTCGAGCCCTTATCTTTCAAAACAAATGGTATCGTCATAGTATTAAGGTTCAAATTTAATGTAATGGCTCGAAGCGAAAAATTCACCTGGGATGATTTATACAATAGCTCCAAACGCACAGACAGCGGGGGAGTGGCGGTGGGGTGGCGGTGACGGTTGTAATATTCTAACTTGTATGAACGAGTTCGCGGTACGGTACCGCACAACCGTTCATACAAGTTAGAATGTTACAACCATCACCGGCGCCGCGCCGCCCCGTTATAGCTTTCAGTGCGTTTGGTGCTTAAGAGTATGCGCGCACGAGCAACTTTATCTCCGCGACTATTTTATCAAGTCTATGGGTTAGTATGGAAATGCGCACACTTAGCACCGCGACTCCCAGGGTACAAATGCAAAGACTTGATAAAATAGTCGCGGAGACAAAGTTGCTCGTGCGCGCATACCCTAAGGACTGGAAAGACACCGCTCAAAATAGGGATGAATGGATAAATTATTTGGAGGCCTTTGCCCAGCAGTGGGATACTTCTAATTAATAACAATAGCTATTATAAAGGTGATGTCATTATAGAGTAGGGCGCAGCATCTCGTCTGGGCGCGTGCGCGGCGACGATTCGTATCGTTTTGTAGTGCCCCAGGGATGTTTGATTCTCCAACTATATGTAAGTTAAAAAGGCGTACCAAAACTGATGGAAAATCAAATTTATGAAGGCGATGACACAAAATGATACCTCGTTGGTTATGTTACACATGAGAAGACAATTAAAGATTGTATCTACGTTATTGTGACACAGACAGTTAAACTGTTGGGTCCAATAAATAAATTAATATTGGTAATGTACGGTGATAAAGTTACATAAGGAATTATATAAATTGGAGGTCAAGGATGAAATGAATATCTAGTGAAGATGTGAGAGCGACAATAAAACTAGATTTTAATGGTGTTGATATTTTTTAAACATGCACTGTGTGGGAGTTATTAATATTCACGTGACAACGGCAACCCAAAAAGGAAAATTTTAATGATTTCGTTGATTTCTTTGTGCTTTTCGTGCAGAATTTTGATGCAAATGAGAAATAAAAATTGTCGTTCATTTATATAAACAGATTGAAAGAATGCTAGTGCTCTCGCTCTGGCTCAATTATCTTCTACCTACTCTAAAAGCACCTTTATTTGCGCAAGGAAGATTTGATTGTTTTAAAAAAGCGGTCAAGTGCGAGTCGAACTCGTACACGAAGAGTTCAGTAACTCCGTACAATCTTTTAAAAACAGTTCAGTAAAAAATCGCCAAAATGTAGGCATTAGAATCGCAAACTCATACTCGTAGGTAGTTAAACATATCCGAACAGCATAGGGCCGCTCGCGTTGCCTAGCAACCGTGGCCAGAGTTAAAAACGCTGAAAAAAAAACACACAGACACAGACAGCGAAGTCTCAGTAATAGGGTCCCGTTGGCAACCTTTGGGTACGGACCCCTTAAAAACTAAGTTTATTACCTATTTAATACCTTTAAACGAGCAATTCTTGTATACCTATACATATACAGTATCTCAGAATCGGCTCGGATGAAAAACTGATCTAGCTTGGACTTATCTCTGGGAAAACGCTTGGTACAGAGTTTCAACCCGAGCAGAGCTCGGTCGCCCGGGTACTTACCTATTTAATGTGCGAGATCTTCCTGAAAGTGTCGTTGTCTCAATCAAATACAATTTACGATGTTCTATGTAAGGCGTATTTCAACAACTAAAATCTATGAATGTATGAGTAATAAAATCTATTTTGTGTACTGAAGCATTATCCTTCAATCTTAGTGTTGTGACATGCATTGCGCGCATCAATGGGTATTAAGTGTTAACACATTTTGTTTCTTTCGTTAATAGTGATGCGATAATGTCTATCGATGAGTGACAACACTTTACGTTACGTAAAACATGCAATGAAAATTATGAAATGAAGGTAAAATCAAGTATTATTGTTTTGTTGAAAAATTAGACAGTTTGAATTATGTAAGTAACTGTGTTTTGGAAAGATAATAGGTGTACCTCATAGTTGATGTTGATGTTGGAAACTGCGTAAAAAAGAAGATATTTCATTAGGTACGACTAAGTATAATATAGTAGTTGGACCTGAAGCAATTTGCACTTTTAGTGATATGATACTATGATCTCATTGAGAAAAAGAAAATCAATAGTGATAACAGCTAATGTGCGCCAGAGTCTTAACACGAAGTATGGGCAAGAAGACACGAACATGAAATCAGGTACAGCTTTGCCTTTTTTCACTTATAAATTAAATGAAACCAGAATATTGACGTGCATTTAATTGAAAAGAAAACCTACTTTATGATGCTACATAAAATATCCAGTTTACCTACTTTTTAAGATATACACAAGATGCACCAAAACTCAATTATAACCTGGGACCGGACGAGAGGAAAAATATTAAGAAAAAAAAACAATGTCACTTAAGTAGTTAAGCAATAATAGAGTCAAAACATGCTTCGTCAAGGAACATGGAATAATAATAATCTAATTCCCACTCAGCACCCCGCCCGATCCAAAGGTCCCCATTATACTAGCAGCATTGCCCCGCTGAATAGCAATGGAGACCTGCTGGACCAACCAGGACCCAGAGCGGGGATCGTTGCCCTTCTCTCTCAATCTTCGCCCTAACTCCCTAAAAAACTCGCGGGCCTCATCACCCCAGGGTCCAGCCGTCTCCACAGCAACCGGCACGAAGTCGTACATTGACTCCAAAGCTGAGTACTTGGCGTGTTTCAACTTGGCGGCATTCTCTGCCGCTGAACCTGCCAGTCTCACGGTCTGCCTCAAATGGGACGCAGCAAAAGTGCTTACGCACGTTGCGTCCCATAAAAGGCACCGACCTCTCCGCCAAGGAATCAATGTAAGACCGTCCGGCCTCTTACCATCCGTCCGAGACAAACCTGGCGGCTCCAAAACACAAGGCACATTTACTGAAACCAGAGCCCGACGGATGATTTCATTTATTGAATGGTGTCTCGGAAACCGCCCGGCACATCTGTGGCAACTTAGACCATGGTGCCCGTTCTCCTCCACCATTACTCCACAAATGCAGCGATGGGCCTCACATACCTTGCCCCCCAGTCTTAAGGCCACTGCTACTCTTAAGGAGTCGTTATCGAGCAGTGTACCCAATTGAGGAGACGGCAAAGCATGCAGCCATGCCCCTGACTGTGGCTTTGTGAGTGCCTTAAGACGCGCCTGATCAGCTACCGAAACACCATCCAACAAGCGAGAGTAAGAGAGCTTACAGAGAATGTCGTCCCATCCCCTCTGAACCACAAGGTCATCTGGGCGGTCATCAGTCGGACAGAGCATGGCCCATCTCTCCAAGGCCTCCAAACCAAAAGGCAGGCGGATGTTGCTGCCATCCAGTGATAAAATACGAGCAACAAGATCCCCCGAACCATGTACGGAGGCCAAAAAGGCCACCAGCCCAATATCCCGAACCCGACGTACTCCGAGACCTCCATGACGAATAGGTAAGGCCGCCTGACACCACTGTTCTTCATCTAACCTTACATTAAGTACTGATTCCAAAGTTTGCTTTAGCGTGTCATCGAACAAATCCAAATCCCGTTCAAACAGCCAAGTAGGTGAAGTTCGCAAGACATATACCATCCGAGGCAAAGCGAAACAATTTCGCAGCAAAACGAGCGAAACATGTCCTGACAGATGCGTCAAATGCTCCCGTGCAGCCAAGAGTGCCTGCCTTTTGCGTTGAAGAACAGAGCTGACACCCTCAGGAAATATGGGAGCACCTAACAAATTTAACGACGATCTGTCAACCTGCGCAATACCAGGCAAAAGAGACTCAAAATCTCCAAGGGAGTTTGTAACCGAACCACTGCAACTAAAAACCTCGCATTTAGCTGGATTAACTTCCAAACCTACTGCTTTCAAAGCTGGAATCAATGTTCTCAAATCTTGAAGGATCACCTCTGGGCTTCCCCCCAAAATGCCATCATCAAGATACCAGACATTCAGAGGGGATTTTAAATCAGAAATAATCCTCTGAATAGCCAAGCAGAATAACAAAGGTCCCAATGGATCTCCCTGCTGAGCCCCAACCTGCGACTGTATAACACTATCTGAGAAAAACAGATTACTTGAAGACGCATAGCACTGGTAAATAAATGGATACAGTGACGGGGTATGCTCCAGAACCTCATTGAGAATGGCATCTCTCTCCACGCTATTAAAGGCATTTTTAATATCAATCTTAACAATTATACAGTTTGATTCCTCCTGTTCCATAGTGAATAATCGAGTGGAATGTATCGCCGCCTCACATCCCAGCGTAGTGCCAAAACCCACCTGCCTCGGTTGCAGGTAACAGGACATTATCTCTCTAACCGATCGACAACAAAGCTTGGCCGTAAGGCGGCGAAAAACACTGCCAACCGCAATCGGTCGAATACCACCATCCTTTTTGGATAGGGCACACAAAGAGGCACCATATAAGAAAGGCTTCACCTCCAAGTTGAGCATGCCCCTCAACAGGAAATTACAAAGTTTGGTGATAGATTCTAGCAGACGAGGTCCATTGCTGCCCGCGGAAGACGAAATTAATTCTTTAAGGTGCTGGGGGCGCAATCCATCGAGTCCAGAAGCCGACCCATTATAGAAAGAAGCAATTGCACTAGCCACATCCACCGGTGTTACTGCCAAAAAAGGGCTAGTTATACTGGGTTCCAGTGGCAGAGTTACCGCTCTCGAAGGCGCTGGATGCTTATCCTTTAAGGCTCTTAATGTACTGTCATTCATAGGAGCAAGAGAGGAATCTGACAAAAGTAACCGTACTGCACCTCTTAGGTCCCCGTCATGCACCTTAGCCTCAATAGAACGATAAATCGAAGCCGATTTCGACGAAATTCGTTCCTCTGGAAAGTATAAATTTGGCTCATCTATGTTACATTTAACCTTGGCCGTCAAAGATTTCCTGCCTCCTACATCCGGCACTCTCAATGCCGAATAAGAGAATGACAGCAACCTGAACCAATCTTCCGCACTATTCGTACGCAGACAATCCTCTATGATTGCGCACAACTTGCCGGCGGCCAGTACCCTTGCCCCCTTAGGTATATGTCTCAAAACCCGAACATTAGCCTTTAACGATGGCAAATTATTAAAACTTCGTCCAATCTGAGATGCCTGGGAAGCATGATCCAAAACAACACTAGGAGCCGACTGAGTATTTGTATCCGCACGATTGGGCGGGTTCAACGCTTCCTGATTTTGTGACGCAACATCCCTGTGAACCCTACTTATGTGCACATTAAGCCCCCTTGACTGCACATATTGTCTCGACAACCCTGGGCAATAAGGACAACTAACCCTTGGAGGGCTATTCATAATATTATAATGGGCCTTAAAACAAAAAAAAAAAAAAAAAAATGGAGAGAGTGGGGTAGGTAAAAAAAAAATAAAAAAAAAAATCAAAAGATAAAAATAAATAATTAAAAAGGTTATATACATGCAAAAGACACAAAGTACATCTAATTTACAAAAATAATATTAAAATTTGTATACAATGCTTTATAAATCTCATCTAAAAACAACACGTAGGCATGATAAGCCGGTAAATACAATTATAACAACAGCAACACATTAACAAGATAAAAACAATAAAAAAACACTTACATAATACCTACAAAAGTGACTAGAATAATTATGCTCAATAGGCACCTAAAAATTTGAAAAAAAAAATAAAACCATTTATTTTGCAAATATTGAGGAAGAGAAAAAAAACTTTAAAAACCCTAATTAAAATTCCTATAATCAATTAATTACTGCACAAACATAAATTAAAGAAACTATAAATAAACCATAATAAGGCCGGCAATAATATAAATCATTAACCTACGAGTACAATATTAAGAATCAACTCAGATAAACAACAACTCAAACAATCATTATAAATACAATAACGATATCCAGTAAAACAACAGAAAAAAAAAAAAAAAAAAAAAATTAACCGCACTCTGTAGATCGCTTATACTTGCAGCACCAAAACGACGTACAGTAGGTAGGTAGGTATCACGTGACGTCGTATCCATGAACGCAAATTAATGCCCAGTAATATTATTTTGCACTAAATGGCATGTTTCATTATTGTGCCATTCGGACCGAAGATCTTTTTAAAACAGGCAACATTGTGCAACAAAAATTGACGCGGGTAGGTCTCATATCCGTCTTATACAAAAACCTGGCGGGTAGGCGGTGAACTAGCAACTGTAGCCACAGGCACTCAAGAATTTTAAAGCACTGATTACCCGTTCCCTGATGAAGTTGACGCGGAGATAACACTTGCACGACACAATCAGAGTGCAATATTTCCTTTAAGACATTTCCCGTCTCGCATTTGCGCAAATATACCAACATTGGTCACTGTTTAATGAAGGTCGCTGCTGGTGCGGTGCTGAAGGAAGGTAGGGTTAGCTGTCAAATAATAATAGAGTCACGTAAATATATCACTTTTAGTATTAGATATTTTCGAAAATATCTCTGATATCGCTTAACTTTAAGTGAGATGGATTTTTCCTTATTTTTTTAGAACTGTCAGCTTAGCCTTTCACCCGGTACCAAGTTATAATTGGGTTTTGGAACGTCCTGCAGATATTTAACAACATACCTATAGTTAAAAAAAATGAAAACCCTGTATTTCACCAACATAGTTTACCTACTACAGTGTAAATACATTTTCAAATCACAAATTTACATTTCGAATTTTTGTTATAGTATTATTGAAACAATAGAAAAGCTTACCTTTAAATTAGACTGGCTTATGTTACAACATCAAAATTGAGTAGGTACAATTCTCGGTGTAATGTACATTGAAATATTTACCACATTAAACTGGCATTAGCCAATTTGTCTAGCTGTAGTATCAAGTATCCTTATCGACTGTGTCCCATCTCTAGCAGACGTATGCGGTCAGGCAACCTTCACTCGTTGCCCTTTCAACTCAAGGGGACATGAGAAAAATAGGTGCACTATGCGTACGCGCAGGTGGTGTTTAGTGATGGGCCGACGTCGTAGAGCAGGTCAAACGATGAGATTGCTTTTTTGACTTAGTAGATAATATTATAGTTATTTTTTATTAAATCTACCAACGTGTATAGATTGAAGTGAATTGCATAATGTATGCAAGCGTATCAAGATCAAAACGGCTGCACCTATTTGGCTATTTTTTTTATGATTGTAATAAAAAGGCATGGTTTTTGTGAAAAAAAATGTTTGGCAAAATGTATGATAATTGATAGTAAAAAAATGTGAGTGAGACAGCAGATTTTCTTTTCTAGTTCACTCGTGCGAGGTGGGACGGCCACCACGGCTTAATTAAAAGCCCATTTACATTATACAACTTTCTTGCCCTTTTCATACAGTAAAATTGAGGCAATAAAACATTGCTCAGTCAGATATGAAGTATCTTTTTTATTTTTATTTTTCAACTTCATTTTTTATTACTTTTACGGTCATCCCATGAAACCATATATTTCAAACTAAATACAAACTGAAATATAGATGCACAGAAAAAACCCCAGAAAAAAGACCAATGCTGGGAATCGAACCCAGGTCCTCAGCGTTCCGTGCTGCGTGCTTACCCCTACACCATCACTGGTCTAGAGGTTAGCGACGAATCTTTCCCATACATCGTACATTTCAGTCTGTTATAATCACTTTATGCAGTAATAAAGCGCTTATCTATGTTATGCCCTCTACCGAGAGACTTTAACACTCCTTCGGAGCTAACCGCTCACCTGGACCAAGAGATGGCGCTACTGTGCAAGTCAGATATGAAGTATCTTTTTTATTTATTTTTCAACTTCATTTTTTATTACTTTGTCGCTAACCTCTAGACCAGTGATGGTGTAGGGGTAAGCACGCAGCACGGAACGCTGAAGACCTGGGTTCGATTCCCAGCATTGGTCTTTTTTCTGGGGTTTTTTCTGTGCATCTATATTTCAGTTTGTATTTAGTTTGAAATATATGGTTTCATGGGATGACCGTAAAAGTAATAAAAAATGAAGTTGAAAAATAAAAATAAAAAAGATACTTCATATCTGACTTGTTTAAAGTTGCACAGTAGCGCCATCTCTTGGTCCAGGTGAGCGGTTAGCTCCGAAGGAGTGTTAAAGTCTCTCGGTAGAGGGCATAACATAGATAAGCGCTTTATCACTGCATAAAGTGATTATAACAGACTGAAATGTACGATGTATGGGAAAGATTCGTCGCTAACCTCTAGACCAGTGATGGTGTAGGGGTAAGCACGCAGCACGGAACGCTGAGGACCTGGGTTCGATTCCCAGCATTGGTCTTTTTTCTGGGGTTTTTTCTGTGCATCTATATTTCAGTTTGTATTTAGTTTGAAATACATTGCTCAGTCTAAACCTAAGGTTTCTAAGGTTAAGGCAAGAAAGTTTTATAATGTAAATAGGCCTTTAAATTGAAGGTTCATTGATTCCATTCTTAATTTAATTTGACGTAACGCCTAGTACATTTTATTTTTATTTTATCTCAATTGAAAATACTAAGTATACTATTAACATTATTCATGTGAAAGTGAATTGTCTGTTTGTCCTTCTTTCACGTCGAAACTGAGAGACGGATTGCCACGATTTTTTGTATGGACATAGTTGAAGGGCTGGAGAGTGACATAGGCTACTTTTTACCTCGGGAAAATATCTCATTCCCACGAGAAAACTCGTTTTAATCCACTTCAGCGGAGGCGGAGCCGCGGGCATCAGCTAGTATTTAATAAATCATTAACTTAAACTCATTATTTATGTACAGTAAAATTATCCTAAACTAAGAGTAGACAAATCATTTGAGGTGTTATTTTAATTAATGTATCCATTATCGTACATCCTTTTATATTATGTCAAGTGACCATTATTTATTTCGTCCATGATGTTTTTAAATCCCCGACACAAAAAGAGAGGTGTGTAAGTGTGGTGTGTGTGTGTGTGTGTGTGTGTGTGTGTGTGTGTGTGTGTGTGTGTGTGTGTGTGTGTGTGTGTGTGTGTGTGTGTGTGTGTGTGTGTGTGTGTGTGTGTGTGTGTGTGTGTGTGTGTGTGTGTGTGTGTGTGTGTGTGTGTGTGTGTGTGTGTGTGTGTGTGTGTGTGTGTGTGTGTGTGTGTGTGTGTGTGTGTGTGTGTGTGTGTGTGTGTGTGTGTGTGTGGGTATCTGTCTGTCTGTCTGTGTGACTGTCTGTGGCATCATAACTCTTTTACAAGTAAACCCATTTAGATGCGGGTTTTTATTTGAAAGCAGGTTTCTTGGCAATGGTTCTTAGACATGTTTCATCAAAATTGGTCCCATCGTTTATAAGTTATCAGCTCTTTTGTATGCTCTGGAAGGGTGGGGATTTTTAATTTTTAATTTATAGTTATTAAATTATACTTAGGTTTTTTTACACGTTCCCGTATTTTAATTTAAATAGCAAGGTCGGAATTTGCGACATTTAAACGGGATATGGAGTTCTGCAATAGGAGCGAAGCCATGGGCATACGCTAGTCCCAGATCATCATAATAATCATTTTTTTTATATATATATAAGAGAGGGCAAACGATGGAGAGCGATCACGTCGCCCATGGACACCCGCAACACGAGGGGAATCCCAGGTGCGTTGCTGACCCTTTTAGGAATTGGTAGGCTCGTTTTTTAAAGACCCCTAAGTTGTAACGCTCCGGGAATGTTGCCGCAGTAAGGCGATTCCAAATTTTCGTCGTGCGGGAAAGAATTATCATTTCAGACGAAAGATGTACACTGCTGAACATAGGCGTCCCATAAGGGAACCATAGGGTTCATCAAACAGACCGGTCCTGCGTTATCCGCATCCAACGCGTTGCTGCAATGTTAAGGGCCTACTGAGCTTTTCGCGCTAATCGATGTTGGGTGGGCGATTTCGGGCGTGGGGGAGGCACGATGGCTCAAGATAGGTTGGTTGGACTGCGCGTGTTTTTGGGTATTTTCATGTTATTACTAAACAAATACACATTTTAAAAATGTAGCAACACTATGACCTAGGAAACATCTTGTTTTATTAACATTCAAAAAGTCATGACCTGTGCCGTTCAGTATTAGCGTCGTACTACGAATTTATTTCATTTTTTAGAGACGAATTTGGATTTTTATTCTATCGAGTGAACTATAAGTAATCGTGTTTCAATAAACACTTGTCATTAGAGTGAATCCTCAAATATCTTACACATGAATTTCAAGACAATAGCTTCACTTGTAATGATACAGCACGAGATTAAATGAATGCAATAAATGCGCCAAAAACACGCTAGGCCCTTAACCTGAGGCTATATTGTCTAACGCGCGGACGCTTGCTAACGCATTCACTATTCCTTTCTGTCAAACGGTATAAGATAGTGGCAGAAAGAGATAGCAAAAGCGTCGGCAAGTGCCCGCGCGTTACGACAATACGG
Organism: Archips xylosteana; assembly: GCA_947563465.1. NCBI lineage: Eukaryota > Metazoa > Arthropoda > Insecta > Lepidoptera > Tortricidae > Archips > Archips xylosteana. The sequence continues at coordinate 9,910,195 of OX387361.1, read as the reverse complement.
CCTCTGGTCGTTGCTCCATCTTGCTGTATCCTCCATCAGTGCGTATTCCGGTCAGGATAATTTTGCATCATCCTAGCCTACACACGTCCCACTGCAGGCCACAGGCCTCCTCTCAGAATGAGAGGGCTTGGACCATAGTTCCCACGCCAATTTACCAAGTTTTAATTTTGCATATTGTGATACAATTATGACATAACCCTTATAAAAAGATAATAAAGCTGTTAATTACATCAAAGACATGTTGTGAGCTTTATGGCAGCTCTATATCGAGCACACAATGAGCCTATTATGGTGCTATTCTTCATAAATACTCATAGTGTATCAATGTGCACGTAGAGTATGAACTTTGACCAATTAAGTTTAATAAGTTTTTTATTTAAAAAAGAATAAATAAAATAAATAAATAAATATCACGGGACCATTCACACCAATTGACCTAGTCCCAAACTAAGCAAAGCTTGTACTATGGGTACTAGACAACGGATAAACATACTTATATAGATGAATACATTCTTAAATACATATTAAACATCCAAGACTCGAGCACAAACATTCGTATTTTTCACACAAATATCTGCCCCGAACGGGAATCGAACCCGGGACCTCAAGTTTCATAGTCAGGTTCTCTAACAACTAGGCTATCCGGCCGTCTAAATAATCTAATATGAGCTTTATTGGGACGACCTAGACGTGTTGGGTAAAGATAGATGGCACAAAGCTAGTATGGTATTAATACTTGCTACTTACCTAAATACAGAAATTAGACAGCCCCCAAGACTTGCCCCGGTTCCCAATGTCATCTCTTTAGGTATCTCTTTATTTGTACAATATAAATAAAGTCTAAAAAGAATAATCAACAAAATACATAATAGTCATTTGATATACCTAACACACACCTATGATATACACGAACTCATTTGATCTTATCTTCTTCTTTAAAATATAGTCTTTCATAGATAGCCTGCCATTTAACTAGTATTTTTTATGTTTAAGCAAAAATAAAAAAATAAAAAATTTCATTACGTAAAATGACAATTAAATTAACTTTAGGTAAATTATTATGTCCATTTATTTACACCATAATGTGTAATTATAATTTAGGCTATTATTGTCATTTTATATACAACTATCCTAAAACTAAAAACCTTAAGAAAAATAATAATAATAAAATTATAACCAAAACATAATCATGAAAACTGGTCCCCTTAGGCAATGTTGCATAACTACTGTCATTATTATTTTCAAATTTTATGTAACTTGATTATGAGAGTACTCCTTTATACCTGTACACTTCACAGTTTTCGCGGTCACTCTTCAACTGGCACGGAGGAATCCATCTTTGTTTCGTTCACAAAAGGACATTAGATGTTTATCGGTATGGAATTCCATTTTTCTAAGTCCAACCTGGTTCATCGTTCGGTCGGAACGGATTTTTTCTTGTTTGTATGGATGTAGGGCTTAGGTATTAGCTGAAAGATCTAACTGTGACCCTGAGTATAACAGGAGTCGTTTTAAAAAAAAAATACATACGTTAACCCTTTCAACGCCACGTCTCGACAAAACGTAAACCTGCTTTGAATCTTATGTCATTGTGTCCAGATCACTTTGACAATGTACTTTGTGACACCTATATGTGTCGTTGGCGTTGAAAAGGTTAAAAGCTTAATAAAAAAAAATCACGATCACGTTTGTGTAACGAAAGTTAGTCATAGAACTTGTTTTACAGGAATCAATTAAACTTAATTGATTATATTTTAATAACTATAAATTAAAAAATTTTAAAAACCCCCAACGCAATTATGCCACACGTATGTTTGAATTTAAAGTAAACGCCCATTATGCTTCTAAGATCCCTTCCGCAGCTAACAAAAGAGCTGATAACTTTGAAACAGCTGAACCGAATTTGATGAAACGTATCTAAGAACCATCGCCAAAAAACCTGCTTTCTAATAAAAAAAAAACGCATCCAAATCGGTTCACCCGTTTAAGAGCTATGATGCCACAGACAGCCAGACAGACACACACACACACATAGCGGTCAAACTTATAACACCCCTCTTTTTGTGTCCGGGGTTAATAAAAGGCTTTTTTTAAACTAACCATAGAACATTGTTGCAATGAATGTCATAGGTCTACGACAAGCATTTTGGCACTTCAGTTTAATATAACAACTAGGGTAAGCGTACCAGTGAATGAACAGTACCCAGTGAATGAACAAAACGATAATTTTTTGAAATAATAAGAATTTGGTACGTTTCTACCACGCCTCGTATTTTTTTTTCGACTAGCACCTTTACTTGTCAGGTTCTGGTAAATTTGCTTCGACTCCTAAGCAACAGTTTTGAAATGGCGACGATGTAAAGTGGACGTACGTATGTTGTACATTTTTTCTATGGAGCAGTATTAAGGAAGAACGAAAGCTACTATACTTCTGATGTGTTACTGCATTTGTCCCCGCCATCTATCATTCATTGGGTATGGTTTTTTTAAGCTTTAAAGACCTGTTAGTGCTATTCATACATAGTTTAATGTAATTTATTTACAAACAATACCTTTTAATCCAGTGTTTTTTTACTGGAACCCAAAATCGCCTAAATCCAGTGAATGAACGAGGGTGTTCATTCACTGGGACTGCAGGATTTTCTATTTGTGCAATATCTTTCCTTCTAGTGATCATATTAAGATTTCGTTTTCAGTGACATTGATCCAAATACATTATCTACCGAAAGGCCAGTATTGGAACAAACGTAAAATATAGGTTCATTAACTGGTTCAAGTTTTCCAGTGAATGAACTATGTCACTTATAGCTAGTTCATTTACTGGTTTCCAAGATCTAGTGAATGAACAATACTCTTATTTTTGTATTTTAATTGTTTTAGAACATGGAATCGACCAAATAAGTATATTGAATGTATTTGTGTTAACATAACTTCGCTTTTGTATATTTATAGTATAGCAAAACATCATATTCAAAGTTGTTCATTCACTGGTTTCATTTGTTCATTCACTAGAATTTTGCGTTCATTCACTGGTGATTTTCCATTTTTTCACTTAAATAGTGATATATCTTCAAACTGTGCAATAATACTGTTGAATAATGATGATGTTAGCCAACTAGAGCAGTTGGTTGTGCTATACAAAAAGTAATATTTTAAATAAACTGTGCCCAACTGCCTAAAATAAATTTTCAAAGTCGAAAATTTCCTTAAGTGTTCATTCACTGGTACACTTACCTAGGTAAGTTACGTATATGAATTTTGCCAATAATATTTAGAAGCCTTGACCTGCCTTTAATATTTTCCGATTACATAAATGCATTATACATTTTTGAAACACATTTATTAATTGACTTGAAATTTGAATAAAATTGTAATTACTGAATTCATTTTAATTAAATTATAGGATATCAGTATACATATGAGACCTAAGAACGAAAAACAATATCGAAATCGGTTCACATGCGGTGAAGATATTGGCGAAAATACGAAAAGATACTTCCTAAATTAAGATCTCCTCCTTTTTATGTCAGTTCTTTTCTATACAACAATTAATTTATTGAATCAGGCGTTACTTTGCGGAGGTCCATATTAATATTACTCGTTAACTACAATTGTCTGCAATTTAAATATTACGGTGCCATTGAGGCGTTTGTTGTGAAAAAGTTCCATAAGTTAAACATCCGCCAAGAGACATTTTTGAAGCGGTAACTCTTTGATCAATCTATGTGATAATTGAGTCATAAAAACGTTCATAATATTATTATGAGTGTTTTATTATTACTTTAACATTCCCATAATTAGCAATAAATCATAGTGATGACTAATTACGATGAAGTTTCCACAAGATCATGCTGTGGCATTTTGAACAAAATGATGAACAAAGTATTGGAAAGGAAGTGAGTCGATGAACAACCATGTGATACAGGTGCGGCAAGGCCCCTGGTAGGGTATTTGCGCGTTGTTTTTTGGTTCTAGAGTTGAAAATCTTCTTCTAAAATATAAAAATCTCGTGTCACAGTGTTTGTTTTGGAACTCCTCTAAAACGGCTTGACCGATTTTTATAAAGCTTTTTTGTCTATATTTGGTAGGTCTGAGAATAGCTTGTAGGCTATTTTTAATATCCCTAGGTGATACATGGTAAAACAACGTTGGCCGGGTCAGCTATTCTCTATATAAAACTAACGGACTGACCGACATATATCAACGCACAACCCAAATTGCTGAAGTTGAAGACTTGTGAGTGTCATAAAAGTACACTAGAGAGGGATTTTTCGAAATTCCCACGAAATAAGCAAAAAACGGGGATATAATATAAAATAAAAATATTCAATTCAATGGGGCTCTATCTCCGTAACCACTCCTTCATAGAAGTGCAGTAATAAGAGATTTTTATTTAAACAGATGTAACGTGATGTTACGCGATTTCTGCCTCAAAGCGTTTGAGGCTTGATATAAAAATATATTTTTATATATTTTTTTATTTGCTATAGCTCTAACTTTATAAACATGCAAGTTCCCCATTCCCATACTGCTAGTATAATATGAACACGTAATTATTGAGTAACATCGCGGTCACAGTTCATAGGCCGTTACAATTGTGGTTTTAGGGTTTTGCAATCTGCTTAATTAATCTGTCTTTTGTTATGTCATCTGTTATGATACTTTGTTTATTAATTGTTTGACATAGTTGATGATGTGTGGTCTTTTTAGGATGCCGTACGTGAAAGGTGACAAAAGGAAGCTTACCTATTAATGTTGCTACGCTGTATGTTTATATGTATGTCTTAATGACTGTCACAGAGTTGAATCTCAAGAACCGTAATACCTAGACAGCTGTATATCCTGCTCCCGAGTCCGTCTGCGATGAATTGGGGTATAAAAATAGCCTACCTATGTTCTCAGACCTACTAAGTATAGATACAAAAATTCATAAAAATCAGTCAAGCCGTTTCGAAGGAGTCCGATAATAAAATTAACACTGTGACACGAGATTTTTATACTCGTATAGGTATTAGAAGATAATCCTGCAATACAGTAATAGTAATCCTTTTTCCAGGTCTCGACTATTAAGATAGGCTACTACAAAAGTTCGTTGTGTTATTTTGTTTACACATGTACGATTAATTTAAAAACAAAACATATTTTAAACAAATCCAATTGATTTTCTACCATAGGTATTGCAAAGGGAGCAAGATCGAATCTTTGTGTAGATTTATGTAGTCGCTATATGCGCCTAGAAAAGGGTTAACTGACTTAAGTGGTGCGATAAAATCAATGAAGGTTAAATGGATGAGATGGATTGAGACATACGTTCGCTTTTATACATTTATTTTGTCCTGTTACCTTTTGTTTTATAATAATAACGAGATCTTCGTTTTCGATTTAGTTTCGTTGGCAAAAAATCCAAAAAAGCTTGTTTTTCTGATTGTAAAGCTCATGGTAAATTTCAAATATAATCCGGTAAATAAATGAATGGCAGTAAAAACTAAAGGCAAAATTTACAAAACTGCTGTCAGACCCGCGATGACTTATGGATCGGAGTGCTGGACCACCCTCAAAAAGCACGAACAAAAGTTGCACACAGCAGAAATGAAAATGTTGCGCTGGGCGGGTGGCGTGACGCGTTTAGATAAAGTCTGCAACGAGTACGTCAGAGGATCATTTAAAGTGGCCCCAGTTGCAGTGAAACTTAAAGAGAGTTGAATTCGCTGGTACGGCCACATAAAAAGGAGAGATCTCTCAGCTACTCCGTAAAGATAGCGCTATACATCCCTACGAAACCCCGTGGTAGAGGAAGACTGCCGTCTACATGGTAGACTAATGTTGAGAGGGACCTGAAAGCCTTGAATATCTCACCAACGACAACCCAGGACAGAGCGTCCTGGCGCCGACGTACAAGGAGGCCCGACCCCAGTTGAAATGGGAGGGGGGCAAGAAGAAGAAGAAGAATCCCGCAAATAAATCCCGAAAAACCTAGAGGTAGAGAGAGAGAGATAGAGAGGGGGGAAGGGACAGAGAGAAAGAGAGAGAGAGAGGCCGGGCTCGAACCCATGACTCTCATCTCTATAGGCGGCCATAGGTTAAACTATAAAACCCAGGCTAAAACTTGTGTTCTAAAGATTTTTTACCATGAGCTGTTCGATGAAAGAAAACATCTTGAGAAGCAATTCAGTGGTGTCTGTAAAGTTCTAAATCCTCTCTGGACCCGCGTGGTAACTACAGTCTAAGCTTTCTTATCTAGCTCTCTATGCCTAACAGAACCAGGCAGGTATGTTTATAGGCCGAAGATGATAAAATTACACGGTGATAGGACACAAATCCGGCCATCTCATTGGCAACCAACCTCAACCAATCAGAACCAGGGAATCATGTTGCAAACAATAAAATCCTGAGTAAGGCTAAACAAATTTAAAGGTATATGTTATTCAATTGGCGTATGTACTTGTTACGAAAGCGTAAGTTTTCGTTGGCATTGTTTAGAAACGGCGGTTAGCGCGCGGATGTTAATTGAAAACGCATTGGCTGTTTGTGATGTTATCTGTGAATGCTGGCACAACTCAAAGCGGCAGAGGCTTTTGACTTTTTAGACGCTTTGTGAGTATAAAATGAAAACTTGACAAAATACATAAAATTTAAAAACCAGCCAAGAGCGTGTCGGACACGCCCAAGATAGGGTTCCGTAGCCATTACGAAAAAATCAAGTAATATTTTTCTAAGGATTTCGTATGTGACCGGAATCTTCCAAGTTTAGGTATGTTTTATACCTTAGGCTACTATTTACTCTTAAACTACAAATAATTCCCAAGCAATCTTAGCCGCTATAATTTTTCTTGTAAATTTAATATATTTACTACTATTTTGAATTTTTTCAAATTTTTCCACCCAACAGTTTAGATTTTAGAGGGGGGGGGGGGGGGGTCGATTTTAATGAAAATTTTCACTTTAAAGTTGAATATTTCGCAAACAGATCACTGAATAGAAAAATCACGTTAGCAACCCCCTAATGGTTTTAAAAGACCTATCCAACGATACCCCGCAATTTAGGGTTAGTCGAGAACTTTACGTCTATGGGAGGTACCCTAAAAAAAAATATTTTATATTTTTTTATTTTACCACTTTGTTGGCGTAACTGATATGTATATTCATGCCAAATTACAGCTTTTTAGTACTAACAGTCTCTGAGCTTAGCCGCGGACGTCTGACAGACAGACAGAAGGACAGACATGGCGAAACTATAAGGGTTCCTAGTTGACTACGGAACCCTAAAAATGAAATGAAATTTTTCGATCGAATAATTTACAGATTGGTTTAAATTAGGTTAGCTTTGTTTTTTAACAATCCTGTAAAGTTGGCAACTTCTGACAAAATTACACTGCTTCAAATGGTCGTTATATAGGCATATTATCGATTAATTTATTATTTTCAATCTTTATATAAGTTAAAGTACAGTCATGTGTAAAAATATGGGTCCACACAACTTGCTCATAAATATGTCCCATAGCTCTTAATTATCGCGTCGAATTAAGGTATAGGTATGTAACGGTGGGAGGATTAAATCGATACTTATTTTTGCACTTGACCGTACATCCAATAAAATATACCTTTGCAAAGTAGATTGCATGCCAGGTGCAATCCAATAAAAAATCGTAACTATTGTGTCGTTTTAGCTTTAAATTGACTTACTATGTCTTAGCAAAAGTAAAAAAGATCGTAATAGTTATAGGAACGCAACGTTAATATGGGATAAATCAAGAATATTTATAAATTAAATTAGTGTGGTCTTGTTTGCATTATACCGGAATCAAAAATGAAAGCAACTTTGTCTTAGATCTTAAAACTATGTGTGAGATTCTCAAAGCCTATTTAATTATATTTTACGAAAACACCTGTCCACTAGTTCTAAATTTTTTTGGATCAGTAAAGGTAAGGTTTATACTACAGCGTTTTTTCCAAGTGAACAATCTTACACAACCACTAAGCTGTACTCCCAAATCTTACTCAATTACAATGTACCTATTATGTGTTACTAATTTTATTGTTTCCTTGTAATGTAACAACCGCTTCGAAATGCGTAATTGTCATAATTATATGAAGATTAGTCGGATAATTTGGAAGATTGATTTACTTCCGTTTTTCCGATAGCTTAAAGCCCAGTTTACTCCAATATTTCACCAGTTGCTTTGCATTGCGGGGCCGTAAAGCTGAAGTATATAGCACATTGATCGGTAGCCGCAATGTAATGCAAATAACTGAATGTTTCTTGCATGTGTGAAGAAGGTTTGCCGAATAGAAAGTGTTGGTTTGAAATCGCTCAAGTGCTGTTGACATTTATAGTCAAACTAGCGGTTACCTGCGACTTCGTCTGCGAAGCTTTCGTTTAATACTATACTTCGTTTTTTTTTAGTATTAGTAAGAAAATAAGTGATCTTGACGTGTCTTTTTATTGAAAAACACTTTTGAAAATTAAGTCACAGCTAATTATGTCTTTTGGTTTCATAAGTAATAGTTATTATTTATTTAAAGCGTTTTTCAATAAAAAACACTTGTCAAAATTGTTTACCTTATTTCTAATGCTAAAAAAACGAAGTATAGCTCACGAGAAGTATACATTTTTTCGGGATAAAATACCTAAGTACCTGTCTATACTATGTGATAATCCAGTTTATAAACTTTCCGTGTGTCATCCAAATCCGTCCATCTATTTTAGTGTTACAAAACGCACTCCAATTTTCATCATCATCATCAGCTGGTACACGTCCACTGTTTGAACGAGAAGCTGCCACCTGCATCCATCGGTTGCCCGCAACACTCGAGATATCGTCGTTCCATTAAGTGGGAGGCCTGCCAATGCTGTATCTTCTAATATAATACATATAGTCGCCACTCGAGAAATCGCACTAAATTTCGCATTTTACATTTCGTATTAGTAGGAAATAGGATAGTAGGTACCTACAACAGTTTTCAGAATATCAGTTTCTTAATTTTTTATCTCAATTATGTGATTTATTCGAATGCAATGTGTACAAATAACATGCCCTTGGCATTTGCTAATTATCCTAAAACTACAAAAACACATTCATTACCTTATTTATCCGTATTTATACCGCAAATCTTTTAAAAAACATACAAAGTAAAAACCCAAAGTGCGGTCAACAGTAAAGAAATCAAACACGGATACGTTTTAAAGATCATTTGGACGCATCAAAAAATCAATCAGTATGTAACTATGAAGCATATGACTATGAAATATGGCTCATTATGTATGATGGATCCGTTGATTACCTACCCATATATTGATGATTTAATGATAGGCTTTGAAATGTCTTTGTTTTTGTATACTTAAGGCCCTACCGTGTTTTTGACGCATTTATTGCATTCATTTAAACTCGTGCTGTACCTATATGTAAGATATTTGAGAGGTTTTACTCTAGTGACAAGTGTTTATCGAAACACGATTACTTGTAGTTCGCTCTATAGAAAAAAAATCCAAAGTCGTCTACTGCACGGAAGGTCATGACTTTTTGAATGTTAATAAAACAAGATGGTTTCTAGGGCGTAGTTTTGCTACATTTTTTAAATATGTATTTGTTTTAGTAATAAGATGAAAATACTCAAAAACACGCGCAGTCCAACCAACCTATCTTGAGCCATCGTGCCTCCCTCACGCGGCCCCACGCCTGAAATCGCCCACCTAAAATAGATTAGCGCGAAAAACTCGGTAGGCCCTTAAGAATAGGAATGGCAAATCACCAGGCAAACTCCCACAATGAAATTCAAGCACAGAGATGACAAGATTGGTAGGTAGATTCTGACGACCAGGGGCCTGTTGCATAACAAAGTACAACTAATATTACAAGCGGAACTCTCGCTTCCTTATATTAACTAGAAAGGGAGATCCGCTTGTAATATAAGTTGTACTTTGTTATGCAACAGGCCCCAGATGGCCTAGTGGTTAGAGAACCGGACTACGAAGCTTGAGGTCCCGGATTCGATTCCCGTGTCGGGGCACATACTTGTATGAAAAAAAATACGAATGTTTGTTCTCGGGTCTTGGGTGTTTAAAATGTATTTAAGTATGTATCTATCTATATAAGTATGTTTATCCGTTGCTTAGTACCCATAACACAAGCTTTGCTTAGCTTACTTTGGGACTAGGTCAATTGGTGTGAATTGTCCCGTGATATTTATTTAAACTGGTTGACAGTCCTGTTGTCAGTAAAATTGTTTCCCTATAAGTGTCAACCAGTCTAGTCAGTTATGTTGTTTTTGTAAATATCCCTTCAATTAACTAACTAACTAGTTTCACAACATAATTTTTTTATACAAATATTAACTGCCATCGTTAAGGTGATCAACTTTGGAACTCCACCCTTAGTGTGTCCAGTTATTTTGTTTTCATTTATTTTTAGTTTATTACATCACAAAACTCAATGACGTAGTTTTTAATTAGTCTTCTGACGTATATAAAAGAAAACAGATGAAATAATTTGACAAAAGACGATCTGAGAACCAACAAACCAACCAGCAGCGGTGTGAACTGGAACTAACGTAACTGCATACAAATTTTGACAGAAATACATGACAGTGGCGCCTCCCACAGCTCACATACATGTCGGTCACACGAGCGCGAGAGTATTTAGAATAATTACTATTAGAAAAAGAGAGAAGTAAGCAATCAAATCAACGTCGTCTCTTGAGACTGTCCAAGTTCAATTTAAATCTGATTAAAGTTGTCAAAAATTGTGTGATTTTATTTTGACAGATGGACGATTTGATTGTAATTAAATTAACTGACTAAGTTTAGAATACATTATTTGTACATATAGAATAAGTTTATGTTAAAAATTTCATTTTCAATGCAAGCTTATTTGCTGACTGTACTTGCATTGTCATCCAACCAATGACTTCCAAGATTTGACCCGTACATACATACTTAATACATTGCAAGTTAATAAAAAGCTTTTAAAAAGAAGAAAATCCCTGACTGATTGACGCATTAACACCCAGTCCAAACTCTTGGCCCTAGAAGACTGAAATTTTTGCATAGTTTACCTTTATGTTTTAGGCAAGGAATAAGAACGGATTTGTTGAAATTCCCACGAGATGTTCGATTCAGAGTGACCCTATCTTCGTAACTATGATTAGGTACAGTACCTTATTAAATTTGGCCTACAAAAGGTGGTGGTGGTGGTGGTGGTAGGTGGTTATAAAAGTAAAAAACGAATTTCAGATTTTTTTTAGGATTTTCGGGAATTCCAGTGAATTTATATTTTATTTAACTGATACCGATGAGAGAGATGAGATGAAGAAACTTAACCAATAAATTCTGCGCGGACGAAGTCGCGGGCAAAAGCTAAATTATCTTACATATAAAATTCTCGTGTCGCGGTGTTTGTTACCAAACTCCTCCGAAAAGACTCGACCGATTCTCATGAAATTTTGTGTGCATATTGGGTAGGTCTGAGAATCGGCCAACATCTATTTTTCATACCCCTAAATGTTAAGGGTGGTTCACCCCTTAATTTTTAACGTGACAACATCAGTTGCAAGAGAGCGGCGAACGCCAGGATGTACAACGCGGGGTGCGGGAGGAGGGGGTACTCCAAGGCAGAACAGAGTTCGCCGGGTCAGCTAGTAAACATATAAAAATCTCGTGTCACGGTGTTTGTTACCGAACTCCTCCGAAACGGCTTGACCGATTTTTATGAAACTTTTTTCTCTGTATTCGGTAGGTCTGAGAATAGGTCGTAGGCTATTTTTTTATACCCCTAACATGGCAAAACAACGTTTGCCGAGTCAGCTAGTTATATTATAATAATAATAAATCAATTTGATAATAATAGTAATTATGATAGGTAGATGTTAACCACCGATTATGACGTGGTTTCATTATCAGATCGCATAGTGCACACGTATCGGTAAATAACTGCCGTCTTAATGAGGTGTCGCAGAAGGCAAACTACATAAATTGGATACAAACAAATGCAAATAAGTACTAATATTTCTAAAGAAACAAATATTTTTTATTGTTTACGGTTACCGTGGAAAAATGTGCCCGTTTTAGTATGAAAAGAATAATTAATCTTGTTCAGTCGCTAAGTTTCTTCCGGCGCATTCTAGTTGACACATAAAGAGCCCTTTTTGGCTTCCAGACTAAATGTTTTGATTTTGAGTGAATGGAAATTTGACGGAAATAAAAATTATATAATATGATTTAAAATAATTATTTACTTAGCTAACGTTTTTGATTGCTTGTACTATTTATTGTACTTATAATTGTGATTGTTGTTTCTCGTTGAGCCGTTATGTTCAATTACAGGGAATAAACCTTTACCTAATTTATTAATTGTCCGTAAATCTTTACGCGTACGTCGTACATCAATACAACAAGTCAACAATCACAATTACGTACAATTAAAGTACGTAGGATTTATAAAAATCGTGAGATTATGAAAATTAAAGTCGTGATAGCCCGCGCCCGCACCTCTGAAGTTTTCGCAATTTGTGGGCGAAATTACGCATGTGTGTGAAGTTCCCAACCCGCACTGGGCCCGCACTGTAAGTACAGGCAAAGCCCTGAGGCCTGTTCCCTGCAGTGGGACATAACGCTCTCCCAGATCAACAGTGCATCACCTCAAAATATTGTACCATTTTAAGTTAGACTTCATTTAATTTCCGGAAAGTCTAAATTAAAATGGTGTATTATTTCGAGTTGATGCACTGTTAGGGATTGCAATCCCGCAGCTCATTCGATCCCGCGGGATTGTTATGCGGGATTACTCAATCCAAAAAAAAGCAAACAATAGAAATTATTTATTTTCTATTAATTAAGTATAAGTAACAAATCGATTCAATTCAATTCAAATACAATTGGAAATCATTAAATAAAAAATAACAACAAATAATTAAAAATAAAAATAAAAAACTAGTAAGTAATCGGTTTTCTTAAATTCATCTGTAAAATGTTTGGCATAGTTTAATAGTTTTGTTTAATTTTACCCTTAGGTACTCCTAACAACAACAGTTTTATATTTTTAATTCAGTCTTATTCATATAATCACTAATAATCAAATCACAACTTACTCTTAGATGCTATTACTATGATATCAACCTATGGTGATAAGTTGATAACTATTGAAAATAAGCTCTTATGAAGCAAATGGCTTTATTGTGTCGATTTACGCGAAAGTTTTAGCGCCAAAATTTTTAATTTGTGGGATTTAATTTAAATTTTTCCCGCGGGAATGCGGGATCCCGTTTTGTGGCATTGCAATCCTTATATGCACTGTTGATCTGGGAGTACGATAATATACGTAGGTGGCGCCGGCGCCCACCCGCTCACACGTATTGCTCCGGAACCAAAGGTGCATACGCTCTAGACCACTGAGATCTAGATTTACTAAGTTGTGCAGAGTTCATCTCAATCACGTCTTCAGAACCACTTCGTATTGTATGATCTACATACAATGAAGTCTCGAATCACTGGCAGCAAGCTAAAGTGACACCACTGTTCAATAACAACAATTATAACTAAAATATAAAACAATGGTCACGTTAGGGAAGGCTCCGAAGATACTGGCAGCATTTCCTCTTTGAATTCTTTACCCGAGGAAACTGCCAGCTTTTCGGTCCCCTGTGACGTCGTTAGAGATAATAAGGAGACAAATCTACACTACTGCTACAAGCTTAAACAAGTTAGGTATGAAGTATCTTTTTTCTGTATTTATTTTTCAACTTCATTTTTATTACTTTTACGGTCATCCCGTGAAAACCATATATTTCAAACTAAATACAAACTGAAATATAGATGCACAGAAAAAACCCCAGAAAAAAGACCAATGCCGGGAATCGAACCCAGGTCCTCAGCGTTCCGTGCTGCGTGCTTACCCCTACACCATCACTGGTCTAGAGGTTAGCGACGAATTTTTCCCATACATCATACATTCCAGTCTGTTATAATCACCTTATGCAGTGATAAAGCGCGCATCTATGTTATGCCCTCTACCGAGAGACTTTAACACTCCTTCGGAACTAACCGCTCACCTGGACCAAGAGATGGCGCTACTGTGCAACTCTAAACAAGTTAGGTATGAAGTATCTTTTGGGTAAGCACGCAGCACGGAACGCTGAGGACCTGGGTTCGATTCCCAGCATTGGTCTTTTTTCTGGGGTTTTTCCTGTGCATCTATACTTCAGTTTGTATTTAGTTTGAAACTACAAGCTTACATTGTGGGTCAGTATCCGGAAATTACACGCTTCCGGAGATGAGTGCGATCGTTTCTGCGCGTGCGCCTCTTAGCCGTGATCGTGCTATCGTGTCATGATCGGGAGTCACCATACAATCCATTAGCATTATACCTATAGTTTATAATTTAACACACATAAATAACGGGCTAGTGTAATTGTTAGTTTAGCATCTTGAAGTGTGTTTAAATGACAACTGCATTCAAACGCTCACTGCATCAGAATTTTGACTTTATCAAAGTATCAAACGTAAGTAGTATAATCTATCATATACGTCCACTATATCATAACGTCCAAAATATCAGAATGCCCACTGTTATCCAAATGTTCATTTCGATAACCGTAAAATAAATAAATCGCTAAAATCTCGTGTCACGGTGCGGTGTTTGTTATCGAACACCTCCGAAACGGCTTGACCGAATTTATAAAAAAAAAACTCTATGTTTGGTAGGTCTTATTCCTCCAGACCCTATTCTTCGCAGACGGAGTCGTGGGCAACAGCTAGTCTTGTCTAATATAGAAAAATCTCGTGTCACGGTGTTTGTTATCGAACCTCCGAAACGGCTCGACCGATTTTTATTAAACTTTTTTTTCTATATTTGGTAGGTCTGAGAATAGGTCGTAGGCTATTTTTTGTACACCTACCCCTATTCTTCGCAGACGGAGTGGCAGGCAACAGGTAAGTAGTTATTTTATAACGTCTATATATCAGAGCGTCCACTGTATCAGAAAAAGTGATTTCGGCATGTAGTATTTGACTGTGTGGACCATTTGATTTGGTAGACGTGACAGATTTGACATTTCGGTAGAGTGGACCGTTTAGTAGAGTGACCATTTCGTTAGAGTGGAATTTTTGGTAGAATAGGCGTTTGGGTAGAGAAAACGCTCAGGTAGAGTGGACGTTTGGGTAAAATTAACATTACCCAACCGATTCATTTTACCCAAACCTCCACTCTACCACATCATTTACATAATTTGTATTTAAAACAATGACGACTGAACAGAACTTAAAAGTTACGTGCTAGCCCGAGGCGTAAACCACATGACAAGTTTTTGAATTGAAATTTCCACACAACATAAACAGCATTTCCAAAGATTAATCTTCATGGAAGTACCTTTTGGATGTCAGTCCGTCCTTTGTTTGTATAGAATCCACAACAATGAATAATAATTCGCGCGTAATATGATACCAGGAGCCAACGCCTATGTTTCGACACTTTCAACGAATTAAATATATCCAACGTTTACATTTAAAACGACGTTCGAAGTTATTACAAAGTTTTAACGATCCTATGTAAGAATTTGATTAGTTTTATTTGTATTTTATTGGCAAAAATATCCATATGCCATTCAGCGTTATGAGAGTGATTGACCTGAAAGCCTCGTCCTTCTGCTATATGTCGACTTTATTGGCAATTTATTTAATTGAAAATGTCAACAAATATGTATTTACACTATAATTATCGAGTACAGTTGTCGTTAGAGACAAAGAATCCTTGAAGTTTCTTGTTTTATTTATTGTTATTTGCTTGTATTGAAAAAGTCATTATGTCGTAATGTTCTTAATGTTAAATAGATCTCAGTAGCCCCAATAGTGAAGTTCAGACGCCGTATTGTATAACACTCCGGCACTCAAGATCGTATTCTCTATCTCTTTCTGTCCTCATTTAAAAACCGTGAGACAGAAAGTAGCGGTGAATACAACTGTGATTCCGAGTCAAACGAATGTTTCTTCTCGAGTCTTGGATGTTTTATATTTTATTTAAGTATGTTTTATCCTGTGCCTGATACCCACAACACAGACTTAGGTAAATTGCTTAGATTATTTACACACTAGATAGAGTGTCAGTAGCAAACACTGCGATACAAGACGTCCAAAAACCCATTTGACAGCTTCATCTTACGATCGCGTTACGTCATTCAGACTGAAGGGGGAAATGACATATAAGCCAACAGTTGGCTTATATTTTTCGGGACGTTTTCATGCCGCCTAAGCACTATCTAGTGTGTAAATAATCTAAGGTAAATTGGTATGAATTTTTCCATGATCTAAAACTAATATTAAGTATAAGAGAAAAAATCGATTCTGATTTTTTTTTGTTACATTAAGTTGTGTTGGATAAGATACATTAGAATGCTATGCTATCAATCATGATGATGATGATAGTGATTATCAGTAATTAAAATAAACTATATTTTATCCCGGAAACATGTAACATTACCGCGAGATACAGACAGAGTTGTGGGCAACAGCTATTCCTTAACAATTATTATTTACAAGCCCTTGAGGGTTTTTGAAGCGAGCTTTTTCCAAGAATCACTTTTATTTATTACATTTTAGCACTCCCAATGTATCGACAGCGGGGTCGCATACAATTATTAGCGTTGATGAGTGAATCACTGACGTCTGACCCACTAGTGTTGGATTCGCATAAAATATAATTCTGTTTCGCAAACTGTGCGCAAGAGTGTGCTCCTTCTGGTACCGGATTATCGCTATTGGCAAAAAATTTAGGCATTACATTTTAGTTTATTAATTATTTCCTTTCGCCCACGACTCGGTCTGCGAAGAAAACGTTTATCGCTATCCCGCGGGAACTATGCAATTTTCCGGGACAAAAACTATCTTGTGTTATCCTGGGAAGGCCCAGAGTCTCAGACTATCTGCATTTCATCTAAATCATTTCAATGGTTTAAGCGTGAAGAGGTAACAGGCAAACAGACAGACATTTATACTTTCGCATTTATTTCGGATTTGGTGAAAAAAATCATGTTCATGTACCACTGTTCGTAGTTTGGCCGTGTATCACAATATTTTTGACGTCTGTACTACGATATTGTAACAAGTGTCTTAACATTCCCGTAGTATGACTGTAAAGTTTCTAGGCCACCATGGAACTATATCATAGTAAATAGTATGTATGTATGTAAACTCTTTATTGCACATAAAAAATAAAAATACAAATAAACAGAGAGGAGAACAAAGGCGAGCTTATCCCTAAAAAGGGATCTCTTCCAGCTAACCTAGTTAAGAGAAGACAATTTAATATATAATGGATAAGCAGACAGTTAAAAATACGTGCGGTAAAAAGAAAAACAGAAATACTCAAAAGAGAAAGGAAAAAAAAAAAAAATAACAATAATAATAGTGATAACTAAATAAATACAAAAGAAAGTAAATACAAAATTATTTACATTAAATGCAACATAAAACACATAAAACATATTACAAAAACATATTACAAAAGCGGACACAATCTCGCCTCAGATGTCAGTGTCAAGCCATAATTTCTTTAACCTCCCCCTGAACGAGGCCACAGACGGAGATTCCCTTAAAGACAAAGGCAAATCGTTCCACAGCTTGACAGAATGGAAAGTGAAAGATTTAGCATAAGAGCGCGCGTTGTTAGGCGGGAAGGCAAGTGTAAGTTTGGAACTCGACCGCAAACGGTGTCCGCTTCCAGTGGCCATGTAGCTAAATCTTTCAGATAAGTAAGAAGGAGAAGCAGGATTAAACAGGACATTATAAAGAAGGCAAAGAGTATGAATGTCTCTGCGACGACGAATAGGTAGCCAATGAAGCTGTTCGCGGAAGTGGGAGACATGATCATACTTACGAAGACCATAAATGTACCTGATACACACATTCTGCAGACGTTCCAGCCTATCAAGCAACTCCTCTCTTAGGTCAATAAAAGCAACATCACCATAATCGAGGAGAGGCAAGAGTAGAGAACGAGCAAGAGTAAGTTTTGTTTGAAACGGAAAAAAGTTCTGCAGACGTCTCAGGGAGTGAAGTGATGCAAAAAGCTTGCGACTAACCTCATTTATATGAGCAGTCCAAGAAAGAGTTTGGTCCATGATAATACCCAAATTCTTAACCGTACTTGACAACGGGATGGTAGTCCCTCCAAATAAGATTTTAGGTATTACCACTTCCGACAATCTATCGATGAAGTAAGAACTGCCAATAATTATAGCCTGCGTCTTTGCAGCATTAACCTTCAAGCCAAACTGTGTGGCCCAGTCATTGATGGTGTTAAGATCAATGTTAATTTGACCAATTAGAGAAGGCAAATCGTCAAAGCCAGCCGCTGCATAGATTTGCAAGTCATCAGCGTATAAATGATAAGATGAGTAAAGGGACTTGGCAATACCATTAATAAAAATTGAGAAAAGAAGAGGAGATAACACGCCACCCTGAGGAACACCAGCAGCAAGGTCATGCCACTCTGAGAAATGATCATCAATCCTAACTTTCTGGCGTCTTCCAAAGAGATAAGCACGAAACCAAGAAATGGCAGCTGGAGACAAGTTAAGATTCTGTAGGGTTCCGATTAGGATATCAAAGTCCACGGTATTGAAGGCACTACTAAAATCCAAAAGAACTAGGATGGTAAGCATTTTACGCTGAATATTATGGCGAATGTCATCAGTGACCTTCACCAAAGCTGTGACTGTGCTATGCCCGGGGCGGAAACCGGATTGAAAAGGATTAAGCAGGTTATGTCGGTTGAGATGAGATGACAGACGACGATTTACAAAATGTTCAATAACCTTTGAAAGGACAGGGAGTATTGAAATTGGACGATACTCAGTAAAGGATGTTGGATTAGAGGTTTTTGGGAGAGGAATCACATTAGCAAGCTTCCAAAGTGAAGGAAAAGTGCCCGAGGAAAAGGAGAAGTTTATAATGTGAGAGAGAATGGGAGCAATGTGATCTGCCGCCAGCATAAGCATGTCCAAGCCAAGGTAATCCTCACCAACAGCCTTCGTCTTAATGAGTTTGAGAAAAGCAAGAATTTCATGAGGTGAAATATTACCAAGTTCAAAAACAGGGCAGTCAGGGGGAGGTATAGTGGCAAGGAAAGATAATGTATGGTGCTTAACGGAAGGATCCAATGCAACCGGAGAAGTACTGAAATGCTTATTTAAAGCATTGATGTCAAGAGCACCCGAAGGCCCCGAAGCAATTTGTTGAGCTTTGCCCACCCCTAGTGACTTTAAAAATTTCCACAACTTTGCAGGGGGACAGCCGTCGATGGATTCATGTATGAATTTACGTTTAGCATTTCTGCACACTCTATTGCAACGGTTACGTAATGAAATAAAGCTAAGACGATTATGCTCTGAAGGGTCACGCCGCAATCTGATACGAGCTCGATTTCGTTTAGCCATCAACGACTTAATTTCAGGTGTAAGCCAAGGAGCAGGAAGGTGCTTCACACGCATGGGTTTTAAAGGAGCGTGCTTTTCAAATATAGTCAGTAAAGTTTCGTTAAATAAGCTTACTTTCCGATCAATATCTGAAAGAGCCACAATGCTCTGCCAGTCAGCAGCACTCAAATCCGCGTGAAACGCCTGCAGTTCAATATCATGTAAACTACGTCTTAAAATTACCCTGTGTTAAATAGTATTATTTATCTATAATTTATAATAACAATGCTTATTAAATGACGTAAATGTTACGATGATATAGCTTTATATTGGCGTAGAAATCTAATTGGCCGTTTATTTTTTTTCTACCACTTAAACGTAATTAGTCACATAAATTGGTTCGTAGTGGGTAAAAAAAGAAAAATTCCATACAAATGAATCAGGACATTTTGGGAGGCAGTGTTAGTTAGGCTCAGTTGCATTCACGCTATTCAGTTGTATTCTATGCAAGTTGGAATCCAAAATTAAATGTACAAAGTTTTTGAGAAATGTTCAAGTAAGCAGAATAAAAACATCACAAAATATCGTAGTATTTTTTTGATTGCTTTTCTGTGTAAGATCCACTGTTGATCTTGGATATACTGTTTTAAACTTTTCTGATTGTACTTTATTGAGTTTCAGCCACGTTGCAGCAGTCAAATCGTGACCACGGCTGCTGCAATGTGGCGGAAACGTTCAGGTAAATATTATTTGCGTGATAAGTCCCGTTTAGTACCGTAAAACAGGGTTACTTTAAAATGCAGGGCTACTCTGGAAAACAGTTTTTACGCCGTGTCCTTATCTTTTTAGACCAGTATCTGGTGGCAGTGAAATAACTACCTTGATAAATTACCTAACTTTTTACGTCATTTTCTCAATCGAGCTATGAATATTTGCGTTTTTATAACCATTTTAACCCCCTGTTACACCATCCATCAATTAAATTTATTTGACGGACAAATGTGATGCTGTCTCTGTTTGTTTTGTTCGAATAGATGGAGACGGCATCACATCTATCCGTCAGTTAAAATTAATCAATGGGTGGTGAAACAGCCCCTTAATCTATCAAACTAGCCCCAAAATTTCCTAAAGTAACCCCAGTTTACCGTATTATAATAAATCTTAGATAATTGGTAGCAACCTGCTGGCGCCAAGTGGATCGTAACTCGACTCGAGCAACAGGTTAACCTTATTCGTCTCCACCCATCCGAGATGTTGCCGACATCTAAATATTTTGCACACTACTCAATGTGGAGGAAAAATCATTATTATTATGTCTGGGTTCTGTGCTCATAGATGGTTTTACTTTTGTCATGGATATTGCCACAAAAACCATGGATTTACAAAATCAAATCAAAATCAAAAATTATTTATTTTCAGATAATTAAAAACAATACAATACAACAACAAACAACAATACAATGTAACGTTTAACATTTACACAAACATAGTTTTCTCAAGTTATTTTAAGCGATATAGTTTTTGTAATAAATAATTTTGAAAAATTCTGTAGCGCTATCCTAAAAATTATTTTTATATTGTAATAGATTATAACGTCATAATAATTATAATAACATAATAATTTGGAATGCGTTTATAATTTAAAAAAAATGAATGTTTAAATTACCGATTAGATCCCAGTTTATTATTACATTTTTAACCCCCGACACAAAAAGAGGGGTGTTATAAGTTTGACCGCTATGTGTGTGTGTGTGTGTGTGTGTGTGTGTGTGTGTGTGTGTCTGTCTGTCTGTGGCATCATAGCTCTTAAACGGTTGAACCGATTTGGATGCGGTTTTTTAATAGAAAGCAGGTTTCTTGGCAATGGTTCTTAGATATTTTTCATCAAAATCGGTTAAGCCGTTTCAAAGTTATCATTTTTTTTGTTAGCTCCGGAAGGGACCTTAGACGCATAATGGGCATTGACTTAATGTTCAAACATACGAGTGACATAATTGAGTTGGGGGTTTTTAAAATTTTTAATTTAACATCTAGTTATTTACTTCTGATGGTTTCAAAAGTTCGAATATTACATGACTTCGACACATTTGCCGTACCACGTTGTTTTTAGGGTTCCGGAGCCAAAATGGCAAAACGGAACCCTTATAGCTTCGCCATGTCTGTCTGTCCGTCCGTCCGCGGCTTTGCTTCTAAGCTAATTAACTAAGACTATTAGTGCCAGAAAACTGTAATTTTGTATGGATATAGTACGTACTTATTTTATAACTCGGACTTATCATTTCTCTGACCGTCTAGCCGGTTACAAGAAGTCTTAGATATTATCCGATGCTGAGAGTGCAACATTATTGAAATTTAAACCAAACATTACACCCACGTTGTTACATAACTTAACCTTCCTAACAATGACCGAATATTATTACGCCACGATCACGTCCCATCTTCCGGTGACATTAACATGCGGACAAAGACATTCAATAGTGGATAAATTCTGCAGATGCTGATAGCACAGCTATTGAAATTATTAAAACGGTTGTGATTGGTGGCATTATTTACCGAAAGCAAAAATAAGGAGGAGGTTATCAATTCGGTTGTATTTTGTTATGTGTGTTACTTCAGTACTCTAAGCTACCATTTATAAACCTATTTTTTTGGATCGACATAAGGAATGCTTTCAATTAGGTCGTATTGGCACCGAAGTGAAGTGGTAGAAGCCCAATACCTACCTACCTAGCCACCTACCTAGCAGTAGGTAAGGTAGATCACTAGGTCCACTCCTACTGGCTCGCGCTGAGGCACCAACTTCAAACAGATCATTCATCATCATCATTTCAGCCGAAAGACGTCCACTGCTGAACATAGGCCTCCCCCAAGGCTCGCCAAACAGATTGGTCCCGTGCCATCCGCATCTAACGCGATCCCTCAACCTTGACCAGGTCGTCGCTCCATCTTGTTGGAGGCCTACCTACACTGCGAATAAGAATAAAAATGAAAAATTATATTCCTATGTAATGTTTACTAACATGTGTGTGAAATTTGCACACCGGTATTTCGGCTGAATGTATACTTACCCCCTGTCAAATAAGTGAAACATTCTTATTTTCCATTGGTTTAATCGCATTTTCACCAAAATAAAATGTAATCATTTCATTTCAAACGATTTTAATTACGAATTCAACTTTCGGAAGCCGTCTCAAAAGTTAAAACAATTGTAATTAATTGCTCTAACACCAATAAGACGTGGAAAACTTGAAACGATGACAAATCACCAATTCTTTATTTCGCCAGCAATGCTCCATTGTCTACTTGTTAATCAACTCGACGGGTGCCTATTCTCAAGTGCAATAGTGAACAAATCTTCTTCACTCATTGTTACAAGGATTAAGTAATTTCCGCGTCACTTGCAATGGTGATAGCACCCCATCAGTAGCCGAATGGCGAAGTTCATTAATGTACATTGTACCTGTAGTAGCTTATTGTCCAAAGCTCATCGCAATCGCATTGACCATTTTTATCTGTCAAAATACAAAGCTTGGTGACAAGAGATTCGATAGTTTAAGAAATAACCGTCTCGAGAATGCATTAGGAAATTTTGCCGTGGAAATTAAGCTTGGGATGGTGTACGGTGTAAGCGTCCGGGATTGATGGGGTTGGGTTATGTTTCGGTCCCCGGCCCCAGAAATTCTTTTTTGATTTTAATAATTTGTCAAACACACTTTATTAATGATGGTCAAGAGATGAATGATGTAGAAAACGGCTGCGTTTGCAACCGCGCTTGACATCATAAAATACAGGGTAATTTTTTATTAAGTGTACAATTCGTTATAATATTGATCACTTATTTTTTTGTTTTTCATAGTAACTTGACCAATTATTGGATGAATTACTATGAATAACACAAATTTAAAAATTTAAAAAAAAATCTTGATCAGATAATCGTGATCTATCAACGATACTGAATCACGTAAGTATCAAAATTTGTGCACCGATTAAAAAATTACCCTGTATGTATATTTGTTTAACCTGCCACTAGTATGTAATTTTTAAGACTCAATTACCACTTCAATTACAAGAATGTGTAGACTTTTTAATAGCATTGATTTTGAGTTAGTAGATTTGTATGTTGTGACGCTAACAAAACTCAAATCAGTTGTAAATGAACATTTTGCTCAAGCAATGAAGTGGATTCTTGTGTTTCTGTAATGTGTTTATTGTTAAACAAGTTAGCTTAGCTATGAAGTATCTTTTTGTATTTTTTTTTTTTTTTTTAAATTACAAAAAGATACTTCATAGCTAAGCTAACTTGTTTAAAAGTTGCACAGTAGCGCCATCTCTTGTCCAGGTGAGCGGTTAGTTCCGAAGGAGTGTTAAAATCTCTCAATAGAGGGTGTAACATAGATGAGCGCTTGTCACTGCATAAGGTGATGATTTAGCGGACTGAAATGTATGATGTATAGGAAAGATTCGTGTCTAATCTCTAGACCAGTGGTGGTGTAGGGGTATGGCACACGGCACGGAATGCTGAGGACCTGGGTTCGATTCCCAGCATTGGTCTTTTTTCTGGGGTTTTTTCTGTGCATCTATATTTCAGTTTGTATTTAGTATGAAATATGTGTTTATTGTTCTTCATTATTGGCTGTGTGCATGTGCTTACTGTGATTAATTGCCACCTTTTTCCTGTTTTTTTTTCTTTCCTTTTATCAGGGTGACGTTAAATGCTGTGTACAATTATAAATATGACATATTGCGCTGTAATGTATTGACTTACTAGTTTAAGTCACTATTTGTAATTTCCCTATCTTGCATTATGTTATTTTACTGTACGCAAATTAAATGAAATGAATACAATATGTAAATAAATAAATATTGAAAATGATCGCGCGTGGAATGTGTCTGGATGGCGTAACAAACTTTTTCACTTAAAGGTTTAGCTAGTCAGAAAAGGCTACAATATTATTTATTTTATTAGCAGTACGGCTGCTCACCGAATCTAAGATTATTTAAAAGCGAAAAAGTTTTTCGGGTGCGCCGGTGGGATTCGAACCCACGTCTCCTGGGTATGCGCCCCAACGGGTGTTCTACCAATTGAACCACGTGGATGCGACGTGGTTCAATTGGTAGAACACCCGTTGGGGCGCATACCCAGGAGACGTGGGTTCGAATCCCACCGGCGCACCCGAAAAACTTTTTCGCTTTTAAATAAGGCTACAATAGCTAGAAAAAGATTCCGAGTTAACAGGAGGACCACGCGGCGCTCTTGGGTACCTATCATAGCACTCCAGGGCACCCACCACCACCATTCCATCCTATATACGTCCCACTGCAGGGCGCAGGCCTCCTCTCGGAATGAAGGTATTTGGGAAATGGACTTTTCCGATATTTTCAACTGTTTAGCTATCACGGTTCATGAGATACAACCTGGTGACAGACGGACGGACGGACGGACAGCGAAGTCTCAGTAATATGGTCCCGTTGTTACCCTTTGGGTACGGAACCCTAAAAAAAGCCCATGTGTTATTCCAGAAATCCAACTATCTTCATAATAAATATCATCCCAATTCGTCTACCCACACACACGCAGACACTCATAATCTTTCGCATTTATAATATTAGCAATACTTCGCTTGCATAGTGTGTGCAAAATATTGATCTCTTAATAAAGCATTGCTTACACTTATTCGTTTTATTGAAACGGCAGCAATTATTTGTGCACAAATTGATGTTTTATACGAGCAATTAATGATTCGATGCTTCGATTACGTTTTTAACAGTTTTAATGAACATTATCGTGATACTTAGTAAAGTTTTATTGCAAAAAAATTACTCTTAGTGTAACATTGATAAAAAAAGCTCTTGCCTTTTGAGATGGTAATGACGCCCAACTCTTGAATTGGCTAAGTAAAGTTTTTTTAAGAGGTGCTAATTATATTTTTTTTCGACAGTCGGCGTTCTGAAGATCGAGAAACTGCAGCTGTTTTATTTTTATCTCCTATTGTTTACTGGAAATATTTTTTTAAGTGTTCGAGTTGACATTTGTGAGATTTAATGGCTGACAAGCGGTTCGTGCTCAGTACTTAGTAGAAACAGAAAAAAAACTAAGTCATCTGTCACTTTTGTCCATGTCAAACCGTTTGTGTTTCGTTTGCTTTGCGTTTCGGTGTGATTTTTGGACTATTTTTAACAACCTCCGCACAAAATCCGGATTTACAATTTTACCGCATTTCTCCACGACTTATGCACGATAATTGAATCACGATTGAATATTTTTGATCATTATTTTGGAACTGCTTTTTGGACAATGCAAAGTAAACGAAACGCAAACGGTTAGATTTCATTTGACATTGACAATTTTATTGACTTCGTTTTTTTTTTCTATTTCTGCTAAGTACTGAGCACGAACCGCTTGTCAGCCATTAAATCTCACAAATGTCATCTCGAACACTTAAAAAAATATTTCCAGTAAACAATAGGAGATAAAAATAAAACAGCTGCAGTTTCTCGGTCTAGAAGAAGACTACTGTCGAAAAAAAATATATTTAGCACCTCTTCAAAAAACTTTACTTAGCCAATTGTTTTTTAACATATTTTTTTTTCTGAAAATGTTAATACCGTAATGTCATTTTTGGTAAAGGACATATTTAGCTTTGGTTAATGCGTGTAATTTGCTGTGTCAAATAGCTGATTAAATGGCTAATCTATGCATTAGTAATTGTTTTTATAAGTAATTGTTTTTGTTATTATTTGTTTTTTTTTAGCGTATTGCTTAATTCCCAATTTTGAGTTAAGTATCTACGACTTTATTTGTATCCAGGTACTCATAATTCTTACCACAATTACGTAGATATCTAATGAAAATTATAATGACCCAATAGCCAAGTGGTTAGAAAGCTTGAGGTTCCGAGTTCGATCTCCGGTCGGGGCAGCTGTTTGTATGAAAAATACAAATGTTTGTGTTCGAGTCTTAGATTTTTTTTATTTAAGAGGGGGCAAACGAGCAGACGGATCACCTGATGGAGAGCGATCACCGTCGCCTATGGACACCCGCAACACGAGGGGAATTACAGGTGCGTTGCCGACCCTTTTAGGAATTGGTAGGCTCGTTTGTTAAAGATCCATAAGTTGTAATGCTCCGGGAATGTTGCCGCAGTAAGCTGATTTCAGATCTTCGTCGTGCGAGGAAACAAGTTTCGCTTAAAACGCACGATAGGTACTAGACTGCCAATCATCAACATGGTGAGGATGGAAAGACAGACGGTTCCTCGAAGTACGGTAGTGGAATTTAGCAGCAGGTAGCAATTCGAACAGTTCGTCAGAACACTCCCCATGATAAAATATGCAGAGAGGCGCCACATCCCTCCGCAAAGCCAAATGATCGAGTAGGCCAGAGAGTGCCTGATTATCGACAAATCGAGCATGTTTAATGAATTTAAGTTTAGTTTTATTTATCTACCTACATAAGTATGTTCATCCATTGTTTAGTATCCGCAGTAAAAGTTTTGCCTGGTTCGGGACTTTTTCAATTGGCGACACTTGTCCCGTGATTTATTTATCTTGCAATTTATAAAGAGTAGTTATTTTTAGTAAGTAGATAATTTTCAAAAATAAATTGACCTTAGGCCACACGGCGGACACGACGCACAAAATACGCGTTTTTGAATCTACATAAGCACGACGACGTCTGTACACGCGTACGCCTACATACATCGCGCGCGCACCTTACTGGTGAACAGCGGCGACAAGCAATGGCGCCTTGGGGGGAGGGGTAACTCGCCTCGGTGCGGGGCGGAGCGTGGCCATTCTGTACGTTAGTACTATTATATATTCTGTGCTTAGGCCTTAGATTGAGAGTGAGCAAAGTTATTGTTTCAGGTCATTAAAAAAAAGAATTAACCCTATGAGGCTGTCATGTCAGTCAACCTGAATTGGCATCATTATCTCAGCCTATTAAGTCTCACGCAGGGCACATGCCTCCTCTTAGAATGGGAGGTTTTGGCCTGTAGTTCCCACGCGGGCCCAGTGCGGATTGAAAAGTTCACACACTACATTGGATTTCTTCGCAGGAGTGTGTAGGTTCCCTCGCGATGATTTCCTTCACCGTAAAGCTTATGGCCAATTCCAAGTGTAATTCCACGCATAAATTCCGAGAAACTGAGATGCGGGCGTGAACTTGAACCAACGACCCTTTGCTTGAGAAGCCTTAGGTCAAACTACTAGGATACCACGACTTATTAAATTATTATTATTAAGAGGCTGACAACACCTAATTTTGTTGAAATTGATGTCATTTAAACAGTTTTTTAAGAAAAACTGTTTGTTCTAGCACATCAAAAAATTATATGTTAATAATTTATCATATTTCAAAGACCGTGGACGGACTCGATACATTATTGGACGAAATCGGCTCGATAGAAAATAATTGCAAAGATAGGTCTTAAAATCATCATTAAACGGTTCTATGTCTTTATTTTTTTGGCGTATGCGTCTGCAATTAAAAACATGAAGTGAACATATTCATACCTAAACCGCTAACGAGTCATATTTCACAAATAATCCACAGTTTTTTTTTAATTCAATTTTTGCCCGATAAATTTCAATATACCCGGCTGCCCAGTAATAGCGGCATCTCGTTTACTCCGATACAAATAGACAGTGTGCGCCGACGTTGGTGTTGACAGCGTCTTAATACTGAATTGACATAGATTGTTTAAACAGAAGGGTATTCAATTGTATGAATGTTTTTCCATTTGTTACTCTGAGGTCAATAGAGAGTGTAAATGGAATTGTTGTGTTGTTTATTCTTAAGTTTTACTAAAATGAGGTTGCACTTCGATATTTTTATTTTCCACTAGTCAGCCATACCTATAAAAAAAATAAAAAAAAAAAAAAAAAAATATCTTTATTCTCAGACAACTTTTAGGTCCATAGAGTGTTAGTAACAAAAATATATACCTATATACCTATGCAGAAAATATTGATGGATACCCGAAGTAGTGATGAATACCCGAACCGTATAAAGGTAATGTTCAGAAAAGTGCACCATGTTAGCTGGGTGGGAGTTAATCATACAAAAGGACTGATTGAAAAAAAATCCTTAGTCAAATGATATGGTTAGTTACCATTGGCCCACACAAAGAAGTTTGATTCATTCTTCCTGATATTTATTTATTTATTTATTTTATTTATTTGGGGCATCAACAGCAATACAATACATTATAATGAGACTTAAGTACTAGACAAAAAGCCAATAACAGATGTCCACAGGCATACAGTTAAGCGAAACATACTTTAGAAACTGCTACGCTTTATAAACTGTTACTACTGATATGAACTGCTAAGGAATGGAATTCAATCCCAATGTCTATATTTCTAGATAGATACTAGGTATCTTCAAGGCTAGAGTGAATAGGCTGTTACTGAACCAATGAGACATACCTACCTTTGGCCTCATCTGCACTTTCCATCGGGGGTCAATCACGGGTCAGTTTTATGTAAAAAAAAACTATGTAAATGTATGGTTGATTTTCTGTCGCACAACGGAATATTTCATAAAAAATTTAACAGTACGTCCATGCTCTTGTCGGTGCTCTTAAGGTCACAAATACAAGCGGTTATTTCAGATGAATAATGGCGTATCTTCAATTGCACCTTTATTCAATAAATAGACGGACACCCGAAATTCCTAACCCATCTGCATGACATCAGTGCAGCGAAGCTACATATATAAGCGCTTTCACTGCCCGGGCTCGCGAGTCGCGGGTCGCTTCTCGTGTGTGCCCGCCGTAACACACGCCGCGAACAGAACTATTGCGATTTGAGTGTTTGTGCAGTGGGTGATATTTCCTTTTGTGCACAAGGTAAGTTTTTTGGATATCGGTTTTTTTAATAATTTTCAAAATAAACTAAAATTAACTTTAATTTTTTTTTCTCAATTTTAGTAGTAGCCTCTATGATATACTTTTATTTTTTTAATTTTAAGCGCTATTTGAAATTACGTAAAATTTAATTAATTATAAAAATTACGCGCGCACTTACGGAAAATTATTGTAGAATATCATTACCAGCAAAGAAAAATACGCACGAACTTACGGAAAGTTATTATAGAAAATCATTACCAGTCAAGATATTTTTTAAATGCACTTTTTATTATTAATTTGTGTACGATAAAAGCTCTAAAGTACAAAATACATTACACAATTAATTTTATTAAAAAGTAAAATTCAGTAAAATCAAACTCACTAATAATAACGACTGTTTGTATGTAACTTATGGATTTGTATGAAAGCAAAAGTTATTACGGGTGTTGCGCGGGCAACATCAAATAGACATCAACGCGTCATCAAGTTTCCGATGCGAACCTAACGCATGGCAGTCGCGTGAAAAGCTAAAATTTATTTCCCATTTAAGGCTACTTTGTATAGTGTAAGCTGTTCTTGAGTTTCATATTTTCAAATAACCCATCTTATTCAAAATAAGCAATTGGTCTTTGATCAATTATAACTGTAGATCCACAGTCGCGCGCCCGAAAATGTCCGAGCCAAATGAGCGCCAGTGGCCTTCTTTTTTCTCAGTACGTTGCGTGAAATTGTAAAGTTTAACTGTCAAGTGTCAACCGAAATTCGACTGTAATAAAATAATGATTAGGTTCAAATTTCTGTGTAGGTGATGATTTTAATTGTTATGCAAACAAATAAAAAAGTTCGGACATTTTTTGAAGGGGATTTTGTTCGGCAATGTGTATCTTCAGTTATAATTGATCAAAGCAATTGGTACTTAAATTGTTGATCTTCAAAACCACACATTTTTGGGCCAAAGAAGAAAAGAATAGTTTCAGTGTCACATTATCCGATTTGCCGGTGGTTAGAAGAAATGATTCAATAAATCAATTAATCAAATCAGCCAACATCCAGCTACTGACATTTTCACGCCACTTTGCACTCAACTATGCCATTCATTGATCTTAGAAACGTTTTGTCCCAACTGTTAATTTAATTACGATTGGAGAAAATTATAAAAAAATAACAGTCCTCATCAACACCCAGCTCAAATTCTCGACTGAAATTTGGCAAAGAAATCCCCTTTATGACGGTAGCAAAAGACGATAGATTTTGCGGAATTCGGAGATAGGTAGACTTACAACGGAGATAAACAAGTAAGTGTCAAAATCACAAGCCTTATTTAAAAAAAGTGCTCAGATGTATTACAAAATTTATAAATAAACGCATACACTGACATTTTTGTCGTAGCCACTATAAACCCGCAAAACTATATGACATCATGAACTAATAAAAAATCAATAAAGCGTCAAATAATTATAAATTAGGCCAATTTATACCGATACTAATAATAATATACATAGAACATGTCGCAAGCTCTTTGTTTGAATCATCAATAACTATGTTGAGCTTTAAGAGGCTGACAACACCTAATTTTGTTGAAATTGATGTCATTTAAACAGTTTTTTAAGAAAAACTGCTTGTTCTAGCACATCAAAAAAATTATATGTTAATATTCATCATATTTCAAAGACCGTGGACGGACTCGATACATAATTGGACGAAATCGGCTCGATAGAAAATAATTACAAAGATAGGTCTTAAAATCATCATTAAACGGTTCTATGTCTTTATTTTTTTGGCGTATGCGTCTGCAATTAAAAACATGAAGTCAACATATTCATACCTAAACCGCTAACGAGTCATATTTCACAAATAATCCGCAGTTTTTTTTTAATTAAATATTTGCCCGATAAATTTCAATATACCCTGCTGCCCAGTAATAGCGGCATCTCGTTTACTCCGATACAAATAGACAGTGTGCGCCGACGTTGGTGTTGACAGCGTCTTAAGCTCACATGCTTAGAAGCTTTGTTGCAAGCTTCCGAAATGCGTACAATGCATCGCGCACGCAACCTTTACCTATCGGGGACGACGGCATGAATATTAAACACTCTCCACGTTGTTTAAAGGTAACCAATATTAATTTATGACAAGGCAATCATACTAATTTGTCTTTATTAAAATGGAACAGGAGAACATCCTCAATGAATATATTAGTGTATCAATACACTTATTTATGTTAATTTATGTTAGCGTACTAATATAACAACTGAGTAATTTTGTGAAGATGTTTGGAAGTTTGGATATTTGTTATTCGGTCACGCAATAACGGCTGAAAGGATTATACAAAGATCTGGATTGGAACAGAGGATACTTTATATCCCGGTAATGTGTTCCCCTGAGTTAATATTTTAAATTTAAATATGATAAGAGGGCGCTGTTCAAAAACGAAGCGCTTCGCGTCATCTTCCCTGGTACGAACAGCTAAGGAATGGAAATCGCTCCCGTCGTCTGTATTTCCACTTGATTTTTAACGAATTTATATTACCGAGTGCACAATGGAGCGTTTTGACCATACGGGTCAAACGTCATTGCCATCACACAATTATTACCACAGCGGAAGGACAAATCGCAATAACTTTTATGAAACGAAATTCAGCGTCAGTACTGACTTTAGTTTTAACAAAGAGCTAAATCTGGTTTCATTATTATTGACTTAATTATCTTCTGTGATAATATGTTTTGAGATGGTAATGACAAAAAGTAAACGCCGTTAAAACGCTGCTCATTAACTATCTACTCCTGTTACAGATGTTTTATGAGCATTGGTAATCATTTATCATCAAAAGAATATAAATATATAAAATATGTAGTCAAATAGACAAGCGAGTATACTTATAATAAGGGGCATCTTAGAAGTCAACTGCAACCGGATTTTCCACTGTCAAGAGTCAAGGAAAGTAAAAGCAAGTTCAACTTAGGAATTCAAAGCCGATGGTGATGACTTGTGATAATATAAGGGAATTGTAATATAAATACCTAATTAACGCATTCACTGCCGGCAGTCAGACTCAAGATTACTTCAGCTGCTATAAAAGCACATGTGCGTTCAAATGACTGCCATACTATGGCAGCGGCACTAGGTGAAAGTCATAAAAACGCATATGTGCGTTCCCGGCAGCGAATGCGTTACAAAAAATCTGAAGTTTTAGTACGAGTAGATTTAACGGTAGGTAGGAATGAATATCGAGTTCAAGAAAAGAAGGATCACCTGATGGGAAGCAATCACCGCCATACATTGTCGGTCCTTAAGAGATACATAGGCTCGTTTTTTAAATAGACCTAACTAAGTTGTAGGAAGCAATCCATAGCTTTGTAGCGCGTGGGGAAAAAAAATAATGCTCGTAATTAGCACTTAGGTAAGCAGATACGAGAACGAGTAATCAAACGACTTCGAATACGAACACGAGAACGAAAATAATCAACTAATCTCATTATTTGAAGTCCATACATTGTTAAAATAAAAGGGTGAATTCAACTAATGCGATTAGTCAGTTGCCTGCACGTCCCCAATCCGCTTCCATGGGATCACGCCTTAAACCACTGTCTCATTAGACACTAGTAGCAAATTAGCATAAGGATGTGCGATGGGAGATACGGCCAACAATAGCTTGATGTATGGCTGATTTATGGCCCGCGTTAAGCTGACGGATAGCAGATGTTTAGCCATGTACGGTAGAACTAATTCTCTACCTGGGGAATTTCAGTAATAGGGTGCAACTTAGTATAAATTCTTCTCCGATTTTAAATTTTTTTTTGCGTGGATCTGCTCAGAATCAATAGCACTATCGATTGGGTATAATGGAGTAAAAAAATGTCCCCAGTTTTTCATACAAAAATAAGTGGCGGTTTTATTACCTTCAAACACCAATGTATATTGTATAAGAAGTACTTAACAAAACTGACCTCGGGACACTTTTTTCTCTATGTAGAATCGATAGTGCTACTGAGTCTGAGTAAGTAGATCCATGCAAAAAAATTTAAAATCTAAAAAAAAAATGTATTGTACCCTATTTCGAGAAAATTTTCACCTTCAGGCTTCTTATTGGCCACCATATTAAACTGGGAACTTAAAAAGAGAAATACGAATTTTTACGTTCAATTTTTTTAAGAGATTAAATCAATTTTTGCGTAAGTAAATAAAATTTTCGTAAGTAAATGAGACAAAAAATGAAAGAGAAGAACGACGAATGAGTCTAAGGAAGACCGTGACGTAAAACGGATAAGACTTATTAAGAGAGAGACAAGTTACAGAATTTGACCAAATATGATAATGACGGATAGCGAACAAGACGAATAAAGAATGAGTGACGAATGCAGAATGAGGCGAAATAAGAATGAAACGAAAAACGAATGAGGCGAGATAATAGGTTACCATTATAACGATTTTCCACCGCGGAAAAAATTAAGTTGCTAAATTGACTACTTATGCAAATTTAATCTTCTTATAAATACGTTTGAATAAGAATAAACTTTAATAGGTCACTGTATTGACGACATTGTTTTATCAATAAAAAGGACGTAATAATCTAATCGTCATCATCCCAGCCCATATAAGTCTCACTGCAGACCACGGGGCTCTCAAAACGAGAAGGTTTGGACCGTAGTTCCCACGCGGGCCAAATGCTAATTGGGAACTTCACACCCATTGAATTTCTTTGCAAGTGTGTGTGTGCAGGTTTTCTCACGATATTTTCCTTACAAATGTAATTCCGCACGTAAATTGCGAAAGAGTGAAGTAATAAGCCCGGGCTCAAAAACCCACGACCCTGTGCTTGGTAGGACATAGGTCAAACCACTAGTTACAATGACTAGTTAAACCACTAGTTAGCTGTTGCCCGCGACTTCACCTGCGTAGAATAGGGGTATAAAAATAGCCTACGAACTAATCTCAGATCTACCAAATATAGACAAAAAAAATCATAAAAATCAGTATTAGAAGACATAAAAGAAATCTCTTTTTTTTTTCTCTTTTTAATGTAACTACTATGTGTAGTAAAACAC
Organism: Archips xylosteana; assembly: GCA_947563465.1. NCBI lineage: Eukaryota > Metazoa > Arthropoda > Insecta > Lepidoptera > Tortricidae > Archips > Archips xylosteana. Next base: position 9,875,897 of record OX387361.1, on the reverse strand, counting down.
AGCTTGCTAGATGAACACTGGTTTAATATTTTTCGATGTGGGTACATATTCACAGTAACAATCTACCCTAATACTTATTATACTACATCTCTTCCCTTATGGTAAAAATGTAAACATAAAACAACAATCATACAATGTAAACAAATTGCACTAAGACTGACAATTATCTGTTTACTTAAAGATGGACGCGATTGCATACAATTATACCTACTTATTAAACTGCTATATGTTTATATAAAAATAACCATCACCTAATCTTATTAATAAATTAGTTACCTATAAATTACAATTTCACCTAGTAACATATATTCTATACCCTCCACCATTAAGTACTACTAATTAATTACTAGTACACAGAAGTAATCACTTATTACTGTATATATTATTTTTTTACTTTTATGTTTGACATATTTATTTATCAAAAATAACCTAATGTGTGTACTATACAATTGCAATATAAAATTATACTTAATTTTTAACCTACGATTGCGATGTTGTTTGCGAGTGATATTGAGAGAACTATTATTGTTAAATAAAAAGCACATCAATGTTGTAAAGTGGTCTTTGACCATATTAGGTATTTAAGACTGTTCTGCTAACAAACGGGCTTTGCTCCTAGTTACAGGAGGCTTTATTTCGTTATTATTATTACCTAGGGGGTCTTGCTTGAGAACACCAGTCTTATCATCAGCCACGCGCTCGCAGTGTGACGCACTGTGCGCGGCGGCGGGCACGACGGGTTGCCCGTGCCCGGGCGCGGGCGCCTCGCACTTGACGAGTCGGCTGATGACATGGCGGCGGTTCCTGCGGTATTTGCGCCCTACCGCGTCTTGCAGAATGTAAGACCGCGGCGCAGCCGCCTTGCCCACTACTTGCATAAACCTGCGCTCATTACCATCCGCTATCACTACTTTACTATGCAGAGGTAGTGTAGGGAGGTTTTGAGTCGTTTTGTCGTAAGTCGATTTGATATTTTGCTGCTGTCTCTCAATCGCTGCGTGATTGAGTTCATTGTTTACCTTTTCTGAAAGCAACGATGTGTGAACGGGCAGCCTCGTGTTCAATCTCCTGCCAAATAATATTTGTGCCGGAGAATCAATGCCATTTCGAGGTGTGGCTCTAAAATTTAATAAGCTCAAATAATGATCCTCACCTGCATCCACACATTTTTTCAGTAAACTTTTTATAGTGCGTATAGCTCGTTCGCTTTTCCCATTCGACTGGGAATACATGGGCGAAGATGTCACATGCATAATATCCCACCCATTAACAAAATCGAAGAACTCGCGGGAGCTGTACGCGGGACCGTTGTCCGTGACCAATTCCTTCGGTATCCCGTGACGAGCGAACTGTTCTTTCATCGCCGTAATGACCGATTTACTACTTATGTTACATAACTCGTTTATTTCTACGAAATTCGAGAAATAATCAACAAGTAGCAGGTAGTATTTTTTTCTATATTCAAAGATGTCAGAACCTATTTTGCACCACGGCAAAGTGGGCACCGCGTGCGGCAGCAGCGGCTCGCGGCGCGGCGGCGGCGCGTGCAGCGCGCAGGCGGCGCACGCGCGCACGGCGTCCTCCACCGCGCGCGACAGCCCCGGCCAGAACATGACCTCGCGCGCGCGCCGCTTGCAGCGCTCGATGCCCAGGTGCCCCTCGTGCACCCGTCGCACCATCTCGTCGCGCAGTGCTCGAGGAATAAATACAAGATTTCCCTTCAGTATCAACCCATCGATATATTGTAACGACTCCCTGTAAGGCCAAAAAATCTGACTATAGGCGACTACTTCGTGTCTATTTTTAGGCCAACCGTTCTCAATGTAATCGATTAAAAATTTACATTGTTCATCGTTCTGTATATGTTGCTTTACAGAGTCCAGTTTTTTATCGCTAAACTGTAAATGCTCGACCAAAAAACACGTTTGAACTTCCACTTCCTTGCTAACTCGGTCAGACATTCTATCCGATAGAGCTGCACGGGATAGTGTGTCCGCGATATACATAAATTTTCCTGGTACATACTGAACCTTTATGTCGTATCCTTGAATCCGTAACATCATGCGCTGTAGACGCGCTGGGATATTAGACAGTGACTTTTTAAAAATCGACTCTAACGGTTTGTGGTCCGTCTGTACTGTTACGTCACTTCTACCGAATAAATATTGGTGAAAACGCTCGCACGCGAACACTATCGCCAACATTTCTTTTTCGATTTGTGCGTAGCGTCGTTGCGCGTCCGTGAGGGTGGCGGAGGCGAACTCGACCGGCCGCCCGCCCTGCAGCAGCACGGCGCCCAGCGCCTCCGAGCTCGCGTCTACAGACACCAGCACCGGCAGCTCGCCTGAGTATAACGATAACACTGGTGCCGACGCTATTTTTTCCTTAAGCGCCTTCACCGCTTTGGAGTGTTCTCGGTCCCATAACCATTCCGAGCCTTTCCTCAAAAGACCTCTAAGCACAGCTACCGATTCGGAATAATTAGGGATAAATTTTGAAAGGTAATTAACCATGCCGAGAAACCTCTCCAAAGATTTGCGGTCGGTCGGGTCAGGCATTCCTACTATCGCTTTTATTTTTATCTCATCCGGCCGCATACCCTCTGCATCAAAAACGTGGCCTAAGTACACTATCTCTCGCACACCGAACTTACACTTAGACCGGTTAAATTTGATGCCTAGCTCTTTAGCACGCCGTAACAAGCGCTCCAAGCGCACGTCGTGCTCCTCTTTGGTGGCTCCCCAAACAATAATATCGTCTATGAAGGAGTCCGTCCCGTCCAGGTCTTCCAGGTATTGTCGTATTTTAGCATGAAACACCTCGGGCGCGCAATTAATCCCATAAGGCATCCTTAAAAACTGGAACCTACCGAAAGGTGTGCCGAACGTGCACAGATCCGCGCTGGCCTCGTCCAGCGGCAGCATCCAGAAGCCGCAGCGCGCGTCCAGCACGCTGAACCAGCCGGCGCCGCGCAGCCGCGCCGCCAGCTCGCTCACCGTCGGCAGCGCGAAGTGCGCGCGCCGCACTGCCGTGTTGAGAACTCGCGGATCTAAACACACCCTTATTTCCCCGTTTTTCTTAGCCGCTATGACAATTGGATTTACCCAGTCGGTTGGGTGAGTCACCTTTCGTATGACCCCAAGTCTTTCCATACGAGTTAACTCCTCGTGCAACTTATCCCGCATGCCCATGGGGATCCTACGCGCCGGGCATATTACCGGTTGTACGGACTCGTCTACAATAATTCTATGCCGTCCCGGCAATTTTCCCAACCCGCTAAATAAATCCATATAATCATCTATATTCAGCCCGTCTACTCTTTGAACGACACCTAATTTGACACATCCATTTAATCCGAGAATATTTTGGCATCGCATATTAGCAATGACTAAATTTATTCTGTAATATTTATTTTTAAATTTTAAATCTAAGGTACATTCCCCAATAATTGGTACAACATTTCCTGTATATGAGTAAACTCTTTTATTATATAAAACCAAATCCTTAACATTTAAACCCAACTTTTCATAATCAGACATTGAGAGTATATTTAACATGGAACCAGTGTCTAATTTAAAAATGAGTTTTTTACCTTTAAAGTCCAAATATTCAATCCACTGTGTGTTACATTCCCTTGTCTGTCTCTGTTCTTCAATCACGTCCACATAAAACGCATCGCCTTCCGAATCGTCCGTATTTTCAGTTACACTCACGTTGTCCACAATTTTACTAAACGGTTTGCTTCTACAAACTCGCGCGAAGTGACCACGGCGATCGCACACGAAACACGTCGACCTCACCGCCGGGCAGCGGTCTTCGTCTCGGCAGAACGTGCTGCCGCATCGCGCACATGCCGGCCGTTGCCGCGCGGGCGCCGCGCGCTGCCGCTGCGCCGCCGCCGGGCCCGCGGCCGCCGGCGCCGCGCCGCGCTCCGAGCCCGCCCGGGCGCGCGCCCCCGCGCCGCGCCCTCTGCCCGGCCCGCGATACCCGCGCCCCCCGGTCACTGCGTTAATTTGAACACACGTCTCTTCGATTTTTTTATTTTCTTCTTTAGACATCTCGTCCGCTTCACATATTTGTACAGCTTTTCCCAACGTTAGCTCGTCCGTTCTCAATAGGCGATCACGTACGACGTTATTCGTAATGCCACAAACGATACGGTCTCTTATTAAACTGTCCGTCAGTTTATCGAATTCGCACTCTTGGCTCAGCACTCTTAACGCGGTCACATATTGACTAATCGTTTCACCAGCATTTTGGTTTCGTGTGAAGAATTTAAACCGTACCATTGTAATGTTTGATTTCGTTCCGAAATGCGCATCGAATTTTTTCTTTAAACAAGATAGATTATCCGACTGCTCGTCCTTTTCAAATGTGAATGTTGAGTATATCTCATATCCTTCCGGCCCTATGAGGTTCACCAGCAAGCTTGCCTGTACGTCCGCGTTCTCCTTATTGACTCCTGACGCCTTCAAAAACACCTCGAAATGTTTCCACCACTTTTGCCACGCAGCTGCCCTGGCAACCGGGCTCCCGTCGATACGTAACTCCGCCGGAGGACGTGCGTGCTCCATTTTTTATTGTTAACTTGTGTAACTATCGCAAATACTCGAACACAAGTACTTCACTGACTATTGGTACTGGTTGATCTAAATTAACTAATTAACCGCTGCCACCATGTAGTAAAACACAGCTTGCTAGATGAACACTGGTTTAATATTTTTCGATGTGGGTACATATTCACAGTAACAATCTACCCTAATACTTATTATACTACACTATGAACTTACGTAACATTATTAGTAGCATTATAGGCGCTTTGGTTTTTACTGAAAGCCTATATAATTGTCAACTCTATAAAATAAATAAGTAAATATAAGAGCTAATCTTCCAAATTATGCATTTAAGTACGCATAAAGCTCTAAGGTGTTAAGTAATATAATATTTATTGTTAGATAATTTATATACTTTGCAATACACGACCCGTTTTATTTGAATAAAATAATTTAATAACGTAATGTTATGTTACGAGCTTTAATTACACAATGCCCTTGGACTGGAAAGGAAATATTTGTTTTTCAAGTAAGTAAATAGGAAAGGAAGGTGGAAAATAATTTGTGAAAGCACTTTGATTTATTTTAAACGATATCTTAAATGGAAAAGTTACACTTACTTGACACTTTTTTGTGATTAGGCTGTGCATCCTAGGCATATGCCGAAATAAATAAATATCACGGGGCAATTCACACCAATTGACCTAGTTCCAAACTAAGCAAAGATTGTACTATGGGTACTAGACAACGGATAACAGATAGACAGTAAATAAATACATACTTAAACACATATTATACACCCAGGACTCGAGAACAAACATTTGTATTTTTCATATCAAATATCTGCCGCGACACGGGAATCGTACACGGGACCTCGAGTTTCGTAGTCAGGTTCTCTAACCACTTGGCCATTTGGTCGTCAAGAAGTACTTCATCTAACAACGGCCGACATGTTTTAAAACTGTCTTCTACTTGACACTGCCAAAATGGTCCTCCAATTTAAAAAAAAACTAACTATTATACCACCACTTAAAGAACAGGGCAATTAAAACTCAAAAGTTACCACATGAAGATAGCTAATGATCGGTATAATACTAATAAGTTAGAGCCTTTTAAGGCAGTGCCCGTCAAATGTCACGCGGTCACTCCCCACTTTTCTAACTACATAAATGGTTGTCGTTATAACACAAGACTTGACATGTGGTCAACACCAGAATTGCTAACCGGAGGTTACCTTTTAGTTAAAATTATGATAGTTCTATTGTTATTCTATCACAGGACCGATTTTTCAATCCCCAGATAAGTATCCGTCAGTTAAAACTATCGCTATCCCTTTTTCAAGTCATAGGAATAAATCGGCCCACATAATCCTAGTTGACTTTTGTAGTAAATAAGCTTTTTGGGCGAATCAACTTTTTTGGCACCCATTGCTATGGTTACACAAATTTTGTCTCATGGACAACCTATGACACAGTATTTTTCTATGACACAGTATGACGATGTGACTTAGACAACTGGGGGCTGAGTAAACAAGACGAAGAAGTTGATTCTCTCAGATTCTCTCTTTTAATAAAAAATAACAGAATTGAATGCTGCCGATTTACGCCACATAACAGACGCGTCCTTTATTAATATCACATTTAAGTATAATAAACTAACTAAAAATACAAGTACCTATAAATAGAAATTAATTAACTTACATAAGAACTTAAACTAAATTAAAACTTTAATTCAAAAAAAAAGAAAAGTAACAAAAATAGAATGGATAGAGTAGTAGTAGTAGAACATTTGTATTGTATTGTATTGTAAGAAATAACTAAACTAAAACTACCAAAAAAAATTACAACAGCTTCCCCCGACCCAAAGATGCTGGCAGCATGTCCACGCTGCAGCGCGCTGTAAGGCAATGCTGATACGTTGTGCAAGGAAGTTGCCAGCTCTTCGGCTCCTTAAACAGAAATCAACTTTTTTTTAATATTCCATATACCGTTACGAAACACCTGTCAAAGCGACATTGGAAACCGAAGAGCTGGCAGCTTCCTCGCACAACGTACCTGCCAGCATCTTTGGTTTCACGCTGCGAATGAACTCTTTTTATATTTATTCCAGCAAACTTAATTGTATTTGTTAGTTTAAGATCTTAGTTACTGTCAATTCACTGTTAAAGCCAAAAGAAACATTGTATAGCAGAATACGTAACACAAAATCAAATAAGTATCACACCAAATGTCACTCGGCCAATACTGGCAACCGATAGCCATAAATATAATTAAAAGTAAAACAACAAAGAAGAAACGAACCATAGATCATAGACCGTACTAATGTCAAAGGTTGAGCGAAAGTGAAGAGGTTACGTGTGGTTACGCAATTGTCGCACGGTTACATTGATTGGACGCTCGCAGGTCAGTGGGTGAGGCTTTTTACACCTGACGAGGTGTTTAGCACGGACCTTTTGTTTACATTGTTTCGTATTGTTACTAGGCGTAAATGTAAAAGGCAAATGAAAAATGAAAATAAAAAAATATTTATTAAGAAAGTACAAGTAAGCTTCAACATAAACATTGCAATATGGTTAGGTAAAAGTGGAGAATACAATTAATTGTAAGCATAAAGCAGGTTAGAGATGTACTTGACAACGTTATTCAGGATGTATTACAATGGCTCCTACACTAGGCGTAGCCTGTCTTGTAGGCAACCAAATGCACTAGTGTTACGGGTGGTAGTTAAATATACAGGGTGCTGACAAATTAGGTACCTATATTATCTATGGCTTAATCTACTCATCAAAACAAAACCCTTGAATTTAACAACTTTTTAAAACTTAAATAAAATCTCGATTTTCCATTACTAAATCAGTAATCCGTTTGGATGGATATGTATGAAAAGTTTGCGTTTTTTTTTAATTTAGAATAGTTTTCTGAGTGTAAGTTTCTTGTTTTGATGGGCAAGTTACGCCCTCGAAATATTGGTTACGTTGGTTAAGTTATTAGTACTTTACATTGTTGATAAAATATGGCAAGTAAGAGCGTAGTAACTCTTCTGTGTTTTCGGTTTTGATTTAACCTAATTGTATTGGGAATAGAAACAAAATTTAACTTTTTTTTAATTGTAAAATATTACTATAATTAGTCTATTTTTATAAACATTACCAATCAATGTCTTAAGGAGCAGTTTACCCGTCACTTAGCGCTAATCAAGACTTGTGAAACAGACATTTTAACTCCATCTGTCAAATAAGGTTATGATATGATTAAGCTAATCCGTACTTTAAAAAGTGGTGAAACAGCCCCTCAACTGTTGCTAATCGTCACGTTATCGTGTCGTATTCGTTTGGTGTGTGATGTGTGATGGGTGCTAGGTGTTTTAGTCGGATTCGCGTTAACGTTGCGGCATAACCGTAAAGTTTATTTAGGATTTTAGGCTTCATTAGCTTTTATTACAGATTGAGTTATTTTCTGTGCGCGTTGTTTGTGTTCGTTAACGTAACATGTTTTGTTTCATAATTACAACATAAACACAATGTCTAGGATAGAAAAAAATGCTTGTGACAAATTTAAGAAACTGTTTGCGTTTGAAATTGATTGCGTTACTTTGACTAAAAACTCGTAACAAGTTAGCTATGAAGTATCTTTTTGTATTTTTTTTTTCAACTTTTTTTTTTTTATTACTTTTACGTACGTATCTAATCTCTAGACCAGTGGTGGTGTAGGGGTTTAGCACGCAGCACGGAATGCTGAGGACCTGGGTTCGATTCCCAGCATTGGTCTTTTTTCTGGGGTTTTTTCTGGTTGGGGGGGGAAATATAAAAACTCGTAAATATAGCAATTATGGGTCATACAGAGCGTAAGAAACAAAAGTAGTCTCTCCGGTGGACATTACATTAGCGACTCCGAGTCAGCAAACTAAAGATTTTTTAAATGGGCCGAAAGTTGGCTAGGCGTCCCACACGCCGATGAAGACTTGACTTTAAAATATTGGCTATAGATTTTTAACTTTTACCATATCCACATGGAGAGAAGCCGTGGTGGTCTAGCGGTTTGACCTATGGCCTCTCAAGCAGAGGGTCGTGGGTTTGAATCCGGGCTCGCACCTCTGAGTTTTTCGGGATTTATGTGCGAAATGACATTTGAAATTTACCATGAGCTTTGTGTGTGTGAAGTTCTCGATCCGCACTGGGCCCGCGTGGGAACTACGGCCAAGCCCTCTCATTCAGAGAGGAGGCCTGTGCCCTGCAGTAGGACGTATATGGGCTGGGATGATGATGATGAACAAAAATATGTATGTCACTTATACAGGTTGAAATTTAAAACGCAATACAAAATTATTGTTTAACTCAGTTAATTCTGGACAATATAATGTATTAACACGATTGTTTTAATTAATCTTATTTAATTTGAGATGACCATACATTGAGTTTGTGATTTCATTACGACAAGTATGAACATCCTAAATTTCATCAGACTAAGCATCAAGTGCAAAAATATATATACGTCAACAAGGTGTCAAAAATATCTATATACAACTCTATGTCATAAGGCTGATGTTTAGATATTTGACGCGATGACTGTATACATATTTATGCTTTCGACTGTAACAGAGGTGCCCAGACTAGAGTTAACTAAATAATATAAGTCCCAATTACGTACTAACCCAGGGTTAAGTAGTGTCGAAATGTATGGGACTATCATCTATAACCCAGGGTTAACGATTTAATTTTTATACAGTAATAAATTCTAAGGAGCTTTTCATGGTCGCTAGGTCATATTCTGTCGGCGTAATCGCATCATTAAACATGAGTTTTAATTTGAATTATAAATAAACAGATACACAGTAAATGTAGGTAAGCAACGTAGTAATGACGTAATATCTTTACTTACAACCTTATGACTTTGTATGGAAACCCCATGAAGGCTTTAAAATATATTCATTTAAAAGAAAGCCAACTCAATACAGCTTAAGTTATTTAACGTCTAGGTATCATCAATCATAGTGAACCGTCGAAACTAATATTTGACATACTACATACATTTCTAAACCTCTGACATTTGCCTTTGTGACCACAATTCATCATTAATTGTATGAAGTGGCATCCGTATTGAGGAAACGCAATAATGTAAATTAAATATAAGCATAAGTATTTGTATGAAACGCACTTGTATTTATTATAAATTTATGTCAAGAGTTATTCAAATACGGGGAAATGAAAAGAAGACATCAAAAATTGCGTTTACATCGAGTGGTCCTCTACAAATACAGAGTGTCTCGAAATTCAACAGTAATCTGGTACCAGACCAGACCCAAAGATAAAACAGTTCTGAATAAATAAGAAAAAAATCCATATCGCTTAGTTAAACGATAGAAGACAGTTTTTTTGAAAATATCTAATACTAAAAGTGGTATAACTCGACTTACCGGTAGGTATCGTCAGGTTATCGTTGAATTTTGGGTCATCTTGTATATTGTTATTGGCAAAACGGTAAAATGTTGTTTCAAAATGATGAAATGACATGCAATATTGTCGAACCAATAAAACAACAAAAAGATGAACAAGACGGACCGACGATCATGTAAAGATCGCAGGAACCCTCGTTGAAGAACTCTTTGATGGAGGCCTTTGTCAAGCACGTCATTTGGCTGACATGATGGTGACGACAAATAAAAATAAACAAACAAAACCATCAATGTTAAACAGTACTGTTCGCTACTACGGCATCACGCCGCGCACATCGGAACTAAAAGATCACAAAGAAAAGAAACGTAAGTGCACATACACCCTTTTGAATGTGGCTGAACGAATGTGTAACTATGTCGAGCATCTTCCGTGAGAGCCGCCCACTTCGAGAAACAATGCGCGACCCACTGCGGTGATAGTGAGATTGAAGATAGCGTAACGAAATGAGATATGTATACATACAACGTATCACAAAATGATTCAAGATAAGTTCGTCTAAAAGCGCCTAAATCGGTCCTTTTATTTTCATTTAGATACATATGGCAATTTTTTTGTATTAAGTATTGTTTTGTATTAAGTTACGTTACCAGAAATGCATATTATACTGTATTATAGTGTAGCTCTTGCAACATAAGAGCTGAGCATCAATGAGTCAGTCAATCATTCAGTACTTTCTTTTTCAGACGACAGCATAGTGGTTAGTAAATCCTGACTATGCAGCTTTAGCGAATAATAAGAATGTAAGCGCTCGTGTCTTGGTGATTTATATGTATTTATCTGTATAAGTATGTTTATCCGTTGTCTATCACTTAGTTCAAGCTTTGCTTGATTCGGACTAGGTCCTTTGATTTATTAATTTATTTTATTATTAAGAGCTTTAAAAATTCACACAAAATTTATTTCTCTAATAATTTGCATTTATGTAAGATTAAAAATGTGAAAACTTCGCATAGTAGAACACACTGTATATAAAATCTGATACATAGCAATACCAGCAGCAATCCATAATTTATCACCAACTTAACTAACAATAATAGATTGTTAGTCAACGGTCGAGCAACAGTCAAATAGCACCAATCATGCCCAAAAACATCTGTACGACATTACGATTACGGCATTAATCATACTCCACTCATCTCCTTACCGGTCTTAAGGTATCATTGACATTTTACTATTACCAAACGTACCGCGAGTACCTCATGAGAACATTAACCGCGGTTACTAAAGTTATTTTTCACTTTTAAAATGAATGAAGCAACCGCCATTATTAACAAATTAGTAAGATTTCCCACGCGAGATTCTTGATCTGAATAAATTGCTTATTATTGTTTAGGTTTAAAGTGCAGGTCAGCGATTTGTATGGGTGTTTAAGCCTTGAGAGATTCTGAAATAATTAATAAGATTATGTATTTCATAAAGGCTTTATTAACGTGAATCGCTTTTGATTTAGATCTAGAGCTACTTGACTAAAATCAGCGTCGAACACTTGCGTAATGGAGGTCCTCATGTGACTAGGGTCCTTGCACTACTGTATAATATGTGTATTAGTCACTCTTACTTGCCCCTTGATTTTATGAAAACAGTGGTAGTACCCGTGATAAAAAATAAAACTGGGAACTCGTCTGATATAGGGAACTATAGACCGATCTCACTGGCAACTATAATTTCGAAAGTGTTCGACAGTCTTCTTAATGCACAGTTAAATAAATGCGTCTCTATTCATGATAATCAGTTTGGATTTAAACAGCATTTGTCTACAGAGAGCGCAATACTGTGCCTTAAGCAGACAGTCAAATACTATACAGATAGGAATTCGCAGGTATATGCTAGTTTCTTGGATCTATCCAAAGCTTTTGATCTGGTTTCCTACGATATATTGTGGCAGAAATTACATAAGCTTAACTTACCTCGTGCGGTACTTGATATGCTCAGATATTGGTATGGAAACCAGACCAACTGCGTCAGGTGGGCGGGAGAGATGTCTGAGCCGTATAAGTTGGAGTGCGGGGTGAGGCAGGGGGGCCTGACCTCGCCTACACTCTTCAACATCTACATTAACGGCCTGATTGAGGAGCTCTGTGGCCGGCACATCGGTTGTCACGTGGATGGGGTTTGTGTCAACAACCTTAGCTACGCTGACGATATGGTGTTGCTGAGTGCCTCACCTTGTGGACTTAAACAACTGTTACGTATATGTGAGGAATATTGTACTGCCCACGGACTCGTATACAACCCTAAAAAAAGTCAAATCATGGTCTTTGGGGTTAAAACTGTGAAGCCTGTGTCAATGCCTGTGATTGAGTTAAGCGGAGTGCCACTGGTACGTGTGGATAAATTAAAGTATCTCGGTCATGTGGTGACGGAAAACCTCAGAGATGATGATGATCTTGAAAGGGAGCGGAGGGCTTTATGTGTGCGTGCGAACATGATTGCTCGTAGGTTTGCTCGATGCACGCGTGAAGTGAAAATAACCCTGTTTAGGTCATATTGTACAAATCTTTACACTTGCAGCCTTTGGGTTAATCACAGCCGCCGCTCGTATGAAGCTCTCCGCGTCCAGTATAATAACGCATTCAGGGCGGTGCTGGGGCTGCCGCGCCGCTGCAGCGCCTCGGGCATGTTCTGCGAGGCGCGCGTGGACGGGTTCGCCGCCACGATGCGCAAGCGCGCTGCCTCCATGGTGAGCCGTGTGCGGGCCAGCTCCAACACCGTCCTGATGATGATTGCGAACAGACCTGACTGCGCCTACGTTAACCATGCTTGTGCGCTACATGTAAATAAATTATTCAGAACTAACATCTAGGAAATAAGCCACTTACTAACATAATTATGTATGAGTCGTTTAGTTGCTCGAAAATAAAATGATTATTATTATTATTAAAATGTAATTGCACGGTACACGATATACATCAAATGCATGATTCAACAATTTACTGTCAAAATAAGACAAAACTGTACTTGAACTCTACTTTTGTAGGTATGAACGGTTTTGGCGTAATCGATCATTGTAACTCTTCAGTCAACCCACGTTTTCTATACGTAAGATGAGTGTAAATTTACTGTTGTACTCGGAAACAACAATTGACTATATTTACACCTTTAAGTATATGTTTTTATTAATTTAGTATAATAAATGCTATCGTTGGTCATTTTAATATAAAGTTCATACGAGTTACCAGTACTTGTTTGAACAATTGACTTGTACAGATCCTGAACTTGTTCTATTTTATACTATAATTATTATGTACATGTGTGTATGTTTTAGTTGTTATTAGTTACACAATATTTTCTACTATTAATTATAGTATAATTTCAACTCTTTTTGTGTATGTAATTAGTTGAGTGTGTATGTACTTGTTTTCTGCTATTTCATCTTTGTAGAATTCGGTTATCGCTATCCATGAAAATTTCGAGGACTAAAGACATCTAAATGTCCGTTGCCGTTTATTATGGCTAAAATTTCAACCAAATCTGTGTTTTTAGGGTTCCATAGTCAACTAGGAACTCTTATAGTTTCGCCATGTCTGTCCGCCTGTCTTTCTGTCTGTCTGTCCGCGGCTAAGCTCAGAGACTGTTAGTACTAAAAAGCTGTAATTTGGCATGAATATACATATCAGTTACGCCAACAAAGTGGTAAAATAAAAAAAATAAAAAATATATTTTTTTAGGGTACCTCCCATAGACGTAAAGTGGGGGTGATTTTTTTTTCTCGACTAACCCTATAGTGCGGGGTATCATTGGATAGGTCTTTTAAAACCATTGCGGGATTGCTAACATGATTTTTCTATTCAGTGATCTGTTTGCGAAATATTCAACTTTAAAGTGAAAATTTTCATTAAAATCGACCGTCCCCCCCCCCCCCACCTCTAAAATCTAAACTGTTAGGTGGAAAAATTATATTAAATTTACAAGGAAAATTATAGCGGCTAAGATTACTTGGGAATTATTTGTAGTTTAAGAGTAAATTGTAGCCTAAGGTATAAAACATACCTAAACTTGGAAGATTCCGTACACATACGAAATTCTTAGAAAAATATTAATTGATTTTTTCGTAATGGCTACGGAACCCTATCTTGGGCGTATCCGACACGCTCTTGGCTGACATAAGTTATTCTGATTAAAGCTATATTGCCCGACACTTATTCTGTATCCCGAGGGAACAATGCACTTTCCCGGGATAATAATAGCCTTTACTAATCTAGAATAGCTTCCTAGTGCTAAAAGGATTCATCAAATCGGTTCCACAGTTTGAAATTATCCCTGAATAACCAAAAGTTTCCGGCCTAACAAAGAAAAGAAGTACATATATTTACAAAACTTCACTTATTTTTCGATATAGTCTTCCTCAATTTCAATTCAATCTGAAAAGTGCATTGAAATAGAGGGAGATTATATCGAAAAATAAAAGAAGTTTTGTGAATATATGTACTTCTTTTCTTTCTTAGGCCGGAAACTTTTGGACCTGCCCTAGTAGAAGTAAATATATTTATGTAGATTACATGTCGCTGCTATGTAGGTACGATTAAATAAAATTAATTGAAGTCATAGTAAACGTCTAAATTGTGTTCATTACTAATATTTAATTTGAACAGCGAATGAACTTCCATTAATAACGATAACAATTAAGCCACAAAGCACCGCAAACCACTAGGCTTTCGTGAGCACAAAAGCATTCATCTGAAAAAGAATCGGCATTCAAAGTGACCGTTTAAAATGTTGTAACTCAAACAAAATGATTTATGCGAACGCAACATCTATCATTATTAATAACGATTTAATCGCTTCATAAAAAAGAGAATCTTAAATGTTTTTCAATCCAACTAAACGGGTGTCACCGTTCACTTTGACTTTTAAGTTTTAAACTTTTAACTACAATTGACGCTTATTCGTTTTTGATTACTGTCGGTTTTGAAACGACTAAACGTTTCATTCGCATTATTTGACTTGCAAATCAAAGTTCATGAAACAGTTACGTAAAAAACTTGATTTTAATGCCACTGAGGACCTTGAAGCTTGGAAAGGGACATCAGTCAACTTTTCAACACATTTTTTTCTCCGTAGAAAAGACTCATTTTAATCTTTTGATTCCTAGGGTACTTTTTATGGAACAAATCAATTGTATAAATAACCAGCAAATGTACTATATAAAGTACTAATAATTTATATGAGTAAAGAATTTTAAATATGCTTAAATAATTTTCAAAATTACAAAACCTTATGATGACGAGATTGGAGCATCAGTTAGAAAAAAGCCGGGACACGGGGAGTGAACCAGAAGCTCATTTTTTTTAACTTTAAAAATGTGGGCCGGAACATTTCTAAATGCAATAATCGCACCGAAGTGAAAGTGATTAACAAAAAATTAACCACTTTTACATACAAACCGTATAGAAACAATTGTGTTCTTCATTTTTACCGTAACAGCAAAGGCAGACAAAATTAGTTTCGGTTTTGAAACAAAAATGTAGTGTGCACATGACTCTTTGCTTCAATTTTGTTTGTTACAAAAGACTAATTGTTTAAAGTAATTTGCAATGATAGATTTATTTATTGCTTTTAAAAGATAGTTAACTTAAAATGTAATTAAATCTCAAAACGTGAAGATGTGATAGAAACAAAATAAACAGAAAAGTCTTCAAAAGGTTGCTCACTTTAGAGCATCAGCTTATGGGCTAATTGCTTGCCATCACACGATCTTATCTCTTTTTCATCGTAGTAGATAATACAAAAATCGGACAATGAAAGCATAAGTTACATTGTCAACTAAGTCGCACAAAAAAAGAAAGATGAAATTAATTAAACAATACTAACTAGTATCACTAGGTTTTTCGTAACACAGTAATTATTTGGTAACAAACTTTAATTTTAATTGGTCATTGATCACATAAGAAGCATGGAGGGAGTAACAATCGTAATATTGTCATTGTGTGAGACAACGCGGTCACAATAGGTCATTTTCTATAGGCTGCTCATGCGCGAACAGAAGGGACATTTTAGGACTGTCGAATTAAGTTTGTGTATTGCGTCTTATTTCCGACCTAGTCATCATCATTTCAGACGAAAGACGTCCACTGCTAAACATGGACTCCCCAAGGCTCGCCAAACAGATCGGCCCTGAGCCATCCGCATCCAATGCGTTCCCCCCACCTTCACCAGGTCGTCGCTCCATCTTCGAACCTTTCGGCCCCATCGGCCGCTAGATATTTCTACTGTATAGGCTTATTGGAAGCGTGTTAAATTGATTTTATGAAAACTACAAGCAGGACAACAGATATTTCTAAGTTAAATCGAAGACCTATCTAAGTGTTGTACGTCCAAAGGTGGGTAGGTAGTTTAAATTTCATAGTAATTAACCCGCTACTTTTTAATTCTCAACTGAACTTTGTCAACTACATCAGTTTCTATTTAAACCCAATTCATACTTTTCCGTTACAACAATATAATAACAATCAAAGTTATATCACAATGCCATCAAAATCGTATAAACCAATATTTAATCAAATCAATCCGACAATGATTATCATGATCATCATCAACTTCGATTTCATCACCCCAATTTACAGAGGCTGTGTCATTATGTACAGATTGCATGTAAATCTGCGAGTAGGATATGTTTGTTAATGGCCAATTAGCAAACAGGTAAGCAGATTGGCGCGTTACGATCAGAAAATTTACAATTTTAGAATCAACATAATATGTGCAACGATTGTATATCAAGCCAGTGCTCATTTCTTGTTACAAGCCTTTAATAAACCAGATTTGCTTCCTGTCTTTACCATACATATTATTTATTACTATTGACATTATTTCTTGGATTTACCTACTAGTAATAGTCTTAAGATTTTTATTAATAATAAAATGCTAGAAGCTTTCGTGGCTTGCATTAGTATGTACTTAGATCTCTGCTTAGCACAATCTATGATAAGAATTCAATGAAAATTTTAAATAGAAGTGAAACCTGAGCATTTTACAAAAAAATTACACTTTTTTTATATTCTAATAATTTTATGTTATTCCTACTCAGAATAACGATCTCTTTCAATCTTAATGTAACAAAAAAATAAGCCTTAGTTTTTTTCCTATTTTGTTACTATTCCATATGTGTGGCGTAACAAAAAGGAAGAACATAAAAAATGTAAGACATTTTCGGGAGATTTTTCTCTCCTACAGGTATGAAAAGAGCTCCATGATTCTGAGTAATGCTCACTTTGAGAAATGCTCACTTACTGATAATGCAGGGGTGTAACATACAAAATAGTCTCTATAGTGAAACTACAACTACTTAGTAACAGCAAACTTATTATTTTTAAGGAACGCGAAGTTTTCTAGAGAATGAAAGTCCTCTTAATGTAATCGTCCTTGATTAGAAGCGAACTTATCGTGAATTCTAACAAGTAGGTTCCTCTGTGTAAGCTTGTTACTAGGAATTTATTAGGAATGTATGTAACAGGCAATTAATGAGTATAGGTCACTTGCCTGTAACCTTTGCATCAGCACCCACCAATGAAGACGTTAATACAATCCATAACGCTGGAATAAATTTAGGTCAAGTTAATATTATACTTAAATAAACTAATATTTTTAGATTAGTGGTCTATTACTTGTACTTTTTTTGGAAGAGCGAGACCTCCCAACACAGGTACTTGTACTTATATACCTACTGGGAAGCCTCAACCTTTGCCTCGTTTTTGTAACCACGGTTTTTGGAAAACTAAATTATTGTTTATTGTTTGTTTATTAATAATACAAATGGTTTATTACTAGGGCTATTTGGTTTCTAATTCTTCGACACGGGAGGGTGTCTGGTTGTATAAATTTTTAGTCATAATGTACTGTTTGTCATAATTTTTTACCAATCGAAACCGTAAAAATTTCAGAAATTTTTAAATTTTCATTCTGTAGAACTCTATAGGGTTAGGTTAGGTTAGTTTTCTAATTATTCTGTACAATTAATGGATTCAAGAAAAAGAGTTATGGTTATGAATAACAATACATTATGGCAAACACTACATTATGACCTTCAACAATAATGCAACCCGATATGGACCCCTTCGACGCGTTTGCTTTTAAATTGTCCCGAAAGTGGTCTATAGCAATTCCAAGGGGTTAAGAAAGAACTGGAACAGGTCTTCTTGCGCGAATAACAACTAATTTGAAGTCGATCATCCAATTATACATTCTTTAAAGTTTTAAATCGGTTTATGAAAGTTAAACTGCGATGATTGCGATTGATTAGGGATTACTTCGGTTTTCTTGATTTAATTTGTCATAGTTTCACTTGCCATAAAATTTAAAATTATGGAAAACGATACATTATGATTATGACATATGAAATTCGAGCAAATGATAGAGAACCGAATAAATTAACGATGTAATTGTATTTCATTGTGTGTGTACTCAAATAGTGCCACTGCTGCACTGCTACGTAGTGGGAATAGAATGTGGTTATGTATCTATGACATTTGGAAGACATATGACATTAGCACATGTCGATAATAGTGACGTGATTATGTGCACATTGTCTTACTAGTTGTTGTGACATGATGCTAAATGTAAAATTTTAATGGAATTGCTATCAAGATACAAGGTGTTACTTACGTGATTTTCAGTCGTAATTACCACAACTGGGACTTATCACGTGGAACTAGTAATAATTACCATGACGTTTGACGGCCACATTGCAGAGGCTATGGTAACGAGTTGACTTCCACCAATGCTAAATTTAGTTTGACTAAAGATCTTGCGACTTATCTTTCAGAGGAATATTCGTAGTATTATGGTACTTTATAACCATGTCATTAGAGTCATAATGGTAAGTAAGGTCTTATGTACTTTTAAAAATTTATTAATAATATAAACCTGCCTAACGGTAAGGTAAGTATTTTGATAAGCTATATAATCTTTCCACGGGGAATCTTCACTTTAGTATTTTCATATATAATGATGCGACACAAAAACTATTTACCGAAACCTTTGTGTAGCTTTCTATTGATCAAGGTTTCCAAAACATGCAACTTTCCATCGAAAGTAAAAATTACATTAGCATTATTCTCACTTATAAATTCAAGGAAATAAAATGGCAAACATCATTTAATCGTTTTATTGCTGTTACTTGAAAGATTTCACTTCTCGTAATTGTAATAATTGGGATGTACCAAAAAAAATAACCTATAGTTTTTATATTTTTTTTGGAAAGAATAGGATATTTTAAGATACCATTTTCATCGATTTTGTATTTGGTTGAGTATTTAATTTTTTATAATTTTTTTAAGAAATACGTTGGATGACGTCACAGTGAGAGAGCCACGTTCCATTGCCTACAAAAATTCAAGCCGTACATAACATAATCTGTGGCACTAATGATTTGTCTTGTCACTGTCAATAATACAAGCACGGCTTAGGGTCCTAAATGAACCATGACAAATAGTTTTATTTATTTATCTTCTTTTAGCTTCGATTATTCCTGTTTGTTTAATAGTTTGATAGTAAATAGATATTTTTTACTAAAATCTGATATTTAAATTCTTTCATATTTACTTGTAACGTAGTAATTTAATAATTAAATTTGTAAAAATAAATTGCGAGTATTGTATACATTTCGGACTTTATGTTAGATGACAACTGTTTAAAGCTAGGTGCGCATCATGTGATTAAAGTTCTGTCTTTGTCACTTTTTGCTATTATAAGCAGGACAGCAACATTTCAAACTGTCAATTTGCTTTAGGGTGTAGACCTGCTTTATATCTGCCTATGTGACGATTCACTGCAGGGGTCAAATGAAGGTCATTAATTAAATTTTCTTTATTTAATTCAGTTTATCATATTTCTGGAATCTGATTTCTGACAACGCTTCACAAAGCCTATTTCTCCAAACGTTTTTCGATTTATTATACGTTGTCAAAAATTGGGACATCCCAATTGACTGTTGGTTACGTACAAAATGAGTACAGTAATCCTACTACACGCGAAGGTTTGTATGTATGCGTGCGAGCGGCCACGGCGTGTTTGTCACTTTTTCACGCTAAAGGGCAAAAGCCCTTTTAGTTGGGAGTTGAACCCCCAACTCAATTTGCTCGCACATGTATGTTTGAAGATAAAGTAAATGCCCATTATGCGTCTAAGATCCCTTCCGCAGCTGATAAAAGAGCTTACAACTTTAAAACGGCTGAACCAATTTTGATGAAACATGTCTAAGAACCATCGCCAAGAAACCACCTTTCAAATAAAAAAACCGCATCCGAATCGGTCCACCCCTTTAAGAGCTATGATGCCACAGACAGACAGACACACACACACACACACATATAGCGGTCAAACTTATAACACCCCTCTTTTTGTGTCGGGGGTTAAAAGGCAATCTACTCATGGTCAGAGCTAAAATGTCGAGGTCATTTTAGCAACAAAAAGGAAGGGTCAAGTACCGGTTGTAATACTAATTTCTAATATTCTATACTCCATTTAATTTAGAATTATAAACCACAACAACATTATATTGCGGCTCGTGAACTGTAATCTCTTTACAATTTGTACTAGAGTAACAATTGACGACACGCCACAGAAATAATAATAAAGAGGATTCTTTCTTTATTATCTTTATTATTATTTCTGTGCGACACGCAAATAAAGTGACATTAAAACAATTTTATTTTGTGGCTCTCAGACTATTGTATTGTACTATTTGCTAGGTAAGAAATAGTTGACGATCCGCAATATAATGATGTTGTGGTTTTCAATTCTAAATTAAATGAAGTAGGTATAGACGCTAATAATTCTAAACGCGAAAGTTTGTATGGATGTTTGTTTCTCTTTCACGCTAAATCGATTAGACGGATTCTAATGAAATTCAGCACACATATAGTTTATAACCTGGATTTACATAAAGGATACTTTTTATCCCGGAAAAGTACATATTTCCCGCGAGAAACAGCAAATAATAATTACAATGTAAAGACTAACTTTTAATCCATCTACAAGAACTAAATACAAAAAAAAAGGGGCAAAAACTTTTTACATCACTCAATCATGTAATATTCACTTATTAAATAATAACTATCCTTACTAATGACATACCAAGCAAAAGTCGGCAATTAACCCGGCCAGTATCAACAAAAACTTAGCAAAAGTATTTTAGTTAACCGCTAATCTCTTCCAAAGTTCTGACTCATTACCACCTGTAGGCTTATTGTCTAACGTTTTTGACGCTTGCCTTCGCAATCGCTATCTCTTTCTGTCAAACGGTATAAAACGTTGACAGAAAGAGATAGTGAAAGCGAAGGCAAGCGCCTAAAGCGTTAGACAATACGGCCTCTGGTCCGGCATTGCGTTGAACAACGGTACCGCACATGTAACGATAGTGTTGGGGAGAGTCTAATGAGGCAAAAGACACGACTCACATCACATGTCATCTGTCAGTTGACTCGTCTCTGGTTGACTCCATAAAAGCGATGAATGACTTTGATTCAATTAACATTTAGATAGATAGAAACTTCGGTATAATAAATACTGTCCATTTATTGATGTATGATAAATAATAAATAAATAAATAAATAAATAAATGTCACGGGACAATTCACACCAATTGAGATAGTCCCAAAGTAAGCTTAGCAAAGCTTGTGTTATGGGTACTAGGCAACGGATAAACATACTTATATAGATAGATACATACTTAAATACATATTAAACACCCAAGGCTCGAGAACAAACATTCGTATTTTTCATACAAAAATCTGCCCCGACACGGGAATCGAACCCGGGACCTCAAGCTTCATAGTCAGCGTCTCTAACCACTAAGCCATCTGGTCGTCTAATGATGCATGTATATTTTGTGTATGTAGAATACTTTGTAATAAGTTTCTTTCTATGAGTTTATGTGATGTACATATTTTTATTAAAGAATTTATCACTTTAAACATATAACTACCGTGAGACTCACTCATAGTGAAAATATACGGATCGTTTTAAGACGTGAGTGATCCTTATATTTTCACTGTGAATTTACCACTATTTCTGACTCCTCTTATCCTCTCAAAGGTTGACTGGTAGAGATTCCTTAAAGGGATAAATGTTCTTGTTCAACGGCTATCAATAGTAGTCAATTCAATCAGACTCGGGCCGCGGAATCTAACTTTTCTACTTCAACTAGTCTCTTAGTTGTCGAGTTAACAATCAAACTGACTCGCGTCAAGCGAACGCTACGGTTAATTGACTCAAATACCCCATCACTATTGTAACATTGTAGACAAATGTATGGATAGAAGATTCGTCGCGCCAAAGCGAAAGTGACGCGTAATATTTGTGTTTACATATAACACCCCGTGGCGTATGCGTATGCGCGGGTTATGTAACGGTTTTTGTTTAGATGTTATTGGCTATCGCGATGGTGACTGGGCTTTGAGGAATAAAAAATTGTGTTACGTAGTTACATTCGATGGTTTTGGAACCATTTTGGTTTTGGTTAGTTTTTATGTGTAACCGGGGCATTAGTATTAAAATGAATCATATACGCTTTTTAGGCGATTTAGCAATCCATAATCTAGCTAACTTATTTCATAAATACTTAGGTCATTTGACACGAGGTCAAACTATATTTACTGTAGGCAGCCCATTAACTATCTGATGTATTTAAACAATATGTCTAAATAGGTGCTTACGTGTGAAACAATTGCTAATAACCTAGTCGTACAATGTCCCAGATTTCAGGAGCTTTTAACTGATGATAATTTCTGTGCTGTTCTCTAATGGTTGCTTTTCAACGAATTTTGTTTACGTAAATAACGATGTTTATACCTAAATATGCAAACACATGTTTAGGGTGCGCTACATTTGCGTGGAGTAACCAGTCAATCCTAGTTGAAATCCACATCTCGCTGCAACATTTGTATATTATAAAAATACTAGCTGTTGCCAGTGACTCAGTCCGCGAAGAATAGGGGTTTAAAAAATATCATTCGACCTATTCTCAGACCTACCGAATATAGAGAAAAAAGTTTTATAAAAATCGGTCAAAGCCGTTTCGGAGGAGTTTGATAACAAACACCGTGACACGAGATATTATATATTAGATTTTTGATTTTTTCCTGATATTAATTAGCGAAGTCTTTTACCCCCACTGTTCTATTCCAACCATAACCCCGTAAAACGCCTTTAGTTCGTACTAATTGTAACCCGTGGCATTGCCCGAATTTATCTTATGTCTCAATACACATCGCTGTTATCTGAACGCCAAGTTTCATCTAAATCCATTCAACCGTTATTGCGTGATTGAGTAACAAACATCCAAACATCTTCACAAACTTTCTAACAATACCTAGATTTTTACCACTTTAAATGTTATTATTAAGATGCAATAATTAGTCCCCTTTTCGTCAGAGGCACTATTTAATAGGCGGTCATTTGGATTGATCCATTAAGCTTAAAAATTGAAACGAAATGTTACCGAAGGCCCTCCATAGACGGACTGCTTAGAGCAGTCGAGACCAACGGCATGAGGCCAGTCGTGTTGCGGTTGGAGTCGAGTTCAATCCGAATGCTATACAATTTTGTATTGAAACTGCAGATCACCCAACAGCGGCCGCATGAAGCTGTTGGCACTGGCAGTCCGACTATGGAGGCCCTAAAAGCCTAAGAACTAAGCCGTATTGTCTCGCGCGGGCTACAATCGCCAGCCTCGGATCTACGATTTTTTCGAACCGGGGCAAAAACTTGATAGTGGCGCCCCCTCCCTTCACTTGTTCGATATTTCGAATTCTTGCCTCAAGGATCTGGCGCCCCCATGAAACTGCCGCCCGGGGCAAGTGCCCCGGTTTGCCCCCCCTTAGATCAGGGGCTGACAATCGCATTCGGCATCTCTTTCTACACTCATCCTTTAACGTGTGATAGAAAGAACTGGCGAAGACTATGGTGATTCCAAGTGCATCAGACAATAAGCTCTTACTGTCTCTGGTCGTGAACATAGTATGTCCCTTTCTGGCTAAGCTTGCGTGTGAGGGACACATGCTTTATGACATTAGTAATGTGTTATTGCAACATTACGCCATTTCAGCGCCAGTTCCCACATTATGAATAATTTCACAAGCGAAAACTGCGTAGGCGCAGAACAAATGGACATCATCATTTAATTGATCTGTTTGATAGATCGAGTGTGTCCACTAATAAATCTTCACCTACTGAATACTTAATGTCTTTTGAGACTTTATTAGACGTTTAATATTTATTAGAAAAGGATATAAAAAAAATGCCATGGCAAAAAAATAATGAACACAGTTTTAAGTTTTTGATATTTCCTATTATAAACAAAAACCAAAAGTTCAGTTACTTTTTTGTTATATTCCGATTTTACAAAAAACAGTTGACAAAAGTTTAAGGCATAACCTTTAAATGCCAATTATAATATGAAATATGTATTCATTTTATTCCTTCATCTTCATTATGGTATCTAATCGATTATATCTACGTCCGTATGTGTAATTAACATAATCTAAAGAAGTCGTCTACCAGTCATATTCATAATTATGTCAAGATATCAAATTTCGTTAATATGAACTGTGTGGGTTGATCGTCCTTAATTTATCTAAGTATTTAAATAGTTACTAAAAACATTTTGGCGTTACGTAGTTTTATTTAGTTATTACTTATTATTATACTTTAAATTGTGTGATGAAGAAAAAAAAATCTTGACTAAACAACCACTCGTATGTAGTCCTTAACATTAACATAGCTTTTTTAAGTCTATAATAATGGTCCCACTGCTGGACAAAGGCCGCCTCTTGACCTCCACAACTCCCGGTAAATTAACAAAGTTACTGTTTCATGATACTTAGTTAAAAAAAAATATGAAAGCCCCCCTTGCATGTAGTACTAGTAACGTGTCCCTATTTACAAGTTGACATTCAAATTAGAAAAAATAACCTATGGTCTATGGAACTTAAGGCATCATCATCATCATTTCTGTGTAGGTACTTAATTCAAGAACGTTCTTCACTTTGGGCTTCAATTGAAGCTCTTATGATCATCGAAGAATCTGCCACCGGTTCGGAAAAACCCTGTTGAGAAGAAACCGGCAAGAAACTCAACAAAGTATTTAAGTAAAATAAAGCCCTTAATATCCTCATCAAATGATCAGGAAGTAGGAATTTACTGTGCGACAGCCTTACAATTAAAAAAAATCATATCTAAAATCTAGGAGTTCAAACCGTGCTTGTGTTATAAATAACATTAAAAATAAACTTTCGTAATAAGCAAACCACAAACAAATCTAGTCTGAATAGGAAATAAATAACCTATAAAGAAAAAGATGTATTAGTGCCCATTCGTTTAAGTTCACAGTTCGCAGTACCTCGATAGCTTGGGCAAGCCCATCCTAAATTCCTTATACAGCCATCTTCGCGTGCGTTGACTTTCTCACGCATTTTCTCAAGAAAGAGACTATGTGCGACCGTTAAGCGATTTTCCAATACATTGCGTGTGTCGCCCCTAAACCGCTGTGCAGTGAGCGTCTCGACCATGCAATGAACCGAGAATTTAAAGAAAAACAAGAAGTAGTCGTGGCCAGGCCAATAAGGTTACGTCTCACTCCATTCCTTAATGACTTAAGGTGCAAGAACTTAATCTAAAAAGCTTTAACTTAATGGCTAATAACTTTTTAAGTAAGTATATATATAACTTTTAACTAATAACTTTTTACTTTGGTAACTTTAATTAGATACACTAAAAAGTAAAAAAGCTATGATTGTAATTGCTTTAATGTGTATGTTCCTTACTCTCGTATGATTAAAATTGTTGTATGATATCGTCAATACTTTGAAACAAGTTCGTACCTACTTATCTCAAATCCAAATAAAACTTAAAAAGAACCGTAAAGCATACGGAATAAACTTAATTTTGTAAGATTATCGATTTTGCGATGCGAGTTCTTTCAAAGTAGTGACTATGTACCAATCAGTTACAATAATGTATGTATATTAAAGAATTTTGCACTGTACAAAGTTAAATAGTAGAAAGTACGCACAGAAACAATATTGCACATACTTACTACTACAAATCTTGCTTGTACTATAAATCTTGTTGAGTTTCTTAACGGATATTTCTCAAAAGGCTTTTTCGGTTAAATGGTAGATTCTTCTTAAATGCTTGTATAGCCGAAATTTAACGAATATAAATATAATGTATTTTGAGTTTGACAAAGACGAGTGATAGTTCTTGATCGTTATCAATTTATTTTCTTATCATATGGCTTGTTAACTCTATCATGTAAAAATTATTTAAAAAAATAAGAAAATCGTAGAACACCAAGAAATTAAATATAAATTAAAAAATTTAAAACCCCCAACGCAATTAGGTCACGCATGTTTGAAAATAAAGTAAATGCCCATAGTGCGTCTAAGATCTCTCAACGAAAAGAGCTCTTAAAAGAGCTGATAACTTTGAAACATCTGAACCAATTTTGATGACACATATTTAAGAACCATCGCCAAGAAACCTGCTTTCAATTAAATGAAACCTCACCCAAATCAGCTCACAATATAACATCAACACTTCGCAAAATAACGTTTCGAAAAACAGAAAACGATTAGTGACGCCAACGTAAGTGCTAAATCTGAATCCGTCAACTAACCGACTCATTTGCACAATGTTTACATAAATTAATGTGTTTAGCGCAGCTTCGGGTCATTTGGCAAGACACTTACAAAATATAGTCAAACATATAGTAGCGGGGTCACAGCAAGCGGAAGGTAAGGCGACGGTGGCATTAGCTATCTTGAAAATCTGCTTCTTCATATTCAATAACTTTAATTTCAATACTAGATGGAAAAAAACGGGAGTTCTGGGAAAATATATACCCTGTGTCACTTTCGGAACTGAGACGAATCTAATGACCCTCACAGTTCAAATCCATTGAGCCGTTTAGGCTGCAGGGCGTGCCAAAGAATGATACATACATACACATAAATACAAACGCTCGAAAAACATAAACCTCCTTCGACAGTCGGGTGAAAATAGCTCCCCGCCCCGGTTTTGCATGGACATAGTGTCATCATCATAATCCCAGCCTATATGCGTTCCATTGAAGTGCACAGGCCTCCTCTCAGAATGAAAGGGCTTGGGCCGCAGTTCGCACGCGGGCCCAGTGCGGATTGGAAACTTCACACACCATTGAATTTCTTCAAAGGCTCATGATAAAGCTCAAATGCAATTTCGCACATAAATGCCGAAAAACTCAGAGGTGCGAGCCGGGATTTGATCCCACGACCCGCTGCTTGAGAGGCCATAGGTCAAACCGCTAGGCCACGACGGCTTCTACCTACACACGGACACAGTGTACTTAAGAAAATTCTTATAACTAATGACAAAAAATGATGAAATCCGCGCAAGAACTAAAGTCACCGACATAGCTCGAAGGATCGCCAGAGACTCAAGTGGCAGTGGGCAGGGCACATCGCTCGTAGAACTGCCCGATGGGGCAAAAAGGTTCTCGAGCGTCCGCGGACCGGAAGACGCAGTGTAAGTAGGCCTCCAAGGGTATGTATTACAATACCGAAGTACGAAAGACCGAACGTATTAAACATCGAATAGGTCAAAAGACCGACACGATTTTTTTCTGAAACCGTAAACTTCTCAGAATTTATTAAAACGGCATCATACAGAACCCATTAGGTTAGGTTAGGTTTGTTTTATAACAATCTTAAAAAGTTAACGGCTTCAGAAAAAAATCGTGTCGGTCTTTTGACCCATTCGATGTTTTAATACATTCGGTCTTTCGTACTTCGGTATTGTAATCTATACCCGCCTCCAACAAGATGGAGCGACGACCTGGTTAAGGTTGCGGGATCGCGTTGGATGCGGAGGGCACAGGACCGATCTGTTTGGCGAGCCTTGGGGGAGGCCTATGTTCAGCAGTGGACGTCTTTCGGCTGAAATGATGATGATGATGATGATACAGTTCATTACGTCGTGGTGGCCTGGGAGTTTGACCTATGACCTCTCAGGCAGAGAGTTGTGGGTTCAAGCCTGAATTTGTACGTAATTTATGTGCGCATTTACATTTGAAATTTATCATGAACGGTGAAAACTTACTTTTGTGAGAAAAGCTGCAAACACCCCGCAAAGAAATTAAGTGATGTGTGTGCTGAGCCCGCGGGGGAACTATAGCCCAAACCTCCTCATATAGACTGGGATGATGATGATGATGATAATGCATAAATGTCAATATCAGTATGTATCTAGATACTACACAGACGAATTAATCCAACAAAAGCAATCTTCATTGAATGTCATAATTTAAAGTCGAATTAATAAAACACTCCTAAATGTATTTATTTTCACAAAATGATGGTCAAGTGTCTCTCGAAAACTACAAATTTTGTCACTTGACCTTTTGACACGGGGAAAAGGTTAAAAGTATCCGGTTACGATAACCTCGGTACAAGCTCAAGCTTCAATTAACATAAGAATGCACATTTAATTATGATAACTTCATTAAGAAGTTTCACGCTTCTGCTGTTTCTTGCAACTGCGATTGCACTAGATTGTTTCGTTGTAGTTTTGCAAAGGTTTGTAATATTTAGTTGAGGAAGTAAGTTAACTTGGTTTATCCTAGGTTGAGATTCATTGTGAAAAGTTTCAGGGAGAATAGGTATGCGACATTAATTTTCGCGAAACTACTTACCAAAACCAAAAAGACTTTACCTCCATAAAGTATTAATATCACGTCATCAATTAAGTTTGGTATCGCTTTAAAAAGCCACAAACCACAAAATTGAATAGAAATGACAGTAATAGAAATTGAATATTAAAATCTAAAGCTACTCAGTTCAATAACTTATTAACAAAAAAACCCTTGGCAACAAACTGTCTAAAATGTCCGCGGATACTAAATTAGCATTAATTTAAATAAAACGTGATGTGGATCATTCGACTAAAAACATGTGACCACCAGTTCGTTTCCCGGCTACAACCCGTTTGTTAAATAATATCTATTATTTAAGTTTAGCCATTATTTAAAAGTGGGTGGGTCACTAGCCTTGACACGGCTTGGTATATCACCAATAAAATGACTACTTTGTGACCATTATACGACTTGATTTATGCCTATGACATCTCGGAGCCGGAATCAATCAATAGTTTTAGGATTTTGGCACGTTGGCAGACTATAAACACTTAAATGGTTGTATAATCGTTGTATAGAACCTCTCAAGGATTGGTTACTAGGATTTATTGAAAAGTCATGGCCGCGACATCCTTTAGTTGTTTTCTCATGTCTAACGAAACTTTAAACCGATTAACACAAATTAGAACCAGGGTTGACTTAAGTTGTTTTTCTAAAAGAAGTATATTGAATAAATTATGTATGTATTTCGTCATGTATTCGTTACATAGGCGGTGTCATAAACAAGCCTTCTTGTGAACTTTTTATTAAATTTCTTTGTGGAAGTGAACGACGCCAGAATCTAAACAAAATAAAACTTAGAGCTTAGAATCTACTCTAAGGAGCTTATAACATTTTATGTATTAGTAAAACAAACTTAGCAAAGAAAAGTGTTACAATGACCCGACTCTTGATCATCCATGACATTGACTTCTGAACTAGTTTCTATACTTTACAACCTATTGAATTTATTTGTTCTCGGGTCTTGGGTGTTTAATATGTATTTAAGTATGTATCTATCTATATAAGTATGTTTATCCGTTGCCTAGTACCCATAACACAAGCTTTCCTTAGCTTACTTTGGGACTAGGTCAATTGGTGTGAATTGTCCCGAAATATTTATTTATTTATTTATTTATTTATTGAATATCTAATACATTTTTTCATGTTGTATCTTACAATATTATTAAAACCAGCTTTTGCCAGCGACACAATTTGTGGCAAAGCTTTTTCACCTCTATCATTGAATAAAACTAAAATCCGGAACGGGAAATCCAACAAACATCCATCATTCATTATCATCAGTAGTAATTATTCCGTGGATATTACCAAAAATCCTGAATTATTCTTTTACTGTTATTACCAACTTGCAGAACCAATTTAAAGTGTCTCGTTATAGTTACGGAGACAGTGTCACTCTGAATCGGACATGTAAAGCCCGTTTATTTCCTATCCCGTGGGGATTTCAACAAATTCGTCCTTATTCCTTTTCTTCAACATAAAGTTTACCTCTATGCAAAATTTCAGCCTTCTAAGGCTAAGAGTTTGGACTGGGCATTGATGAATCAGTTGATCAGTTAGGATTTTTCTTTTTATATGTATAATTAATAATAGATCAGGAATTCCAAACTTTTGTGTCCCCCCAGCCACATTTTTCAACTTTAGGTAGATCCCTGCTTACTTAATATTGATTTATCGCAATATAATCGACTGCAAATGTGGTTTTTTTTTCGTGTACGTAAACCCATCGTAAGTCTTCGTCGGCCCCTGGGAGACGACGAAAACCGCTTTAGTTATCACTCGAATGGATCAAAAGAATTAGAATTCGTTTTTATGTGCAAATTCTGCTTGTCTTATGTAAGCACTTCCTTTTGAATGAGTCAGTTCGAAAGTGAAATGAGAACACAATGAGATGAGTGCATCACCGATCGAGATTGGAATCGGTCAATCACGACATAGAAAGTGCAATGGCATTATGGCAGGCAGATTCAGTGCAGGCAAAGTCCGAGCGACCATTTTGGCTAAAGTGTATAAACTGTTACTACTTAGCGACCAAAATTAAATGGCTTGATGGGTGGTTCAAAAAATGTAGAAATTAACATAATAATTAAAATTAGTTATTTATGTAGGTACTTAAGTACCTACAACTCTCCTAAAAGTAGGTACAAATATCGAGTTATGAGAGATTCTAGATTTTTTAATTTCAAAGTTAAGTTACCAATCATTTACTTAGTACGATGTTTTTAAAGTTAGAGCAATTTTTGGTATTTGCATCGTTTGTGAAATTTTTGTAAGTACTTACTGTTGTGCGACTAAATAGTCATGGAACCTTCAAAGCACGAATCCGACCTACAATTTTTTTTCGTGCCAACAAATGAGACTATTCGCATGTTAAACGTTACATAATCCTCTCGTGACGTTATACATTGTAATTAAGAAGACCGACCAGCACCATCTATGGGCAGGCCAGGGAGAGAGGAGTGGGTCACATCGCGAATAAACGATGAGTGTAGAAACCGATACCAAAAACAACTTAAACTGCTTTAATGTGGCTGCAAAGTTGGAATACAGTTCCTCGCAAATGGCTACCCTGAATAAGTGCGGACAGATGTAGCAACTCTCATGTCTTCTCCGCCCTAAAGAAATTGCTATGCCAAATACTATAGTAATAAATGCAGTGTAATCGACTATATTACGACTAAAAGCAAATCTAGATAGAATTACCATGGAAGGTACGCGTAGAGTTCCCACATCTGGCCGTAAGTATCTAAACTAGTAAGGCCGTAATAAATAAGTAAATAATGCAATAAATAACTGAAAAAAGTAGACTAAATGGTTAACATAACCCTAGAAAAGACTTTTCCAGATATCAAAAAAAAAAAAAATCAAAACGTTTATTCTGCAAGTAGGCCGCAAAGGGCTCTTTTACATGTCATTTTTTTAAACTACCAGCGCTTTCGTAAGGACCATCATTGCCAAGAAGAATGCGCAGCAAGAAACTTGGCAGAAAGTCATCTTTTCAAATTAAAATATAATAAATTACAAATTAAAAAAATCATACAAATATAGAATTAAGTAAATAAAAAAAATAATTATATAAAAAAACAATACAGGAATGTATTGGGTCCCTTAGTTAAAAAACTAAAACAATACCTACATCTTAACTATATCTACGTTAAGTGGAAAAAGGAAAACTTACATGCAATATATAAATTATCAAAGAACATAAAGTAATAATAAAACAGTTCCAAATGACCCTATCCACCTTACCTTGTAAAATTTTCTCAATGTAACTCTCTGTATTACTTACTATCTGGTTTCTAATAAATAGGCATTTTATTACACTGTATTATTGTGATTTAAAGTCAATTTTAAATATTGTTGCCATCAGAAAAAACACTAAATACATTTTAACATACGTGAAAGATATAAATTTGAAACATAAAATGTGGCAGTATCTAATAAAAACTAAAAAATTAAAACCCACTATTGAAATGACGTAAAACCAAATCCGGACAATATTATTTTAAAGCAAATGTCTAATTAATTTTAACGTTGACGGTCAGTTTTATATTTCTTGCTGGTTGTTTTGAGAAGTCTGCCTCGGTCGATAATTGTAGCAACGTTTTTCCATATGAGCGAGTTTTGGATATTATTTAATAATGTAAATTAGATCTTAGATGTTAACAAAGAGGTTCCGTCAGTCAGTTTTGTTTTTGACGGCACTAGCATCGTCATCAGATTTCTAAACTTGTACCAAAACAAGCCAATTTGACCTCTAAAAGTGGATAAAAAATCATTTGCCTGAATTTTAATAAAATCTTGTAAAAAGAAATTGATTGAGTTGCTCGTAAACGAGCAGCCCTAAAACTTGATTGGACCTAGAACGATAAAGTTTTACAGAAGTGGTTCTTTATGTTGATTATACATATAACTATGACTCTACTGAGCTTTGATTTATAGAATAGGGGAGTAGTGGCATGACAGGGTCACGTATTGAAAGGGACAATTCAAATTTAGGAAGCTTCCTAATAGGAAGCGTTTATTATTTATAGTATTGAAATGAAATAGTCAGTCATTAATCAATTCTTGGTTGTTGTTTTCCGCATCTTTAAAATGGACTTTTATTTTGAATCGTCCCTTTCAATTCGTGTACCTTTCATGCCACCTGGCCTACACAATTATTCTACGCCTCTCGTCGCACATCTTCTAACTTTATTCTCGATGAAACCATTTCATCATCACCATTGAGCACGGCTTAAAGTTTCAAATCACTATGACCCGATGACAAAATTAATCATCTTTATCATTGACATCACGAACGTGGGCTGGTTGTGTGTTTTATCAAATGCCAAGATGGAAAGCCTTTATGTACCTACTCTGCTAGCATACTGTTCTATTGATCGAAAGATTCATTGTTCCATCTATACTTATGTAATGGGCTATGAATGTTACGATAGAATGATAATATATAATAAGCGATCTATGGCAGTTTAATTGGTTTGTTGCTGTTTGTTTTATTTAATTTGAACAGTTTTTTTTTACAAACAAAAAGAAGTAACAGTAAATATTGATGCAGGCTTTATACCTATTTTATGCTCCGAACAGTTATTTTTCTTTCTTTATTTTGTCTGTGAATTTTATATTGACACTAATTGCTTTACGAATTCAGATTAGGTATTTCTGAAGATATTTATTTGCATCCTGGAAGCAGTTCGGTTTTAATATTAAAGGTAATTTAACATAATTAATACAAAAGTGACAAAAAGAAACTTTATAATTATATTATTTATTTTTCCCAGTACCGCATCTAGCCGTGAACTGCAACCTTCACGTTAATTAATTATGCGTAGACAAGTTTAACCGTTTAATAATTAATTAAGCTTGTCGTAACACGCATTATAGCGCCTTTGGTATCGTATCCCTCCATTAGTTTAACCATTATCAGTGTTGTACAACATTGTGTTCGGGTCAAACAGTTAAAAAACCATTAACAGGGACCTATTGAATAAGTGAACTTTTGAACTTAAATAAACTGCTTATTCTAGAACTGCGTTACTACGATTGCGTTAATGCAACGCAGCTTTATTTTATTACTATCTATAACTAACCTAACTAACTAACGCAAAACTAACTAACCAGCTATAGCTCGTAAGAACGAAAGAGAAGGAGTTGTGAGAGCCATAAACATCAGCTTATCTGATTGGCTAGCTGTCAAATTAGATCAATTCAAAGATAAACTTTTTTTTGTTAATTTTTTGTTAACTGACATTTTACTATAATATTTTCATTATTATAAATTAATTTTATTAATTCGACTATCTTTTTGTGAATTGCTTTTAATTTTCTGACCTTATAAACAAAAAACATTTTTTTCAGTAAGATATAAATTTAAACAAACCTACGTCGTTTATGTTTTTATTACTAGAATCGTATCATAGATTTTTTTTAATAATGCAGCGCGAATGTTCTACAATTATAAATTATAAGATTCCTTTTTATAACCTAGTTTAATCCAATGCCCATAAAGTACGCAAGTTCTTTTGATCTTAAACGAGCATCTAATCTTTCTGTTAAACCCGCAATTTGAAGAATCAGCCGCTTATGGCCTTTTGCCTCGGCATTTAGTTTTTATTAGCCGTACTGGGCAATTTACTTAAATACCAATCTGAATTTGTTCCTGAAGATAATTTAAGATTACACATATCTAATGTTAATCGTGGGAGCGCATTATAAGAACTTAAATAAATGTCAGGTCATTTCAGCATTAATATTTGTTATGTGTTAACTTTTTTGTAATTTTCAGTTATGGTTAAGCAACTAGTGTTGTTTTTGACTCATTTTAATTAAATTAATTGATGCCAATACATGAAAATCAATAAAGCGCAAAATTCAGGGGGCAGATATTTGTATGAAAATTACGAATGTTCGTTCTCGAGTGTTGGGTGTTATGTATCTATCTAAGTACGTTTATCCGTTGCCTAGTACCCATAACACAAGCTTAGCTTACTTTGGGACTAGGTAAATTGGTGTAAATTGTCCTGAGATATTTATATTTATTTGTTTATTAGTTAATTTTCGTAACACACGATTTACACATTTCTTACTTTGTGCTTTGGCCGTTAGCTTTTAGATACAATTAATAATGCGAACCTTGATTTAACCTTGTTTCTAACGAATATTTATTTTTGTTTCAGGTAAGCGAGTTCTGATGACCTGTTTTAATCTGGAAATAAAGAAGAAACAATTCGTATGTTATACTTATGTAAATACTGCTGATTATAATAAAACTTACGATTTATCAACACTTAAATATGTTTAGTGAATGGGTTGCAGGAAGAAAGATAAAAATAACTCTATAAAATGTGCATTTCGTATTGAAGAATTCGACTAATGTTTGAATGAAACAATGTTTTTAGGATTCCAGACCTAAAGGGTAACCTTTTATACTACCTTAAACTATTACTAAAGTCTCGGTATATCTCTATCCATCTGCCACAGGGCTGTATCTTTTAACCTGCTATGGAAAGACACTAAACTATTCAGTGTGTGAAAATGAAACTTGAAATTACATAAATCTTCATAAACGGTTTGCTCCGCTTTTTTGCTCAATAACATTATAATTAATCCAATTCAGTCTTGGCCAGTTGTTTAAGTTCCACGAATGTGTTTTGTGTTAATTAACATAAGAATAGGTTACGTTATAAAAATATAATTATTTTTATCTTATTCTTATTCACAACACTTCGCTTGATTTAGAAGTACCTAATCTAACATAATATGGATTCGTTGATCACCCTCCGGTTACGGAATCCTAATAAAGAAAGATACAACGTCTCGCATCAAGTCTTTTGTGCTTATGAAAAAGTTTGGTAATCTCTGTCACTGACAGTTTTCCAGCGTAATTACTGCCTACGGATTGCCAGTCATGCTAACACAACATCTCTCACAGTTGCGCAAGCGCATCAACCTTAAGTCGGTTATCAATCCGTGAAATTATAATGAACTGTGCCCTTATCCACACACCCTAACAACTTAGGCTTTGGTTACACCGCAAGTAGTTTTCTAGCGGAAACATTTAGCTTGGTAACCTCAATGCTAAGTTATCTAAAATCAACCAATTTCTGATTCCACTTTGTTTATTATGAGAGGGAGGCAAACGAGCAGGCGGATCATCTGATCGAAAATGATCACCACCGCCCATAAATATCAACAACTCAAAGAGAGTCAGTGATCTGTTGCCGGCCTTAAAAAAGGAGAGGGAAGAAGGGAAGGGGGAGAGGTTTTGGGCCCCCGGTGCTCTCACTGACCGTACGAAACGCAGCAGGAGTTACTGCTGCTTCACGCTGGTTTTCTGTGAGAGAGTGGTACTACTCCGGACGAGCCGGCCTATTCGTGATGCAGTGGCTAGCTTAACATGGTTCTACCACTACAAAACTTCTTTTTGAACGGGGAAAAATATATCCGACTAAAAACCTAAATGTCGTAAGTGAGCAACTTTGTCTATAACACATAAAAGTGGTATCAGTTTCTCTACCATGAGTTACCCTAGTTTGCAGTGACCGTACTCGCTAGCGACGGCGTAAATGATTTGTATGGAGAATTGTGTACAGCGCCTCTAGCGGTCACTTACGGAAGTACAATTCTCCATACAAATCATTTACGCCGTCGCTAGCGAGTACGGTCACTGTAAACTAGTGTAACTCATGGTAGAGGTTCAGAAGTGAAAACTAACTGTTATCACATCAATCCTACTTAAAAATTGCATGTACACAGCTAAAAAGTGATATAGCCGTTTTCTTTAATCGTGCCACCATGCAACATGCCACCATTGAGCCCATAGCTTTACAATATTATAATATTAATACCATAAAGCTTAAAGTTGAATCAGCTGTTGTTCAATCGTGCAAATACCAACTGACATAGACATCTTAAATGTGAGACGATAATTGCTAATAATTAATTTATTCGATAGATTAAAACGTCAAATTTTCGTAGATATGATAATGTATATTAGTAAGATATGATTATTTATACAAACAACGCTGTTTATATATCGTAAGCACAATGCGATGGTTAATTTGTGTGGCCTTCTTCTATGGTGTAATGTTTGGCAATTCCACCTATATTACATAGAGTTGAAGTTAAAGAGTTTTTGGTTTAAATTGATTGTGTTTGAGCAGTTATTGAATTATAAAGTAAACCATTGAATACAAATAATTATCAAAAGTTGTCTTCTATCCTTGGAAACGTATTAGCTACCGTTCATGCCTATTTTATTGGACTGACAAGCTCTTGAGTTATCAATTTAATTTCATACATTGATGTTGATCACAGTACGTATCAAATCACACAAAGTTTGAAAAGAATAATGGACAAAATAAGGTAAACGTGCCAATGCTCGACACCTCAACGCCCAGTAGATGACACCCATCTGTCACCTCTCTTACTATGACATAAGATTGAAGGTGCCATGTATTAGGCCAATGTCGAGCACAGGGACGTTTACCTTACATAAGGTTCAGGTGATATTTTAATGCAATTTTCTTGAAATTCTCAACTTTACAGGATTGTTTTAAAATGAACTTAACCTAACCTAAAACAATCTGGAGATGGTCTAACTAAACCCTCAAGTCTCGAACTTTTTCTCTTATAAGTATATTTCGGTACATTTTGGCTACAGGTAGGACCACAGCTTGTAACATATTTAATTTTTGCAAACTGATATTTTGAATGTGTTTTCTTCACCTATGTAGTCCCTTTACAAGTCTTCGTCGTCTCTTTGGAGTCGATAAGGACCACTTTGGGCAACACCGCTCCATACCGTCCAAGTTGCTCTAAATCATCATCATCATTCCAGCCTATATACGTCCCACTGCAGTACACAGGCCTCCTCTCAGAATGAGAGGGCTTGGGCCGTAGTTCCCACGCGGGCCCGGTGCGAATTGGGAACTTCATACACACCATTGAATTTCTTCGCACGCGTATGCAGGTTTCCTCTCGATGTTTTCCTTCACCGTAACGCTCATGGTAAATTTCAAATGTAATTTTACACATAAATTCCGAAAAACTTAGAAGTTCGAGCCGTGATTTGAACCCTCGACCCTCTGTTTGAGAAGCCTATAGGTCAAACTACTAGGCCACCGCGGCTTTTTTTACTCTTTTTTTTGCTCTAAATATCATAATGATTTACCTTGGCAGACAGTAAGATCACGATTCATTTGCTTCGATAGCACAATATTTAAGTAAGAACTTCTTATGCACGTGCGGATGTGCGTATGGGAAAAACGTGTTACTGGAAGCTTGCCAGTATACAACACTATAGTATAAATCTTCCCAGGTGAAATTTTCGCTTCGAGCCCATTACATTAAATTTGAACCTTAATACTATGACGATACCGTTTGTTTTGAAAGATAAGGGCTCGAAGCGAATAGTTCACCTGGGAAGATTTATACTATACTAAGATCACGCAGGAGTCAGCGGGTCATCTCAAACCCAGTACTTTACTTTCTAATATTAATCAAAATGTTAAAAATAACAACTTTTAAAACAGTTCCGATCAATGCCGAACTGGTCACGACTTACCATCGTCCTAAAAAATGTTGTTCTTATGTAAACCAGGTGATATTCTAAAATGTTTAAATCATTCCGATAGTTATAAGATGGATAGTGATAAGGTTAAATTGAATATAAGGTGCGATTAATATGGCAGTTGCGAGAAATTAAATTAATGATTGACTCAGGCGTTACTTTGAGTTGGTCCATATTATCACTAAACTACCTTGTTTCTGCGCTATTAACTGTGGACAGCTATGTCTGTATCGCTTTGCTAGATAAAGAGTATTATATTAACTCAAAATGATCCGTTATTTTAATTTAGACCTTCCAATAACTCGATTAAATCTGGTTTCAATTGGTGGATTGTTATAAGTTAGTAAACTCCTGATCTAGGAGCGTGATATGTTAACATGAGAACCTGCTCGTCTCCACTTCCACATAAAACAATACATACTGTCACTACTTTGAAAAAGCTCGAATCTCAAGTCAATAAGTACGTAAACAAAACTAAACCTTG
Source organism: Archips xylosteana (assembly GCA_947563465.1). Classification (NCBI taxonomy): domain Eukaryota; kingdom Metazoa; phylum Arthropoda; class Insecta; order Lepidoptera; family Tortricidae; genus Archips; species Archips xylosteana. The sequence continues at coordinate 9,837,173 of OX387361.1, read as the reverse complement.
ACGCAGACTTGGTAAAGTTCACAAGGCTAGATTATCAATTTAGCGATACGAGCTTTTTTAAAATATTGATAATTATATTACATAGGTTCAACTGTCACAGTCTCTCAAAGTCTCAGCGAGTCCGTTATCAAACCTCCAGCCTCCAGCTGAGAAATTAAATTATCAGTTTTATTAACTAAAAATATTTGGACCAAACGCCAGTGTACATTTTTTGACGAGGATTTTATCAAAATCTTTGAAAAACTGATTGATTGGCAAAACTCACAGCCTAAACTTCTGTAGCTAGAGATATGAAATTTGACATACATGTTTCTTAGGAACATGGAGATGCACTCTAAGTGAGAGGAAAAGAGAGATACCGAAGATACCGAATAGTATTCTTTGAGTATTAGTTGTTGTATGAAGGGATTTTTTAAAATTCCAGTAGCCTTTTGTGAATTTTCCACGGGGGCATACAACCATTTTTCATTACAACCGAGTGTAGAGTTAATTAAAAACTACAGTTAAGGTAATAACCGTCGCCGCCAATCACGCGCTCAAACCACAATGATATCTCAACTAGCCAATGACATTCAATTGTTCCGAGATATAAAAACATAGCCAAACTATGCTTTATTGTCGTTTGATCCCACGAAGGTTGTCATTGTTTAGACAATCGAAGTCCCTGCCAAAATGTAAAGTTTGATAAAGGAGCGAGGAATTGATGGAGATGACAATCACAAAGTCACGTGCTGTTTTTTTATTAATGCACTTATATTTGCTTCAACTGAAACTAAGTAACAGCGTAAACCAATCTTGCAAGTAGATGTTCACCCAGTTTTGAAGGTCCGATGAGACAAATTTAATTTCATAAATACCTACATCCGACGACACTGCAGTGATAAAGTATTTTGACATGAAAGGGTTTATTAAAAATTACGCTAATGATATTATTAATTTACTTCTTCACTTTTATATGTTTTTACATGGTCACGAACAATTAAATAAGAACATAGATAATAATATATGACTTCAGAAAAGTCTATACTCTATTCCCCATAACTTGTGTCGTAATGTCGATATTACGATACGCCTAGCTGCCACAGATTATTAAATGTAGGTTACACTCAACTACTCAACACTAAAGTCCAGTTTAGACCTGCAAGGAAAACCGTGCGAGTAGCACTACACTTGCGTGATTTTTCACGCACATATTAACATAACTACTGCATTTTTTAATATGATACTAGTTTTATCCCACTGTTTCACTCCCGTAGAAGAATAAAAAATTCGGTCGGTTAGCTTTCTAGCCTATCAATAATCGAAAACTTCCTTCAAAGCGCAAGTCTAAGAGCCTCAAAGAAATTGTCTGCCAAATTTCAAGTGTCTAACTTTTGTTGATCGGTTAGTCAGTCAGGTTACACTTTTATAAATATAGATTAAAGGCTTCTCCTTCCTCTATCAACCTCCGTGCCATCTTTCATATCTAAAAATCGGGGACAAGATTCGCTCTTTCGGCCGTAAGTTTTGCAATTATGTTTTACTTTTTAGCGTTTCTGTGAGAAGCGACATTGTCCAACATTTATGAAATGACACTGCGCAGGTTACTCAACTAGCTTGCTATTGTTTTGCTCGTACACGATAATAAATTAAACGTACATGACCTTGTATGTACCGTTTGTAATTAATATTTTAACTTGATGTTTCGATGGCTGTGAAACTAAACATGTGGAAAGGTGACGTAGTGGTTTTTAATTTTTACAAGCTTTACTAACTTACATTGTTCGCATGCAGGCAAGTTGTCTTGAAGGTGGCTTAAAATCTTGCAAACCAAAAACTCACTTCTAGTTATTGAATTGATTTGAAATTTTGTAAGGATATGTAGTTTAAATGACAATGCAAGTAGAGCCAACAAAAAAACTTTGAATTACAACGAGCTTTGAAATGTATAATTATACAGGTACATTCGTCATCATCCGAAAGATGACCATTGTTAAACATAGATATCACCCTTAGTACGCCCCAATAATAGACAACTCGTCACTTACACCCACGGGTTGCCCCCAACTCTTGCGATGTTACCAGCCCACCTCTTTAGGTAGCCTTTGGAAGGTACGTTATTTTTGATAAATGAGGGCAATACTTTAGGTACTCGTTTTTATTCTTATTAAAAACAGGGCATTTACTTACAATGCTATACCAATCAGACGATCATACAGAGTATTAAGATAAATAACCTAATTTAGCATCACATCATCATTTATGGCTACGTTTAAGGTGACAAAATTTGGTATGTCAACACAATCAATTCAATTAACACTTGGTTTCCTATGTTGCAGTCGCTAAACATAGCCAGTCGTAAAATTATCACTACGAATCCATAAACCACCCACGCATCTAGAATATTTTACATAATTTCAACATGAATGAAGTCCTATAATATTGCAATGACAATTGAATTGACAATATTACTGCGAAGACTTGCTAAGCTTTATACTTAACCGCTGTTAAGTTCAAATTGTGTTCCTAATAATACATCAGTAATCATTGTTACTGCTGCTTTGGTATTAGTGAACTGTGTATTAACTTACATGTTAACGGAAGGCCCGGGTGCGGTTAAAATACGACCTGTAATTGTCGACCCGGAATCAATGACAATAATGTATGACCTTAATTCAAACCCTTATTTTATTCCCATAATGGTTTGAAATATCAGGTCGTGCACTATTGTCGTTTGTTTCGGGTCGGCAAATACGGGGTCGCATGTTGACTGCACCCGTAAGGACCAAAACTTTCGGACAGTGTTTAAATGAGAATATTTTAATAATTAGATACATGACCGGTCACATGATGGCTCAGAACCTTCTGTTTGGCGAGCCTTGGGGGAGGCCTATGTTCAGCAGTTGACGTCTTTCGGCTGAGATGATGATGTTGATGATGAATATTAGACAACAATGCAGAGTCAGTATAGTATGTTTGATTTTAGATGCACTACAAAATAACATTGACATATTCAATGAAAACAATCCAATCTCACACGCAGGTGATCGGAATAAGAGGAATTGGGCTTGTGCCATAGGCCCGCTATGGCGGTTTGGGAACTTCACAGAGACCATTGAATGCTTCGCAGGTGTACCTACTCGAGGTTATTTCCACTACTGTAAAGCACGTGGTAAGTTTCAATCGTAATTCTGAAAAACTTTGAGGTGTGAGCTCGGGTTTGAACTCTTGATCCTCTCCTTGAGAATCCATAGACGAAACCACCACTAGGCTACAATGGCGTATGTCGGTATCGTAGTATAAATTTGATTTCAAATAATCAACTAAATAACATTGGCTTCTACATGAATTGTTGGTCTAGGAACAATACGTTAAACTGCTGAATTCTGACACACCAATAGGTGTACAATAGTGCATTTCGTAGTAAAGTTGTCAATCAAGTAAAATTATTTGAAATGTTTGTGAAACACGGGCTGGTCAGCGTTCATGGCACAAAACGAAGTAAATTCAAAGTGACAATAAAACATAGAATATGTTTTGGAACCTATTGTTTTGCGGTAATGTTAGTCCATAAATTAGATGGTTGGTTTCTCTATTGCTGCATAACTATCTTCGATCTGACCTCGAGGAGATTCACGAAGAAGCTTTATTATAGTTTCCATCGCCAGCGCGGCCATTTAGGTTGCTTTTGTTATATCTCTTTGTTTGCCGTATTTGCATGGTCATTTAATCTTATATATCAAACTTCAAGTCGATCGAATAGGTAACTAATATTTTTCGGGGCATAATCACGAAATACTTAATTGCTGAAATTACCTCAATGTTTCGACCGCATTGCAGCGGGCATGTCCACGAGTCACGAGTTAACAAGTCGATCCGTTTACTGGACGTGGGAAAATTGGAGTCAAGTCAACATACATTGAAAAAAATGGCTTCAAAATTTTCGGCAGTAACAAGAATATTCCAAGAATATACATTGAGAAGAAACCGGGCATATACGTTGCGAAGAAATGCAATGTGTGTATGAAAATCCCAATTAAACTTGGTCCGCGTGGGAACTACAGGCCAAGCCTTTTCAATCTGAGAGGAGGTCTGTGTCCGGCATGATGATGATAGGAACGTCTCCGCTCCGTTTCGCTTCAATAGAAGCACACCTTTACAATCTGAAACGCAGATAATACGAAGCATTGACTAATGAATAATCGTGGGAAGACGTGGTCAATTGAGTAACTTCAATATTATCAGTATTCCACAAAATGAGCAACGGATCTTATTGCATGGCTATAAAGTTCAATAGCAATTTGTGTATATTTAAGCTTACGTGAAGCTACTCTGCTTTGGTCTCAGCTTTAAAGGCTATGACGGTCCCATATGCCTCTCGTGTGATATTGCGATATATGATTTGAGCAAGAATTTCACACCCTTTAATCCTAAAGCCAAATAGTTGTTGAGTAAAGAGCGTCAAAAATTTTATATGTCGTCTGCTATGGATAGACTCTGTCTAATGAAAACTTATCCTGAGATTTGTTTCAAAATTTTTAAATAGCAACATTTTAGTTGGGATGTGTAGGTATGTGCATTTTGATACTTTATTTCAAACGAGTAACTAGATCAAATGTACTCCCAAACTTATTTGTTCCGCGTAAAAAAAATTCCATTCGCATTTTTTCTTAAACGCTTTTTTTCTCACTATGGTTTTTTACTGAAGCTTATTTTTACAATCGCGTTTTTTCCCAACTTTAAGCGACACTGAAACATAGGTAGGTTTAGGTCATGTTAAGTTTGCATCGGCCCGAAGGCCCAAAAGCACACAGAAGAAGAAGCTCCGTCGACAGTTTCTGTGTCAATTCAAATTAGGAAAAACGCTACTGTGAAAATAAGCTTCAGTAAAAAACTATAGTGCGAAAAAAGCATTTGGGAAAAATGCGACTGGGAATTTTGCTACGCGGTTTGGGGAGCTGATCTAGTTTCTACCGTAAGGTCGGGATAATTTGACCAAGAAGAATGATTTTGGCCATAATTTTGGGCATAAGGGTGCCTCTCCACCAGAGATGTGCTATGCTACGTTGCTACGGATGCATTTGATATCCACCAATCACATTCATTTGGTCCCACTCAGCTCCCGCGGAAACGGGTTCTATTAAGCTATGTTTCTTGTATGGAAAAATACGTGTTCTAGATGTGTGCTGTGGATGCATGCTTTGGATTTTTTTATATTATGAGAGGGAGGAAAACGAGCAAACGGCTCATCTGATGGAAAATGATCACCACCGCCCATAAATATCAACAACTCAAAGAGAGTCACTAGTCTGTTGCCGGCCTTTTCTTGAAAGGCTCGATGTCATAGTTGTCTGGAAACACTGCTGCCGGAAGCTGGTTCACCGTACGTGGCAGGAAGTGCCGAAGAAAACGTACAGTGGTAGACTGCCATTCATCGAGATGGTGACGAAGGTGGATCTTGCTCGAACGGCTACATACCTCAGTTTCCTAGCGTAGGTTTCACATCCTCACAGCATACGAGTACATGCATAGTACATCTCTGGTAGACACCCTAAGTGCAATCAGCAAAAAGCAGCAGCTTATTTAAAAAAACTTGTTGTATTTTAATGTCAACAAAATTACGCACGAACGTCGTGGGCGTCCAATAAAATCATTCATTATCTCGTTGTATCGTGACTTGTGATTTATAAAAGAGACAAGTGCTGCCCAGACGGCTTGGCGCCGTTGTTTCATTCAATGATTTTAATACTACTTAAACTGGATCGCTCTGGCCTTTCCTTGAAGGTGAAACCAGCCAATACAAACAAATGTATAGTGACATAATACTCGCTTATTCACAGAACTAATAAAAGAGGAATAATACTATAAGCCATGTAATTCATATTAATTTTGCCAACTCCGTATGCAATGAAGTTAGTATCTAAAAACCGGCCAAGAGCGTGTCGGACACGCCCAAGATAGGGTTCCGTAGCCATTACGAAAAAATGAAGTAATATTTTTCTAAGGATTTCGTATGAGCACGGAATCTTCAAAGTTAGGTAAATCGTTAATCTGGCAAAGTGAACTTTTTACGCGCGTATCAAGGTTCAGTTTTGTTTACATGCTAATTTGAGATACGAGTTTTTCAAAGTAGTGACGGTATGTTTAATACGTTAGGCTACTATTTACTCTTAAACTACAAATAATTCCCAAGCAATCTTAGCAGCTATAATTTTCCTTGTAAATTTAATATATTTACTACCATTTTGAATTTTTTTAATTTTTCCACCCAACAGTTTAGATTTTAGAGGGGGGGGGGGGGACGGTCGATTTTAATGAAAATTTTCACTTTAAAGTTGAATATTTCGCAAACAAATCACTGAATACAAAAATCATGTAAGCAACCCCTCAATGGTTTTAAAAGAGCTATCCAACGATATCCCACACTATAGGGTTAGTCGACAAAAAAAAAATCACCCCCACTTTACGTCTATGGGAGGTACCCTAAAAAAAATTTTTTTAGTTTTTTTTATTTAACCACTTTGTCGGCTTGACTAATATATATGTATATTCATGCCAAATTACAGTTTTCTAGTACTAACAGTCTCTGAGCTTAGCCGCGGACAGACAGACAGACAGACAGACAGACAGACGGAGAGACATGGCGAATTTATAAGGGTTCCTAGTTGACTACGGAACCCTAAAAATGGGTTATTACAGAGTTTGTGGTTTAAAAAAGATTAAATTAAGTAAATTTCGTTGGTGAGTACCGTAAGCTACTAAAATCTAAAAAACGCAAAAAAAACATATGCACATTAGTGACAAGAGAGGCGAAGAAATTACGACATCAATTCTGGAATAAAATACACATGATAGCTTTCTTATTTATCTTATTACTATATCTGTGGGCCCATCACTCTATTAATAAAACCAATCTTTATTCTAAATTATTTCGATTTATATTCCAGAACCTTAAACATGTTTTATAGTTTTGGTAAAGCGCCATAACATTGACGACGACATGTGTTGTTTTTTCAATGTGGCAGAAATAATCCATTCAGCACATCATAGTACAGTGAAACTTAAATAATATCAAAGATATATGGTATGATTAGGTAATGATTGCGTGCGTTCAGTTGAATATTCATAACAGATCAAAAACAAGTTTGTCTGCAATATACATACTATAATTTTTGAACAAAATCGTCACAAGAACTGATACAAAATAGCGCCGAGTCATCTTAAATTGTACACTTAATATGGTATTTTTATACGTCATTGTAAAGAAACTGTTAAAAGCAGATTTCTGAGCAATGACGTTGAAAGGCCCAACTGATGAGCTACTGTGTAGAAAAGCATGAAGCAATCTCCAGTAATCGACACTTTGCAAATCTCACAGTAACTTTATTTACTAAATTACGAAGAATGCACACACGCCAACCCAAGTATTAGCGTCTAATATTACGACAACAGATGTCAAATACTTTGAAGCGTCGTGACCTAAGTATGAAGTGAGTAAATGCTAAGCTATTTCAATATTACCCCATTTAAATAACTATTGTTGAGTATGCAGTTGAGTTTCATCTGAGAATAACCAAGGAATATTGAGAGAGATGGGCTTTACTGACATAATTGTTCTGTTTTGTGTGCCAACTGTTCGCACGGTTAGAAATTGACCAAGTTTACGTCCTGTTATTTCGGAATGGTTTGGATAAAGCTACTCATTACAAATTTTATTTAGTTCGCCTGTCCTGGTCTCTGTGTTTCAGTCTGCAATAAAATCTTGCGAGTCGAAATTAAACCATTTCTAGTATAGAGGTAGTGGCAGAAATTTGGTATACATACATGCACCTGTCATCCAAACAAATAAAAACCACCCGGTCAATAAAAAGTACCGAACGTTATACTACTCCAGAATGGTGCGTTAAGCAATTGATTGATTGATTGAAAAGGAATTTTAACTGGGATGGTGGTCATGAGCTCTCTTCTGCATGAAATCCAGTGATAAGCAAATAATGTGCGTTGAGATGAATCTTCGAAATAACTACGGGATATTGTGAGTATTTGTGAGTAATGTCGAAGATGCCCTTACACAGCAGTCTACGCATGCCAAGGTCGCTGCAAAGTGATCGAAACGTTGAGGTAATTTTAACAAATAAATGTCGCAATAAGTTAAGAACAATATCGACGGTGGAAAGGAGAAACCCTTCAAACGACATTTTGGACGAAATTAAGTTATATATATCGTTGAAATCAGCTTTCTTTTCTGCATCGTTTGAGCTATAGGTATAACAAAATTTTGTCCAAAATCTTGCTTAAAGGGTTTGTTTCTTCCCACCGTCGATATATAACTAAAAGTACAGTAAGCAAAAAACTCGTTTTGAAGTAACAATCAAAAAAGCACTTTCTGTTTTTTTTTAAGTCATTTAAAAACGCACACTTATAGACTACCTACACTACACAGTACAAACATAGCATCACCTTTAAACTTTAATTTCATACGTTTTCTAGGCGCTATGGCTTACAATGTATGGATAATATGGATATTGTTAAGAGAACGTGTGTATCAATTTATTGGATGAACTTTTGCCTGTGACGCCGTGTCTGACCTGTGTTTAGACCTTATAAAGGTCGTAGTCCGTTCCACTGTGTTGATGTTGATAAGTTTATGCCTTTATTAGGTTAAAGGACTTCTACAAGGCTATCGGACTTTAGATATGTATCCTACTAATATTATAAATATAATAAATCCACCAACGAGATGGACGGACGATTTGGTAAAGGCCGCAGGTTCAGGGAGGATGCAAGTCGCTTCCAACCGTAATGATTGGGCGTCAATGAGGGAGGCCTATGGCCAGCATTGGACGTCCTACGGCTGAAATGATGAATGATGGATGATGTTGATGATTATTATAAATGCAAAAGTATCCGTCTGTTACCTCTTCACCTATGAATCTATTTAAGTAGATGAAAATCAGTACGGAGAGATAGTTTGAGACCCTTAGAAGGACTCTATAGTTTTTGATATCGGAAAGTATACGTAGTGTAATTCCTGCGGTCATTTACGAACCATTTGAGAAACTCTTTACTTAGTCATTGTTTCGAAAATCTGAGTCTTTCTTTATAATAAAAATAATTGAGAAAAGAACAAATCAGAACAAAGCGTATCTTCTGCTGCTCGTGCTAGCGCTCTTTTCCCTTCTTATAAGTTATTGTTCCTCTGGTAGCGTTTCAATAGAAATATTTAATAGTCGATTAATAAAAAAGGGTTGTAAGTGATCAATTACACCCAAGGTATTTAGGCGCACGAGCGAGTAAAGTGAGGTAGGGTGCTTATAGTTCGCGGGTGTAATTGATTATTTACAGTCCAGTTGAACACTCTACTTTTCATCACAAATGCGAGGAAATAAAGAAAAACCGTTACCTATGTTAACAATGTACGCAATTTGTAACAGAGCGGAAGAAAATTTATCGCGCCAAACCGTCTTTTGTTTTTTTTTAATGGCCTCGCGCTCTTTGGCTTTGGCACATTCAGCCAGCACTGGCCTGCAGCATTATGCCACCATGGAGGTTTGGAGGTAAGTATTACGCATTACAGTCTCCTTGTTTACCAGTTCGTGAATAGAAAGGAGCACCATTCGATTTTTAAATTTACTTACATCCCTAAAGATGTAAATCGAATTTACAACACGGATTTCAAGTTAAATGCAACCTACTTTCAGAGCTTAAGTGATGAAAAATGCTTTTAAAGTACAATAATTATACACCTCATGACATACTTATATTGAGATCCAGAAATCATGCGTAACGGTTTAACATATCATCATAACAACACGATTCTTCATTTAATTACTTGTTTTCCTTCAGTCGTGATCGTTTTGTGATCATTGTTGCTTAGATAATTTGTATGGTCTGAAAATACATGACGCATTGTTAACCCCTACAAGTTCTCAGCAATCCTATCCTTTGTGAGTGTATGTTTGTTATTTCTGATTTCTGACACGTGATCAAAAAATCTGACTAACAAAGCTTGAGGTTCTGGGTTCGATCTTCGCTCGGGGAAAATACTAGATATCTCTCGAATCTTGGATGTTTTATACGTATTTAAAAACGTAGGTATCTATCTAAGTACCTATGATATGTTCATCCGTTACTTTTGAACTAGGTCAATTGGAGTGAATTGTGTCGTTTTCCCCTATCATCTATACCTACTAATATTATTATAAAGCTGAAAAGTTTGTTTCTTCGTTTGTTTGTTTCTTTGGATGAACGCGCTAATCTCAGGAACTACTGGTTTGAATTGATTGAATTTTTGTATTGAATAGGTATTTAGTCCATTTGTCGAGGAAAGCTTTAGGCTATAGACCAATAGGAGCGGAGCATCAATGATTAACGCGGACGAACTCGCGGGCACCAGCTAGTAATGAATATAAACAAAATTATTAAGATATATCGGAATTTAAATGGCTTACGCGATCGACCACATTAAAGACTAGTTAATCATACGCGATTAAAACTAAAAAAAGACATTTGCAAATATGTAAGTTTTGTAAATTAATGTAGGGTCATGACCTGCGTCTACGCAGCTGACTAATAGCTTGGTTTAGTAGTACGTATCTAATTTTACTATCACGTTGATTGGGTAACATGAAGTTTGAATCGCATGAGCAGTCTTTAAGCATGCGTCCTACCCCAAGCGAATATTAACCTTGTCAGTCTTAACTTTTTGTAATAGGCGTAGTGCTTCAAACTGAGCTGAGGATTCCCAGTAGTTTGTTTTCCCAATTCTTTTATTCACTGAAAATTTTGTACTACCTACAAGTAGTTAATTCAGCAGTTATTCAAAATAAGTATTTATAGTACGTAATAAAATCTATATTTCATACAGTACCTATTGTCTGCCTGATTTTTTATTGTTATTAATTTTTTTTTCTGTACTTTTTTGGTGATCAATAATGAATATTTGTATTGTATTGTATTGTACCTACTCCAATTTAATGAATATCTAGGCATCGGCAATGTTTTATTTTTACTGGAATCATAGTTTTTTCAGTTTCATTTTTTTTAATGGAGTCCAGAGTTGCACCATCGTCTTCTACCTAACTGCAAGCCGTTTTGGAGGAGTTCGATAACAAACACCGTGACACGATTGTTTTATATATTTGACTAGCTGTTGCCCGCAACTCCGTCTGCGAAAAATAGGGGTAGGTATAAACAATAGCTTACAACCTACGAATACAGACAAAAACTTTCATAAAAATTGGTCAAGCCGTTTGAATCCATTGACTAATTTTTATGAAATTTTTTGACTATATCTGGTAGATCTGAGAATAGGTCGTAGGCTTTTTTTATACCCCTATTCTATGCGTACGGAGTCGCGAGCAACAGCTAGTTTTATATAATGATACTCACCCACTCGCTGAGAGTGGAACGTCTGCTTTAATTTGTTATTGAGTTCACAGCATCTTTTGGTACAATTCGATGTAGCCACTAACATGTTCCGTAATTCTCTTTACATTAAATACATGAAAGTACCCAAATGTTTTCAATTCTGACAGTTGGGCTTTAGAGGTCAAGTGATGTTTATGGCTGTTGGGTCAGATTGTGTCACGCCCTCTCCAAAGCTTCATAAAACATTCACTTCGTAACGATAGGAAGTAAGATCTTAATTGGTAGTTAAAAGGTAGCCGTAATTACGACTGAGATGTGGGAAATGTAGATGAGCAGTTCTACTTGTGATGGTGTAACAAATAGACTTTTCCATTTATAATATTAGTAGGATCTATCTACAGCCATTGTCCGTCCACTGCTGGACGTAGGCGTTAATATTGCGCCAAAATTTGCAATCCTAGGCTGTTCTAATATTAATAAGATCATCAGTCCAACGTGACAAAAGGCGTCCTACACTTTGCTTTCCCAAACGTGGCCTCCACACTCCATCCATCTGCTCCAACGATCGTCTCGTCGGCAAACGTAATCACCCATTGCCACTTCAGCGTGCTAATCCTCCGGGCTATATCGACGACTTTGGTCTTTTGCCTGATATGCTCGTAATAATGTAATCAGTAGGATACTCATTGTCAGTTAAAATCCTACAAAACCTGAGTCAACCAAATCACGTCCCCATGTAGCGCAAGGGCGTCATTATCGAAGAGCCACCGCCGCTTGCGCAAGCAAATTGCGCCCAGCCGTCCCTACAATGTAATTAGGGCTCGATTCATGGATCAAGTTACGCAAAACGAGGAGAAAAAGATGACTACGCCTTAATAAGCTGGTGGTTAATATAATTTGATATAAACTATGGGTTAAAAGCATGATAAATGTAAGTACTAGAAACAAATTGACACTAAATTGAAATATGAGGACACCAATCAACTGCCGTCTTTTTTATGAGCTGGCAAAACAATAAAAATCTCCCATGGATTTTGTACGGTGGTTGCTAGTAGGTACGTCAGTGCTAACGCCAACTCAATCGACTAACTATGTATATGTTTGAAAGCAGCTAAAAATCAAGCAGTTAATTGCAAATTAGTATTGGCTAAAATAAAGTTTTTTTTTAATTGTTTAATATTATTGTCATTCCAATTGTAATCGAACTGTACCAAAACAGAAAATTGTAAGCTGACAATAATTATCACCTTGCGTCCTCGGCTCCACCTTCGTTATACATATTGTATAACTTCCTACCCTGCTGGAACTCCACTAATAACGTCGGTATTCCTTGTTTAAAGGGATCTCTATCAAAATTGTCAGCTATCTTTCTCTCGTCCAAGATAGACTGAGCTTCGATAACTCAGACAGTCCGTTTTCATTTTTCTTTTTTATTACATAACAAGCTGGTGTCGGTTAATTCTTCTTCTTCTTCTTAAATTTAAGAGCCATGCTCTTGTCGGTGGAGTAACCGCCACTCCGCGCGGTCTTCGGCCAGCCGGTTAATTAATGGTCTGTAAATTCGACATGATGAGGACATTAGTTGTGATCGGCCATCGGAAGCATTTTATGTCAATTTGATGACGAAATTATTACATATTATTTTAATTTCTTGCACAATTTTTTTACCTACTAAAAATATAGTTTTTTTATTGAGTTACTATCATATCAAGGTTTTAACATTTCTATTACCTATGATATGATTATGTTATGAAGCACAGGCCACTTATAATCATCTATCGAACGAATGAGTTTACGTCAACTCATGTCTTGTACTTGTCTCATTGACGTTCCTATCATTATTTTATACATCGAATCAATTGAACACTGGTAAATATGCCTCGCGACTTTACCATTCGTAAATGGTTAAAGGATCAACCGGATCTGATATACGACGAATCAAAAGGCTTGGTTCTGTGTACAAAATGTGGAATACATTTGTTAGCTATACGTAAAAGCAATATTCAAAAGCATCTTAAGTCAGCGATACATCTTGGTAGTAGGAAGCAAAATCAATAACAATTTAATTTTGATTTTATTACATTTTTTGATACTTTGTAATATATTACTTATACTGTTTTAAACCTTCGTATGTAATATTCCGTAGGACCGTCTGAAAAGTGATGCATTCCAACAGTTTTTTTGCCAAATATATTATGTGCAGCCAGTGTGCACCTTTTTGCTTGCCCAGTCTCTCACTGTGTTTTACACAAAAAATATTTGGAAAAATCTTTCAAAACAACAATAAAAGATATCGAAGAAAAAATTACCGATAGTAATTTGTGGGTGACATTGGACGAAAGTACTGACTTTTTAGGATGATTTTTTACTATAACAAATTAAATTAATTTAGTTTTTATGAACGTGTGGTTTTATTTTGAACAACTCCGACTTACCTATCCATACTAGTCATTACTATTCATTACGTAGGACGTCAAAGTGACATAAAATGCTTCCGATGGCCGATCACTAGACATTAGTATAGATAAAGATTACTGCTTAAATTGAAATTAGACTTAATCTATTACTAAATTGCGGGTCAAAGGTGATTACTACATAAACGGGTGGGTCACAACGTCTCACGTTAATAGTCTATTTAATAAGGTACTCGCGGTTTAAGCCCACAGATTGTAGCCATCTAGCTAATTTAACAACCAGTTACACAGAACCAGGATATAAGTTGAAAATTAACTTGGTGAGAATAACTTAAATTGGTTATGTATGTAATAGATACTGAGCAAAGGAATCACTTAACCTCATGAAGCTCACGTCAAATTTTGACAATCATGATTTGAAACTAAAATACAGCATCATCGATACTATCCGGTAGGCCGTTGTTCGGTGACTAAATTCGAAAAATTTTCTGTATAAGAAAAGTTAGAGCCTAATAAATAACTTCGAGAAATTGCATAGATGTCAGTAAAAGCCTACTTAGGAAAACACACGCATACACGCATACACGCACGCAGGCACCTACGCACGCATCTTCAATGAAAATAACTACTTAATACACCCCAAGTTCTTCTGGGAAGAAGTACAGCAGTGGGATGCATATAGCCTGAAGCCGGTGACGATCATAATTCCCCGCAAGTTAGACGCGTTACGCGCAAGTTTGAGAATGTTCCAAACCCAACCCAACCTTTTAAACTTTAAATCCTCCAACTTGATAAATAGCATCATCTTATTTCATCCATTGTCTATTATACTACCATAAATAACCAGTGGTCTTATCTAAAATCTCACATACAAACGCAAAATTACGAAAAAGCTAGAGTATACCTTGTGGCGGCAAAATAATTAATGGCTAAGAAGATAAGGTTTTAGGATGTTTTGTTAAATAGTGTTTATAATTTGTTTCGGCCAAGTGACCTTTCACGCCCGTTTTTTCTATTGTTATGTACTTGAAGCATTAGTAGGAGTTTGATTCATTAGTGTGTGAAATATTTGACGTCCATCCTTGGTAAGTGGATAGGGTCATTTTATGAGTGACCTCGAATCCGGGTCTGCGTGTTATTATACTGGTTTTCGAAGTTTCAAATAAGGATCTGATGTCATTAGCAATACTGGCACATAAGATTTACGTCTGGTATCTTAACGACTGTCTACACTTTTTTTTAGACCGCTCCCAACATTCTTTTGTTTCTGTTTTCGGTACTTTTTAATTTTAATCTTATAGGTTTTATTTAATATTTTTGTGTAATTTAACGATTACATTCGCATATGTTTTTATTGAAATAAAAGTGTTACTGAAAATCGTGTTGACTTCTACATTTAAAACTTAATTTATTTAAAAATAATAAGTATTAGAAATTAATCAATCAATCAATCAAAGAACTTTATTTAATTAAATACATTACAATTTTTTACTTCCGACATTGGATTATTGAAAATTGTGCGTGAGGTCGACCGTTAATGTAATGTTACTTAAGTGAATCGATATATTTTAGTGAATATGTAGGATATTGATGGAGTTTGGATAGTAATATAAAAAGGCACAGCCAGCAAAAAGTACAGTCAGCAAAAATCTTTTATCAAACAAGAAATTTTTACAATAAAAACAAAACCCTCCTTCGACAGCCGGGTGAAAAAAGCACTATTTGGACCCGCAAGTAACTTTTAAAAACTTGGAAACAATGGAATCTAAACTGTCTCATCAATTTATCAACATAAGCTTAACTAAGTACTTCTATTAAATTGTTGTTTTGACAGCTGTCAGCTTCGTTTAAACTTTCATATTGCAACGATCTTGAAAATTATGAAATTTATCGCCATAAAATGTTCTCTTCAGTTTAACGATTATTGTCAGATTGTAAACGGCCAATTTCTGCTGCGAGTTTCATCAATACAATCTTATTTTCATTTATTTTATTGCTTCTTCAACACTTGTAATTATTCTCGAAGGATATTGTGCAACAGTCAAGCCGACACTGGTTGTCCTAGTATGGTATGCGGCTGGCGTATTCTCTGTACATTGCGTATTATGCCAAGTAACCACTTTGGGGCGGTCATCTCGGCCGCACAATGAACAGAAAAAGCTGTAGCCGAAACGAGCCGCGTGTAGTCTTAGCCAGACTATGACTAGAAAAAACACGTTGATTAAAAAGAGTTCACGGAACTTTTGACGTGTTTATGCGCTTATATGTTTGGCCGTGCAAAGGCATGGCACCGGACAATCGAACTGTTGTTTCATACGATACAAACATAAGGCAAAACTAATAGATAGTATAGATCTAAAATTAAAACAATAACTACAAAACACTTTAAGCAAGTTCAAAAATACTTATTTTTAGGGATCGATGATAAAATTATTCTATTATGATTTTATTTTCTACAGCAAGATATCATAATTAGTTATGTACTTAGTGCTAAAAACGTGTTTTTGATAAAATCTGTGCAGTAAACAGTATCTCAACCACTACAATGTTGAAACATAAATCGATTATCGATTTCACAAAGGCTTCATCATACTGACGATTATTCGCGCGTCTCTCGAGTATCTTTATTTATATTTATTGTGAAACAAATAGTCATACAAAGACAATGTTACAAATATTTTACATGCTTAAATATAGACCTGTTATAATAAATAGTTTCCAAAACAAATATGAGAAATGTAGTATAATTACCGCAATTCTCATGCATAAGCGAGAATTTAACTCGTTCGAAACATTGTTACCAGCTCATTAAGGCAGGCTGAATGTCAGATAAGCTTCTACCCACAGGTTGACTCACGTCGTAGAAAAAGAAACTAGTTCCCTATCGCGTGATAATTTCTAAAAAATCTCTTCTAAGTGCTCCTTCATGAACTACAAGGAATAATTAGCTGCAAAATTTCAAGTCTGTAGCTCCAGTGGTTTAAGCTGTTATCTGTCAGATTGTCGTATTAATGTTTTATAGCTAAAGATAACTAATGAAAATATCTTGCTACGTGTAAGTTGGAGCATTGAAACTATCGATCGGCTTGTGGCTTAAACAATAAAATACACCAGTACTGTAGTACTGGAAACTTGATTGACATATAATGCTTGATAAGCTTAGTCTAGTTATCTGGATAATATGTTATATCCAGCTTATATGTGCCCACTACTGAGTACTAGCTACCGCTCAGAATGTGGAGGACTTGGGTAAAAGTTCCTACGCAAGCCCATTATGGCGTATGAAATTCGGGCAAACGATAGAGAACCCTTGCGTTCATCCCATTTGCAGTCTTCGTATGTTGCTGTAGTACGCAAGTTATAATTATCAGACAGTATGTCTACACTAAAGCTGTAGTCTGTGGCAAAGCCCTTACCGATGCACCGGTTGCTCGATAAGTCGTGCGACAGATCGGCAGACTCATCGGACCGGTCCTAAGGGCCCGCGATGGCACGCCGACCCTGGCACACTTCGAAGTCAACAATTCGTACGACCGTTGACATAAAGCTAGATTTGTAAACGAACTTGATTATTAAAAAGCGGATTTATCTTTTTACTCTCATATCTCGAGACACACGGGGACAAGTTGTGCTTGAAAATAAATGGGTTAAAAGAGTTGTGGCCTGTTTTTACTCTTTTGACAGTATGATTGTATGTAATTGGAATTGACCTTTTGATGCAATGTTTTTATACAATATAAAAAACAAAAATAAATAAAAATATAAACATACATTGAATGCTATAAACGTCCTCTAATAAATTACTCACATAATCAAAAAAACACATGACGTCATAAAGTAATATTTTAAATGCTACATGTCTTAAACAGCATAATTTGTTTGTTTGCCTCATAGAGTTCACGAACAGTAACATAAGTATACCAAATTTATTTACTAAATAAATATATTTTGACAGTTATAAGACAAGTAGTTAAACCTAAGGTAAAACAAGGCATCAGTGTGACATAGCCCTTGAACTTTGCTGATTTATATGTTGATTGGTATTTAAGGTCTGTCCGGTGGGGCAACGACCTTCGTAACTATGTTAATTGAGTAAGCTATAGTATAATTAGGCAATAATG
The DNA here is from genome assembly GCA_947563465.1 of Archips xylosteana. Taxonomy (NCBI): domain Eukaryota; kingdom Metazoa; phylum Arthropoda; class Insecta; order Lepidoptera; family Tortricidae; genus Archips; species Archips xylosteana. The sequence continues at coordinate 9,819,289 of OX387361.1, read as the reverse complement.
CGGCAAGTTCGTAAAATCTGGGTCTAGAACAACAAACGTAGTAGCGCATAGCGCATATACCTACACTACACAATACGCTCTACTGCGATCAACCAGAGAGTGCGCGTTCAAAACCGGGCTTGCACCTTTGAGTTTTTCGGATTTCATGTGTGAAATGACATTTGAAATTTACCACGAGCTTTATGGTGAAGGAAAAATATCGCGAGGAACCTCCGCACACCTACTTAGCAATTCTTTGGTGTGTGATGTTCCCAATTTGCGTCGGGCCCGCGTGGGAACGACAGCCCAAATGTTCTTATTCTAAGAGGAATAAGCCGAGATAATAATGATAATAAAAACTCTCAAAATTTAGATTCACAATAAAACGCTTTATTTTTATACTTAATGTGCCGTTTTCATTTTTTACTTTAATTGTTTTATGACATTTCAAACTCGTTTTATTTCTCAGCAAAATCAATTTCGTTCCGATTCAAGACTTATTGTCATACCCTAGCTTATAATTACTTCCGTGAAAAAACTAGCGCAAAAAACTCGATTGTCTTTCACACTCAATAATTGTAATCAAAATCCTATTAATTCTCTAATACGTTACAAAACAATGCATAAATCCATACACTCACAATTATTCACAACCGATTAAACAGTGATCGACTACCTATACAAAGACACAATACAAATTGATATGTTTTTTAGTGGCCATGGAAAAACATGTGAATTTTACTACAATTGCTTCCGAGAATTCCAATCTTAGGACTCCATTTGGTGATTTTTGTATGGATATCGTTGGGCATAGTATCAGTTACTATTTACATCAAATACAGTATATATCCAGGTGACTACTCTTCATACAGGCTAACATATAAAACTCGCATTTTCCTAGGGACAAGACCAAGCTAGATTGATTGTTCGCCCCCAAAAACAAACACAGTAAATTTCATGGAAATCGCTGGAGCTGTTTCCGAGATCCCGATCCCGATCACTCGTTTAAAAACATTAGATTAGATAGATTATGAAAAAAAGCTGTTGCAGTTACTATTTGAGTCGAATAATTTAAGGAAACCGTGAAGCGGTTTCATAAACAAAATTTCATAAATCATCACATCATTTTAGAAACAACGATTCACAAACCTATCATCATTCCTCACATAATGCTCATACCATAAATAATTATTTCTCAAATATTCATTTACTAAACGTTACCTAAAAAAAATATTGAATATTGAAATTTTTTTTTAAATAAAGTTTACTAAACTTTTTTTTTAGGAATCCCATAAAGTACATGATTACGATGGTTTCCTCTTATACATACATTGTTCTCAACCGATTTACTATATATTTGAGCCAAATAAAAACTTATTATCATCCCCTTTCAGGCAAAACCACCCACTGCACAAACAACTTACCCCAACTGCAGGACTGCTATTGGGAAAGCGTACATAAAAGGAGGCATACCTGCAACCACCATCAATGTAATGCTAAATTCACTCATAACCAACTCATACAAACAGTATGACATAGCGCTAAAATTATGCTGCCAATTCTGTAACAAGTATCCAATTAATCCATATAAGTATTCAGTTACCTTAGTCCTCCTATTCTTAACCAAAGCTAATATAAATAGTCGTGAATAAGACCCGGGTAATTAATTACATCATTATTTACATTACATGTCAAATTTGAAGAATTTAGATTTACCGTTTTTTTCCTAAAGAATACATAAATAAAATTAAAAACAAATACCAAAAAATTCCGAAAATTAAACTTCTTCTCCACTAGATATCGAAAAAACTACGAAAAAAAACCTGATATCGAGCGCAAGGTCAAGTTATACTATCTCTGGGAAAAACAAGAAAGAAATCCATGTCTTTTAGTGAAGCGAGAATAGAGTCACATAACATTATCACTTTTAGTATTACATATTTTGGAAAAAAATATTATGGTTTAACTTTTTTTTTTAATTTATTTAATATATACAAAGTGGTACAAATGAGTGGAAAAATTACGAGCCACTATTGAGAACCCCTAAGGGGTTTATGTAATTGCTGGCGAGTCATCGCCACTAATTGTTTGTTATTTTAATTTTTTCAGAACGGTTATAACTTGACCTTTCGATACCGTAGAATCAAATAAATTAACCAGATAGTACCACGGGACCGACATTTCAAGTTACTTCTGGGAAAATACCACTAGAAAATGTTACAAAATATTATTTGAACTGTAGTTTTATAGCAATGTACAGGTTTTACCACTTTCGACTGATATACATATATCATTTGTGATTTTGAAAATTGGTCAGGGGAAATGTGTCACTTTAATTGGTTGTTTAATGTGGTTAATACTCACAGTCTGTAATGTTAAGATCCTGTAATTGTTTATGTCGAAATCGCGGAAGCGTCGAGCCCGGGTTCAGAGGCTGACCTCACGAATTGGAGACGGGTGCACTCCGCACAATTAAGATCCTCGTGACCTGCCATTTAAAGTATTAGATGTGCTTAATTTTGTTAAATTGTTAAATAAGCCGATTTTTTTAAAGCAAAACAAATGTTTTATAGCAAATATTTCCTGTCCCCTTCCTGCGTCTTTCTGCCCCAGGTCGACCAGAAGTAGGCAGGGTCTCCACCCTTGCGTTGTCAGTATTCCCAAAATCCCCACAAAGCGTTTTCGCTCTTCCTTCATCAACCGCACAGCTAAGGAGTGGAATTCCCTGCCTGCGACTGTGTTCCCTAAACACTACAATTTGGCCGCTTTCAAGTCTAGGGTGAATGAGCATTTACTAGGCAAGCGTGCTCCATCGCAGGCCTCATCTTCGCTTTCCATCATGCGTGATTGTGGTCAAACGCAAGCCTATATGTATTGTAAAAAAATTTTTTTTTAGTTAAGGCCGTTTTTCCTTACAGTGCTAAAAAACTGCCGTAAAGACTAAGGCAATAAATCACGGTGCGTTTGGAAATTGGCTTTATCTGAATTACAATTTTTTAGACGAGCATAAGGCCTAGTGGTTTAAAGACCCTGATTATGAAGCTTTAGGTCCCGGGTTCGATTACCGAGTCGGGGCAGATATTTGTATTAAAAAAAAAGAATATTTTTGTTCTAGAGTCTTGTGTATTATATGTATTTAAGTATGTTTATCCGTAGCCATAACACAAGCTTTTCTTACTTTGGGACTAGGTCAATTGGTGTTAATGTCCCATGATATTTATTTATTTAATTAATTCGGCATGTAAAACAACCAGCCAAACAGCTGGCCGAAGACCGTGCAGACTGGCGATTACTCCACAGACAAGAGGATAGCTCTGAAATTTAAGAAGACAAAAACAATTGAAAGGTAACGGTTTGAATTGATGTGAACTTATCAATTTCACGACTATTACCTGCCGGAAGTTGAGGTCATGAATGGGCAACACAAACGTGACTTATTATAATTATAATAGCACTGATGATTCAATTAGTCGATCCGTCACGCTTACTAGTCTCGATTGAAACACCCATAATGTATAATTGTTGGTTGGCTATTTCCTTGACCTAGCGGTTAACTTGAACTATGAACGCTGCGGTTTGGAAGAGAATGAATTTTCGTGGTCAATTTTAAACTTCTCGACTGATGATGTTTTTTTTTTTTTTTATGTTAGATAGGCCAGACAAACGAACTAGCGGGTCACCTGATGTTAAATGAACACCACTGTCCATAGACACCCGCAGCGCTTTACACGATGCCAGTGCGTTGTCGGCCCTAAAGGAGAGGAAATAGGGGAAGGGGGAGAGGGAAGGGGTGAGGTATTGGGCCTCCGGCACTCTCACTGACCGTACGAAACGCAAGCAGGATTACTGCTGCTTCACGCCGGTGTTCTGTGAGAGGGTGGTACTGCCCCGGATGAGCCGGCCCATTCGTGATGCAGCGGCTAGCTACAACATGGCTCTACCACTACAAAAATAGAAATATGTTCTAATGGTTTCTCGATTTTAATTATAACAAAACCAATTTGAATAATGAGGAGCACTTAATTGACAGACCTCTAAACAAAAATACAATTAGGTACAGTACAGTAAGTAAGGTTGAAGGAGAGTTCTGCAATATGAAAGGTCACGATGTAATCTTCATGTCATGTTAACATTATGAACTACCTATTTCGTTAAGACAAACTAGTTTTTTGCAAAAACTTTCGATAGTCTAATAGTGACATTAGTGACTGCTATCAAGCTCTTTGTGTTCCTGAACAGCGTTAAGTCAAAGAACAATTTTGAATCACAAACCTCAATGAAATCGACTTTGATAAAGCGCTCACCAAAGTCCGTAAATCCGTAAAGTCCGTACCGCCACTCTAACGATTGTTTCTCATAGCGGACAACGCCCGTTATAGTTTACACACTAACACTATTCGCAAAGTCTATATAAAACCGTTTAAATTAAGTATTTTTTAAAAGCCGAGCAAACAACGGCATCATTGATACATCAACGGAATTTTTAAGTCTGCCGCTGTCAGCCGCCTTCTTTTTTCGGGTAGTGATGCATGACAAAAGACCAACGCCAATCAGCCGCTAACAGCCAAAGAGGATAAACTGTGGCAACACTGTCGCACCTTTATTTTCATGTCTATGATAGATATCTGTGGATAGATCTGTGATCTATAATTATCTGTGGACTCTCTCTCTCGTCTCGCTCTGCGCTAGAGACTGTAACAAAAACTTTTCTCCTAACTGTATTTCTTCCTATCAATAAATAAATACTTAAGTTAAACAGTGAAGTGTTGTAATTATTCATCTCATCAACTCGACAACTCCGAGGAAGACGTGATCACGCAACTTAGGCTTACTACGCCGTTCGACCGGCAATAACCCCACATGGCAACCGCCAAAAAACATTCAAAAATTGTTCCTTATTCAAAATACTAGCACACTATCAGAGATTCATTCAAGCGCTGCATAAGCGCCTGGTCAACACAACTGAGGACCAAAGGGCAGCCAGCTGACTCTCTCAACAGCATCGCTATTTAACGAAAAAACTCTTTCAACCGTTTTGACACCGACCTTCTTTAGACTTTATTCCGTTTTAAGAAATAGTTTTTATTTTAAATAGTGTATTTTAGTTGCAATTTAAATATTTTTTTACTTAGTTGAAATAAGTTCGATTTAGTGGCTTAGAAGTATCCATTGACTACAACGTGCTGCCTTTCATACAATATTGCTAAACGTAAATAGTTTCGATGTTGATCCCAAAACAGTCAAGAACGTCAAGGCGCATGCCCTACGAACATACCTTCCCGGCATAGCGTAAAAATCACCTACTATATCGATTGTAACATTCATAACTGTCTACCATAATCGAGAAAGCAATGTTGATTTACCTTATTCACTGAACGGCTAAAAAACATCACAATACTATAAAGTTCACGTGTTAGCAAAAATGATGCCACACGCATCATTTGGCCTTTTCATCTGCGGAACAATCATATTTATGTAAGACGAAACGTTGAGGATGCAGACACTTCGCACCTAGGGTAATCTCCCATTTGAGGGCATATTGCGTAACTTGCCATGAGTCATCCGTTTATACAATCTTGTCCTAAGTTATACGTAATAGTATAACATAATATGCATCATGATGTTTACTGTTGTCCCTTACCAGTTAAAGTAGCAGCATAGGATGCTCAGAAGTAGTAAGCAAAGACGCTGTCAAGCCACCACCCAAAAGCAAACCGCACGCTCGTAAACACTCACAAGCTTTCGTGTTTATAATGTTAGTAGGACATCATTATATCCGATTTAAATGAAATAAACACTAAAAGAAATGACAACACATCAGTGACCGCATCCTTCTAGGTTTAGTCGTTTCTGAGATCAGCGCGAAAAAACGCGAAGATAAAAAGACAATAATTCTAATAATCGTTGTTTTGGGTTCTATTTAGGATTGCCAACCGCCCCGCTATATGCGGGACCTCCCGTTTCTGGAGCCCCAAAGTATGCGGTCCGAGGTGCGTGCGGGACGCAGATTGTCCCGTTTTCGGACTAGACTAGATTATAAGCACCGAAATTAACGTTATTTTGCATATACAACACCCTGCGCTCACCCACTCGCTCGCCACTATATCTGGTTTAATTTATCAATCCTCTCAATACGTTGACGGTCAACCTAACCAAGTTAGTCCGGGTCCCGCATTTTACAAATAAGTTCCGCAATTCGATCGCAAATGTACCGCAAACCTATGCACTAAAGTTGGCGACCCTAGTTTTATTGCGCTAATAATTAGCCCTAGCAACGGTTTTTCTCAAATATTTCCAATGTACAGACAACGACTACCTAGTTATAGATTGATTACGTGTATGGAAAAATATTGTTTTTCTTTTTGTATACAATATTTTATGTGTATTCTTTTGGTTTCAGGGCCCCATGAAGCGGCTGTCATGCGCATAGCGGCACTGATTGCACTTGTGCAGGTAATAAAAAAAATAATACTTTATAAATGCCTCTTACCCCCTGTTTCACCATCCATTGATCAATTTTATCCGTCAGTTAAAATTAATCAATGGGTGGTGAAACAACCCCTTAATATAAGAACCATTTCCGTGTACCCTTCATTAAAAGCTTTTTATTAGCTTGCAATGTATATATAATCTATGTACCTACGGGTCGAATCTTGGAAGTTAAATTTGACCCACTTCCAGTGGTCGGATTTACTTGAAATTTGTTATACTTATGTAAGTTGGATGACAATGCAAGTACAGTCAACAAAAAGTACAGTCAGCGAAAAAGCTTGCATTCATAGTTATCAAACAAATCTCACGTCACTATAAATAGCGCCAACTAGCCTGTCACGAAAAGCCTCATTGTAAACATCAATATACCCACTACATCCTAGTCTGCAACTTTCGTTTTAACAAATGTAAATTAAAACGAAATTGCATTACATTATTGAAACCCGAATGCTAACCAATCTTAATACATTCATATTCTTTGAGCAAGCCATTAGAAATACTTCACAGAATGTAAACAAGGTGGAAAGATATTAAGCAACTGTAGGTGAACAGATAACACTAAGATGGCATCATTACAAAACTTAAACTGGTTGCAATGATAGTCAATACCCGAACTATGACCCCAAGATTTGGTAGTTTCATAATAAACATATGGAAATAGTAGAATTTAGAGTTCCAAGATTGTATCACGTTATGCAAATAGAATTACGCAGATCAAGTTACGTAAATATTGTTCTAAGCTTGAGGTTAAGGTGCCTATAAAGGGACTAGCGGTTGCCCGCGACTCCGTCTGCGAAGAATAGGGGTATAAAAGATAGCCTACGACCTATTCTAGACCTACCGAATATAGAGAGAAAATTTGATAAAAATCGGTCAAACCATTTCGGAGGAGGTCGATAACAAACACTTTGACACGAAATTCTTATACTTATATATCGCACCTTTAGAATTAGACTGGCACAATCCAAATTATTCTCATTTCAGAAATAAACTTAGTGTCAAAAGAAAACAGGTTTATTTTTGAAACTAGAATAATTCGAATTGTGTCGCTCTAATTCTAAAGGTGCGATATATTAGAAAATAGAAGATATACCGCATGGCCAATTTCAATAGGTCAGTAACTTCGAAACTATAAGACATAGAAATAATATCTGTTCTGAGGAACCATGTCATTAATTTTAGGAACAAGAAGAGCTGCATACGTACTTAGAGTTAAAAAACTGATAAGTACTTGGTTCCCTCATATTGAAGACAAAACTTACAAAATTCAGTAAACAAATTTTTAAAGTTAAATTTGACCCACTTCTAGTATTGATTTGACTTAAAATTTGGTAGGTATATTGGTCGGATGAAAATGCAAGTAAGTATAGTTGAATGAAAAAATCAGCAAAAAACTTGTAATATTTTTTTTATTTATTTTATAAAACTTTTTTTAAATCTATGAATGCAGTTTTTGCCGTCGCTTAAATCGATGACATGGTTTGTCAGAACAGACCTAATATCTATGTCTTATAGTTTTAGAACTTCCCATACTTAGCCTCTCAGTAAATTAAAAAAAAACAGCTTATTTTTGACTCCATTCAACAAAATTATTTTATAAAATCGAGCATAATGTACGTCTTCATACGTTTGAGTACTAAAATTATTGGAAAATTCTAAAAAACATAGTCTCAAAGATTAACTTACTCTGGCCTACTTACAATCATTGTTACCCATTAAACTCTACACAATACTCGACCAAAACAACAAGAAACACCATCTTGATTTGTTTTCCTAATCTAACGCAACAGTAAAAGGCAAAAACGAGAGAAAACAAACATATTATGCAACCAAAGTACCGACCTAGACGGACAGACTCGTGACCCCTCTGACCTAGTGTCTTTTTTGACATGTCTGTACGGCCTCTGCCTTTTACGACATACCTTATAGGTCTTCTGTTCCGATATACGAGGTCTACCTTCTAACATCGCGTTTGGAAAGATTAAAAGATTTACTTGATTCTATTGTCGTCGGATTTAGATAATTATCTTCTTATCCTAGGACTTCAGGGCCAGGGTCAAGTATAAAGACCTATTTGTACTGAAATAAATGGAGTAGTTAGCCAAAGCAGATTCGATCACGACAGTGCTAAAATTGCGCTATGGTGTCCTATAAAAGCCATCGGCCGCTTACAGCGTCACGCCATACACTGCATCACAATGCTTACTATATATTTAAATATCCTGTTTTGGTCTCCTTCACACGTCGACACGTCTAACGTCGCGATGTTGGCATCTTGGCGCCGTACGCGGGATTCAAACGCTGGCGTATTGACGTATAGCCTAATGTATTAATCATGCATAACGATCCCACTCAACTATGTATCAATGACAGTTCACGCTCCCTTTTCTCAACGCTCTATGTTTGCAACTTCGAAATATGTATCGCGTGAGAAAGAAAAACCATTGTTTGTGTGAACAATAAAATATTAGATGGATGATAATGCTTTACCCTGAATCGCTTGGGCTCCAAATGGACAACTATATTTGAGAATTTGTGCGTGATGCCTATTTATAGAAGTCTTTATCCAGAGATAAAAACAGTTAATAGATCTCAAATTAAATATTTATTTTGAGCTTACAATGTAGTCACTTTAAACATGAAACTACCGTGTGACTCACCCATAGTGAAAGTATACGGATCATTCACGTCTTGAAACGAGTTTAAGTCGACATATTTCGGGCTAATGCGTAACCCTTTTTCCTCGAGCCATACGTCACGTGGGCTAAAACGTGCACGTGTGCAAACGTGTCGAGTTAAACTCGTTTTAAGATGTGAGTGATCCTTATATTTTCATTCCAGTATAAGTAGTCTCATCCCAGCCTATATACAACTCGACGCACGTAAGAAGAGCTCCGGGCATGTTCCTGCGCAGTGAGCGGAATACATATAGTCTGCGTGTATTTTTCTCACTGCGCAGGTACTATCGCCCCAAGCGCCAGATAACCACCTTAAAGGCCCAGTTTGCGTGCAGTGGCTAGACATCTGTCCATACCTACCAATCCATACCAATGAACTTCAACGGCTGCAAGCAAATTTGTTATGAAAATGGGTATCTGACGTCTGGGGCGATGGTACATGCCAGGAGCTCTTCTTACGTGCGTCGAGGTATACGCCCTACTGTAGGCCACAAGCCTCCTCTCAGAATGAGAGGGCTTGGGCCGTTGTTCCTGCTCGGGCCTAGTGCGGATTTAAAACTTCCCACTTCCCACTATTGAATTTCTCCGCAGGTGCGTGCAAGTTACGATGTTATACTTCATCTTAAAGCTAATGGTAAATTTCAAATGTGATTCCGCACGTAAATTCTGAAATGTCGGAAGTGCAAGCCCAGGCTCGAACCTACGACCCTCTGCTTGAGAACTCATTGGTCAAACCACTAGGCTACCAAGAGTTGTCTTACCTAACTTATCTTATTAAAAACAACACTAGATATCTCAAGACAAGTTTCTTAATATTTATTTACCTACCTCTAAAGTTAAATAAAAGCTTGTAAAAACTATAGATAAGGGCAGGGCGTCTCTATTTTTCCTTGTAACCAATTAAGAAATTATTAAGAGGGAGTTAAAATTAATCCGTTTCGTTACACACTTTTCAAAGCCAATAAAAAAACGTAACAAATCAGACATGTTTAACAATGTTTAACAAGAAGCTAAGAATTGTCCGGTTTGTTACGTTTTTTTTTATTGTAAAGCCATGAAAAAGTGCGTTACTAAACGGACTAACTTTAACTCCGTATTAACAAATTAATTAATTTAAGGAAAAATAGAAATGCCCATGTAACCTATTTAATCCATTATTATCTTTGCTGTAGCTGTCGCTCGCTACAGCTGTTTCAGATGACACACAAACACTCACCGCGGCGGAGCTGAATTACCAGCTTACCGGTGACAATGCCCTCTCTCCATTCTACGAGTCCTCAGAAGACACTGGTGTCAACTTCATCAGGGGTTCGAGAGCTGCAGACTCCCCGATAGCGCCAGAAATCGATGTCCAGTGTGCGGGGGACTTCATTGATGTCACCGTCGAATTTGCCGATGTTTATGATGGGATCATCTACAGCAAGGGATTCTTGAATGATCCTAAATGCAAGTAAGTGATGTTTGTGGAATCTTTTCTTTTCGTTTTTTGTTTGATGACTGACTGTAGATCCTTCAAATATGTCTTATACCTTTAAACGAACAATTCTCGCATTTTTATATTCAAAACAGCATTTTTATAGGGGTTTCAGGGGCGATAAATCGATCTAGTTCGATCTTATCTCTGAGAAAAGGCGTGTTTTCGAGTTCTAGTCCGAGCAATGCTGGGTCACCCAAGTACTATTATTAATGCAAACGTTTTTGATTGCATGCTTGTTTGTATTTAAAATTAAATTTGTAACCAGAATATTACTACGTTCGTACACTTGCAGTGAAATAATTCCAACATTTTACAATAGCAAAGTTTCTATGGGATAAAGTACCTAATTAATAAACTCACTGTAGCGAAAGTAGAGACAGAAAAGTTTATGTTTAATTAATTCTAAGACAGTGTTTTGTTGGTCACAGTTGGTAGCCAGTGTTTCAAAAGCGTACATTTTTCTAATTAAATATGAATACGACAAAGTTGTGTGAAGCAAAGATAAGAACTTAGAAAACTTGGTGCTATGAGAAAAGAAACGCTACTATGATAATGGAGGTTTCATATAATATGTTGTTTGTTACCTTCGCACCCACTTTGGATAGATCATAAAGTGAAATATGAAGAGCGTGAGAACATACGTTAAATTAATGAAGTCTGGACAGCCCTTCGCTTTATATTTTTGTGTTTATATAGTAAACGCATTAAAAGTGTGCTCACGAAATTTATATCAATGACTATTTTGACCAGGCATGTTTTGATCCAATTCTAATCTAACAATCAGATAAATCACATCAAAATAGACCAGAAATAGTCCACATGTAAGCAAAACCCAAAATCATTTACCTCTTGCACACATTGGTTTATTAGAACGAGCGAGATGTGAATATGATTTTTGATTCTAGAGAATGTAAGTAGTGTAGAGATCTGTATTGTTATGCGGCAAATTTTCAATATACCTAGCTTATGATCGGCTAATAATTGTTGACTCGCGAAGCTAATTTAAGCTATGATAAGTGATATCATAGCATCAGTATAGTAACATAAGGTGGCTTATAGTGACTGAAAGTTTATCTCCAATTGAAAAATAAGTTATATCTCTATTCCATGGGAGTTTAAAAAAAAACAACGGGTTGCACTCCGGGAGTGCCGGCAGAAGTGAAAACTTGAACATTAACGTTGTGCCGTCTTACGAACCCCCCTCACCCCCCCCCCTTATATTTATTAAATATTGGCTATCGACTACGGCAGACGTTAAAAACAAAATGTCTATGACCCATCTAGTTTTCGCTTTACGTCAAATAAAACCACTGTTCTACTTGGCTCTCCTCTAAATAATAACCTTATTTTTCCAGATACGTGTCCCTTGGTGGCAGCCAGTCGCGGTACTCATTCCGAGTGCCGTTGAAGGGCTGTGGCTCCAGGCCTCTATGCAATGCTTGTGGCTCCATTGACAATGTGCTCATCTTCCAAGCTGATGACTTCGTGCAGGGACCATTTGATTTTGCCAGAAAGGTTAGCTACATCGATGACATGGTGTATTGAAAGGCATATCACAATTTTAAAAAGCCTAATAATATTTGATAAAATATTATTTTCGGTGCTACTATCAACAAGACCAATTCGTTTAATCGTGTAATCTATAAATTGATTTATAGTTATTTAGATTTATTTATAACAATCCTGTAAAGTTGTATTTACAACTGAGAAAATTGCAATATAACAGGAGACCGCTATGCAGTGTTTCCATTATTGTTTTCAAGCTTTATGTAGTTTGACTCAAGTTCATTATTACAACAAATTAAAATTAATTGCAAATAAATATTTAGAGTAGTAAAGAATCTGGTGAAACATTTTGTTTGCGATGTGGCCTTTTTGTGGGCACTCTTATCACTGCTTTTAAAAATATGGTGATTCCCTCATACTTTTAATATTAAACACGTAATACATGTAAAAACAAGGCTTCAAACTCTTCGACCCCAAGAAACAGAGCGCAGTTCGGAGTGTCGAGATCCGCATCCAAAGTTCTGCGTACTGTATGATGTTCCTACTTACCTAATACAACGCACAAACAGGCAGTAAGACAGTGGTGATCCCCGTGTGCATTATTGTTAGGGACACGAAACTTCGCGCCGCTCTTTGTCTGTTCAAGCTTTTCATCCCTCTTGTACTTATTTTACTTCATGTTTAATATCTATTTTATATTTCCAGGTATCTTGCGCCCGTACATCGTACGAGCTATCGACTGGAGCAAAAGAAGAGCACACGCTGAAGTTAAAGCCTTTCATGGTAGATATGCTGGACGTTGTTGCCGTGGAAGGACCAGCCGGTGGCGTAGAGTGTTGGATGGACATTCAGAAGGGCGTCTTCCCAAATGTAAGTTTAAATAAATCTTACTTTGTTAATACATAATTTACGACACCATAACTTAAAATACACTAAACCTACAAGGTAAACACGCCGTTGAAAGATGTCACAGGCACCGAACCCAAAACGCTAGCCGTAGCCGCTTTACCACTTGTACCGCTATCCTTAGCTTTTGAGCAAGATAAGCGCCAGCTTTAGGCTGCGTTTCCACCAGAGATGTGCGAGAATGCGTTGCGAGGGATGTGTGTGTCATGAACCAATAGAAACACTTCATTCACTTTTTCTTTTAAATGAAGTGTTTCTATTGGTTCATGACACACACATCCCTCGCAACGCATCCTCGCACATCTCTGGTGGAAACGCAGCCTTAGGGGCCCTCCGAGACCAAAACTAACCTCCTGTACAAGCCTTTCAGTCCCCTTTTTGTATCAGTTGACCAATAATTTTAGTATTAACTTATCTTTTATTTGCACACACCACACCACAGTGGATTATTCATTCATATTTTAGTCAAAATAGTTTAACATAATTCGGACCAATATGTGGTCCGTTTTCTAAGAGCAACTTGTTCCAGCCGAGAATATACACAATAAAAATACATGATTATTCTTTATTCATTAAACGTCTGAGTATCGGGGTACTTTTCTAATTAACTAATGATATAAAATTACCTTTTCATCACACTTGCTCGTCAATGGTGTTATTCCATGCTTGTATACTAAATGACAATGGCCTAAATTGTTCTTAAGGGGAGTTATAGATTTACGTACAGTTTTTCTACCCAAGGGAGTTCTAACTTTAGTTTTAAAATTTGCAAACAAGTAATTTCAGACTAAGGAGGTTTCAAGTCAGCAAACGTTTTATTTATTATCTTTAAAACTTAGCTATAACCCAAATTTTACAACACAAAACTTATCTACGCTTCATGAAAATTCTTTATTTTTATATTTTAAATTTATAAATTTGATATATCAAATAGTTTTGCAATAATTTTAGTAAAAATATTTTTTAAACATGTTGGCAGAATCTGGCCGTATGACCTTTCGAATTCTAAACTAAACACAGTTTACATTATCTATGGTAGGTGACTCGAAAAAAGTGACAATCTGTATTGGCGGGTAGCCATTATTTTATTCAATTTAAGTATTTAGAGACAAATTAATTTTATTTTTGGATTTCTTTTTCTCGCAATGTGATGAAAATCATTGTGTGTATCACGGGCAGTAAGGGGATTACAAACTCGAGTCATTAAAAGCCCTCCGCCTTCGGCGTCGGGCTTCTAATAGACTCTCATTAGTAATCCCCTACTTACGGCCCTAGATGCACAATGTACTATTTTGTTTCAGACGTCTCCTTTGAAAGATTCGATCAAGATTGGTGAATATTTGACAATTTTGGTGTACCTAAAAGATGTTAGAAACCAGTTTAATTTGAAGATTCACGACTGTTGGGCGTATGACAATGACGAATATGATAGCCCTAAAACGAATAAAATACAACTTACTGATAAAGAGGGATGTCCGAAGTAAGTAACTAATACAGTTAATTTAGGTATTCTCTATCAAGATATTATTATATACATATTAGGAAGGACGACTTTAAAAGCCGAATGACTTTAAAAGTAGCTTGACGACGAACTCACTCATATAGACAAATTAGACAATATTGTTTTAATAGCATTTTTAAAATTACAAATGTAACCCGAGATCGATCATAGTCACTCCAGTTTACAATACGCAGTTTACAGTAAATGTACAAAAAAAAGCGTGACATATAAAGATAGTTTTGAAATCAATTTCATAACAGTTTTATTTTCTCAATAGAACATAGTTAGCTGTATTCACTTTCCAGCAATTTTATTGCCTCGTTTGTCATCGCCACTTAACTGCTTGGCTGCTGAAACTGACTGATTTCATTTTCGGTTTTAGGAAGAAGAAACTTATCGACTTGTGGCAGAAGAGTACCAACACGGGAAAGAGTGGCGCGACTCTGATCGCTTACAGCAGAGTTAGCGCTTTCCGCTTCCCTGAAACCGACCAAGTGTATCTCACGTGTAATGTCGAGGTATGTAAGAACTTTTGTAATTTCCAACATAGTCGTAGTTTCAAAAAAGACAATTCAGAACAATGTTAAAGTAATTACTTGACTCGAATTTTGGTTAATGAGTGTGAAAGTAAAAAATAAATTTAATTATGTAATCCACAGCTCTGCACAAGTAATTGCGAAGGAGACTGTAAGGGAATCACCACGGAAGTCACTAGCTCTGTGCCGAGGTGCTATCCTGGCTCCAGAGACCCACAATGCCAACAAGTGACGGCTCCGCCTCAAGTCAAATGCTACCCAGGGAGCACGGATCCACGTTGTCCTAGGATTATTAAGCCTGCTTGCTATCCCGGATCTCCAGACCCTAACTGCGCTCAAACACCGACAACGACTTCACCTCCTGATTACTACACTCAAAGCAGACCTAATTGCTTCCCGGGCAACAATGATCCTAGATGCCCCAGACCATCATCACCGTCCACACCCAACTGCTTCCCTGGTTCCAATGATCCACGATGCCCTCAGCCAAATACTACACCAGCGCCACTGAACTGTTACCCAGGAAGCACGGACCCACGTTGTCCTCGACCAACTACACCAAGCATTCCCAACTGTTTCCCTGGCAGTACGGATGCTAGATGCCCCAAGCCGACCAAACCTAGTCAACCTAACTGCTTCCCAGGAAGTCAAGATGCCAGATGCCCGAGACCTACGACACCTGAACCGCAAAAACCAGTGTGCTATCCCGGCTCATCCAATCCTAACTGTCCACAACCGCCACGACCGACTACATTATCACCACCTACATATTTACCCCCGTCTACAACTGCACGTCCCAACTGTTATCCTGGCAGCACAGACCCACGTTGTCCCAAACCTACCACCCCCGCACCACCTAATTGCTACCCTGGTAGCACCGACCCACGTTGTCCCAAACCTACCACCCTGGCACCACCCAACTGTTATCCTGGCAGCACCGACTCACGTTGTCCTAGGCCAACTACTCCTGCACCACCTAACTGCTACCCTGGCAACACAGATCCCCGCTGCCCCAAACCTACTACCCCAGCACCACCTAACTGCTACCCTGGCAGCACAGATCCCCGCTGCCCTAAACCTACTACCCCAGCACCACCTAACTGCTACCCTGGCAGCACCGACCCACGTTGTCCCAAGCCTACCACTCCAGCACCTCCAAACTGCTATCCTGGGAGCACAGACCCACGTTGTCCCAAACCTACCACCCCTGCACCACCTAACTGCTACCCTGGCAGCACAGATCCCCGCTGCCCCAAACCTACTACCCCAGCACCACCTAACTGCTACCCTGGCAGCACCGACCCACGTTGTCCCAAGCCTACCACTCCAGCACCTCCAAACTGCTATCCTGGGAGCACAGACCCACGTTGTCCCAAACCTACCACCCCTGCACCACCTAACTGCTACCCTGGCAGCACAGATCCCCGCTGCCCCAAACCTACTACCCCAGCACCACCTAACTGCTACCCTGGCAACACCGACCCACGTTGTCCCAAGCCTACCACTCCAGCACCTCCAAACTGCTATCCTGGCAGCACAGACCCACGTTGTCCCAAACCTACCACCCCTGCACCGCCTAACTGCTACCCTGGCAACACGGATCCGCGCTGTCCCAAACCTACTACCCCAAGAAAACCTGTGTGTTATCCAGGTTCGAATGATCCAAGTTGTCCTCAACCTACACGTCCGACTACATTGTCACCACCAACATATTTACCCCCATCCACAACTGCACGTCCCAACTGCTACCCTGGTAGCACTGACCCACGTTGTCCTAAACCCACAACACCAGCACCACCTAACTGCTACCCTGGCAGCACAGATCCACGTTGTCCGAAACCTACAACTCCAGCGCCACCTAATTGTTTCCCAGGCTCTAATGATCCCAGATGTCCCAAACCAACAACATCAGCCCCTCCTAACTGCTACCCTGGTAGCACAGATCCGAGATGTCCCAAACCTACAACTCCAGCACCACCTAACTGCTATCCTGGAAGTAATGATCCACGTTGTCCGAAGCCTACAACCCCAGCGCCACCTAATTGTTACCCAGGCTCTAATGACCCCAGATGTCCCAGACCAACAACACCAGCCCCTCCCAACTGCTACCCTGGTAGCACAGATCCAAGATGTCCCAAACCTACTACCCCGGCACCACCTAACTGCTACCCTGGTAGCACTGATCCACGTTGTCCGAAGCCTACTACTCCGGCGCCACCTAATTGTTACCCAGGCTCTAATGACCCCAGATGTCCCAGACCAACAACACCAGCCCCTCCCAACTGCTACCCTGGTAGCACAGATCCGAGATGTCCCAAACCTACTACCCCGGCACCACCTAACTGCTACCCTGGTAGCGCTGATCCACGTTGTCCGAAGCCTACTACTCCGGCGCCACCTAATTGTTTCCTAGGTTCTAATGATCCCAGATGTCCCAGACCAACAACACCAGCACCACCTAACTGCTACCCTGGTAGCACTGATCCACGTTGTCCGAAGCCTACTACTCCGGCGCCACCTAATTGTTTCCCAGGTTCTAATGATCCCAGATGTCCCAGACCAACAACACCAGCCCCTCCCAACTGCTATTCTGGTAGCACAGACCCGCGTTGCCCTAAGCCAACAACTAAAAAGCCTGTGTGTTACCCTGGCTCTCCAGATCCTAACTGTCCTCAACCAACGAGGCCATCAACTCTGACACCTCCTACATATCTTCCCCCGTCCACTGCTGGACCCAAATGTTTCCCTGGATCTACTGATTCTCGATGTCCTAAGCCTACAACTCCTACCGCGCCCAACTGCTACCCTGGAAGTACCAATCCTCGTTGTCCTAGACCAACAACGCCAGCCCCACCAAATTGTTTCCCAGGCTCTAATGATCCTAGATGTCCCAGACCAACTACACCAGCCCCTCTCAACTGCTATCCTGGTAGCACAGACCCGCGTTGTCCTAAACCCACTACGACCGCTCGGCCCAATTGCTTCCCTGGCAGCACAGATCCGAGATGTCCCAAACCTACCACTCCTGCACCACCTAACTGCTACCCCGGTAACACTGATCCACGCTGTCCTAAACCAACAACGCCGGCTGCACCAAATTGCTATCCTGGAAGTACAGATCCTCGTTGTCCCAAACCTACCACCCCAGCACCACCTAATTGCTATCCTGGTAGCACTGACTCACGTTGCCCAAAACCGACTACACCGAGAAAACCAGCCTGCTACCCTGGATCTCCTGATCCCAATTGCCCTCAGCCACCACGCCCAACTACGTCATCACCACCCACGTACTTACCGCCATCAACGACTGCTTTGCAATGCTACCCTGGTAGCACAGACAGTCGTTGTCCTAAACCGACTACACCAGCACTTTCTAATTGTTATCCCGGATCACCTGATCCACGTTGCCCTAAACCAACCATTCCGCCCCCTCCTAATTGCTACTCTGGAAGCACAGATCCACGTTGTCCTAAACCCACAACCCCTGCTCAACCTAACTGCTACCCGGGGTCCAGTGACCCAAGATGTCCAAGGCCAACAACGCCAGCCCCACCAAACTGCTATCCTGGATCGACAGATCCGCGTTGTCCTAAACCTACTACTCCTGCACGGCCAAATTGCTACCCTGGTAGTACTGACCCGCGGTGCCCCAAACCTACGAGTCCTAAACCAGTATGCTACCCTGGCTCTCCTGATCCTAACTGTCCACAACCATCAAGACCTACCACACTGACCCCTCCAACGTATCTTCCCCCATCCACTGCCGGTCCTAAATGTTTCCCAGGATCGACGGATTCGCGATGCCCGAAACCAACGACTCCTGCCCCTTTAAACTGTTATCCTGGTAGCACAGATCCACGTTGTCCTAAGCCTACAACTCCCGCGACCCCAAACTGCTACCCAGGCAGCAGAGATCCTAGATGCCCGCAGCCGACTACACCTGCACCACTGAAATGCTTCCCTGGCTCCAATGATCCAAGATGTCCCAAACCAATCACTCCTGCGCCACCAAACTGCTTCCCAGGCAGTACAGACCCTCGTTGTCCTAAGCCAACAACGCCAGCACCACCTAATTGTTACCTCGGATCGACTGACCCACGCTGCCCAAAACCAACCACAACTGCTCGGCCAAATTGTTATCAAGGAAGCACAGATCCCCGTTGTCCTAAACCCACAACCCCTGCTCAACCTAACTGTTACCCGGGTTCCAATGACCTAAGGTGTCCAAGACCAACAACGCCAGCCCCACCAAATTGCTATCCTGGATCATCAGACCCGCGTTGTCCTAAACCTACTACTCCCGCTGGGCCCAACTGCTACCCTGGTAGTACCGACCCGCGGTGTCCTAAACCTACGAGTCCAAAACCTGTGTGCTACCCTGGCTCCCCAGATCCCAACTGTCCACAACCACCAAGGCCTACAACACTGACCCCACCAACGTATCTTCCTCCATCCACTGCAGGTCCTAAATGCTTCCCGGGTTCGACGGATTTGCGTTGCCCTAAACCAACGACTCCCGCCCCTCCGAACTGTTATCCAGGCAGCACAGATCCACGCTGTCCCAAACCAACAACAACCGCACCACCGAACTGTTACCCCGGTAGCAGGGACCCTAAATGTCCGCAGCCAACTACACCGGCACCGCCAAAATGCTTCTCTGGTTCTAATGATCCAAGATGTCCCAAACCAACAACACCCGCACCACCGAACTGTTACCCCGGTAGCAGGGACCCTAGATGCCCGCAGCCAACTACACCGGTGCCGCCAAAATGCTTCCCTGGTTCTAATGATCCAAGATGCCCTAAACCAACAACACCCGCACCACCGAACTGTTACCCCGGTAGCAGGGACCCTAGATGTCCGCAGCCAACTACACCGGCGCCACCGAAGTGCTTCCCTGGCTCTAATGATCCAAGATGTCCCAAACCTACAACACCCGCACCACCGAACTGTTATCCTGGAAGTAACGATCCTCGCTGTCCTAAACCAACTACTCCAGCACCACCTAATTGCTATCCTGGAAGCACAGACCCACGTTG
Organism: Archips xylosteana; assembly: GCA_947563465.1. Taxonomy (NCBI): domain Eukaryota; kingdom Metazoa; phylum Arthropoda; class Insecta; order Lepidoptera; family Tortricidae; genus Archips; species Archips xylosteana. The sequence goes on along the minus strand of OX387361.1, from coordinate 9,799,175 downwards.
CCCAAAGCCGACCACTGCTGCTCGTCCGAATTGCTACCCGGGCAATACAGATCCTCGGTGTCCTAGACCAACAACGCCAGCTCCTCCTAACTGCTATCCAGGATCTACTGACGCCCGTTGTCCAAAACCTACAACATCTGCTAGACCAAATTGTTATCAAGGAAGTACTGATCCTCGTTGCCCGAAACCAACAACGCCTGCACCTCCTAATTGTTATCCTGGATCACAAGATCCTCGCTGTCCGAGACCAACGATTCCTTCCCAAATAAAATGCTATCCTGGCTCTAATGATCCTAGATGTCCGAAACCAACATCGCCAAAACCTGTCTGCTACCCAGGCTCTCCAGACCCTAACTGTCCGCAACCATCCAGACCCACAACTCTTAACCCACCGACATACCTCCCTCCATCAACGGCTGGTCCGAATTGCTACCCTGGTAGTACTGACCCACGTTGTCCCAAACCCACCACCCCAGCACCACCTAACTGTTATCCTGGATCTACAGACCCGCGTTGTCCCAAACCAACGACACCAGCACCTCCTAATTGCTATCCCGGTAACACTGATCCAAGATGCCCCAGACCCACAACACAAGCGCCCCCTAGCTGCTACCCAGGATCTAGCGACCCGCGTTGCCCTAAACCCACCACTCAAGCACCTCCAAATTGTTATCCAGGAAGTTATGATCCAAGGTGCCCTAAGCCAACAACTCAAGCACCTCCCAACTGTTACCCTGGTAGCACAGATCCCAGGTGTCCTAAGCCGACTACACAAGCTCCACCAAATTGCTACCCAGGAAGCTCGGACCCTAGATGTCCGAAACCAACAACCCAAGCTCCTCCGAACTGCTACCCAGGAAGTACAGACCCTAGATGTCCTAAACCAACGACTAAAAAGCCCGTGTGTTATCCTGGCTCTCCTGACCCAAGCTGTCCTCAACCGCCAAGACCTACAACTTTGACCCCTCCAACTTATTTACCACCTACTACTCAAGGACCAAGATGCTACCCGGGATCTACGGATTCTCGTTGCCCCCAACCTACTACACAGGCTCCTCCCAATTGCTACGTAGGAAGCAATGACCCACGATGCCCTAGGCCTACTACACAGGCTCCACCAAACTGTTACCCAGGCAGCACCGATCCTAGATGTCCAAAACTGACAACTCCAGCTCGCCCAAACTGTTATCCCGGCAGCACTGATCCGCGTTGTCCTAAACCGACCACTCAGGCACCACCGAACTGCTACTCTGGTAGTAATGATCCCAGATGCCCTAAACCAACTACCCAAGCTCCACCAAACTGCTACCCAGGAAGCACTGACTCTAGGTGCCCGAAACCAACTACTCAGGCGCCACCTAACTGCTACCCAGGCAGTAATGATCCCAGATGCCCCAAAGCAACTACCCAATCTCCACCAAACTGTTACCCAGGAAGCACTGATCCTAGGTGCCCCAAACCCACTACTCAAGCTCCTCTAAACTGCTATCCAGGAAATAATGATCCACGTTGTCCTAAACCAACGACTAAAAAACCCGTTTGCTACCCTGGATCTCCTGATCCGAACTGTCCTCAACCACCACGGCCTACTACCTTAACCCCTCCGACATATTTACCTCCAACAACTCAAGGACCGCGATGCTACCCAGGATCAACAGACTCTCGTTGCCCTCAACAAACGACACAGGCTCCACCTAACTGTTATCCAGGAAGTCGAGACCCAAGATGTCCTCAACCCACCACACAAGCTCCTCCAAACTGCTACCCTGGCAGCACTGACCCCAGATGTCCTAAACCCACTACACAAGCACCACCCAACTGTTACCCAGGAAGTAGAGATCCCAGATGCCCTAAGCCAACTACACAAGCTCCGCCTAATTGCTATCCTGGAAGTACTGATCTAAGGTGTCCCAAACCAACCACTCAAGCACCACCCAACTGCTACCCAGGAAGTAGAGATCCCAGATGCCCTAAGCCAACAACACAAGCTCCGCCTAATTGCTATCCTGGAAGTACTGACCCAAGGTGTCCCAAACCAACTACTCAAGCACCACCAAACTGCTACCCAGGAAGTTTAGATCCACGTTGCTCTAAGCCAACTACTCAGAAGCCTGTATGCTACCCCGGCTCACCAGATCCAAACTGTCCACAAACTCCTAGACCCACTACCCTAACTCCGCCTACATATTTGCCTCCTACAACACAAGGACCAAGATGTTATCCCGGAAGCACTGATCCAAGATGTCCAAAACCAACAACTCAAAGCCCACCCAATTGTTACCCTGGAAGTCGAGATCCTAGATGCCCCAAACCCACTACTCAAGCTCCTCCTAACTGCTACCCAGGCAGTACTGATCCCCGTTGTCCTAAACCTACCACTCAGGCTCCACCAAACTGTTACCCTGGCAACACGGATCCTAGGTGCCCCAGACCCACTACTCAAGCACCTCCAAACTGCTACCCAGGAAGCAGGGATCCACGCTGTCCTAAACCAACTACACAAAAGCCAGTGTGCTACCCTGGTTCTCCCGATCCTAGCTGTCCGCAACCATCAAGACCTACGACCCTAACACCCCCTACGTACTTACCACCAACCACACAAGGACTGAGATGTTTCCCCGGATCTACAGATTCTCGCTGTCCTAAACCTAGTACTGAAGCTCCACCAAACTGCTACAGAGGCAGCACTGATCCCAGATGTCCTAAACCAACTACACAAGCTCCACCCAATTGTTATCCTGGAAGTCGAGACCCAAGATGCCCCAAACCAACGACACAAGCACCTCCTAACTGCTACCCCGAAAGCACTGACCCTAGATGTCCCAAACCCACTACCGAAGCCCCACCAAACTGCTACAAAGGTAGCCCTGATCCCAGATGTCCAAAACCTACCACTCAAGCTCCGCCCAATTGTTATCCTGGAAGCCGAGATCCGAGGTGCCCTAGGCCAACGACGCAAGCCCCACCTAACTGCTACCCCGGAAGCACCGACCCTAGATGTCCCAAACCCACTACCGAAGCCCCACCAAACTGCTACAGAGGTAGCACTGATCCTAGATGTCCAAAACCTACCACTCAAGCGCCGCCCAATTGTTATCCTGGAAGCCGAGACCCGAGATGCCCTAGACCAACGACACAAGCCCCACCTAACTGCTACCCTGGTAGCACTGATCCTAGATGTCCCAAACCCACTACGCAAGCACCCCCTAACTGCTACCCTGGCAGCAATGACCCAAGATGCCCAAGGCCCACTAGCCCCACCACTCCTAGCTCTTGCTACCCCGGCTCGCGAGACCCGAAATGTCCTCAGCCTTTTAGGCCAAGTAGTACCAATCCCCCTACTACGTACCTCCCTCCTTTCCCAGCCGAGAATGAAGTAAAATCAGACAGAACAAGTAGAGTCGTTAAGAATTTGGACTACGATGATGACGCACAAGCGGAAATAGGTAAGTTTCCCTGATCTGTATTTAGCACTTTAATGCTACCAAAGAGTTTGGCAGTCGCCAGTTTAGCTGGTTCCCAATGATATACTTTGATCCACTCTGTTAAAACGTGATTTCCCTATAGTTTGTGTACGGTAAATACTGAACTGTGAGTGTGAAGTCACTTATTAGTTTTTAACCAACTCGATTGACTATTTATTCATTTCAAAACTACTAAAAATGTAATCATACAGTTCAGTAAAAATTAATCCGGTTTTCTTGTTAAAAATTAAATATCCTACTTTTTGGTAAGAAATCCTAATTGATCATACTCTTCTAATCTCCATTCGTACAAGAAACGTTTCATGACCAAAAACCAACGGATGAAATATGAAATCCCCGTGACCCTTCCGTAGAAACCCAGGGTTCCACGGATCACTTTTTAGCAGCTGCTACTCTTGCTGACTACTTGTATGTAAATAAATTTTTTTTCCCCCAGGGACAAAGAACACGCAGCCATTGGTCTAAACTAAACTCTATTAATTTTTTGAATCAGGCGTTACTTTGCGGAGGTCCATATTAATGAACTGAAACAATTACTTTACTCACCCGCGCGTTCTGTGGGCGCGCGTGATCGCGGGTGAGCAAAGTAATTGTTTCAGTTCATTAAACTCTATTAGTTCAATTTCAAGCTTTTCTGTAACTCTGTGATTATAAATGTGATTTTTATTTTTAGATAACTTCCAGTTCACGCGAACAAAGCCTAGATCTAGGAAGGCACGTGATGTTAGTCATTTAGGTGAAATTGTAGCGCAGACCACAAATAACTCAGCTGTCATTTACGTGACAGTAGGCTCCGCTCTGCTTATGGTGCTGTCTGCAACCCTGGCCATATATTTGTATAAACATAAAAAAACTAACGCAAATACTCAGAGTACTTGTTAGTTGTAGAAAAATTACATGGTAAATTGTGATACTAGTAAGTCAGATTTATTTGAATCATGTAACAGTTTTTTTGATTAATTTTTGAGTACCTAATCAAAAGTATAAATGGCTACACTTTACTTTGGAATGCTATTTGTAATCACTGCCTACTGTATAAGCTTATCTCAATCCCAGGATGCCTATTTTATTACTTTATAAAATAGTGCCATATAAAAAAAAACTTTCGTTATTCTGAACGCATCCTCAGAAAAATTGTGTACATAAATAATATCTTGTTTTCTCTATTTATGTCCTAGTCAAATATTTATGTTTTACGTCCCGGAATCTTGAAATTTCACGCTTGTTCTGATTAAATTGAATTTGTGATATTTACATGTTTTTATGTAAATAATTAATGATTTGCCAGTATTTATATGTGGCCATTTGTTGCATAATGTATATATAATACTCTAGTTATTGTATAAAACACTGTCAGGCAATTTGTAATACCCTGTTGTGCACTAAAGTGGTTTTTATATTGAGATATAATAAATGTAAAAATTAGAAATTATGAGTTAATTATAAAACCACTTTCGTACATTTCGGGGAGCTTGAAAGATTTGATGTTTTTTTAAGATTGCTTTTAAGTTCAATTAAACATTCTATGAATGTAAAATATACTCATTTGTTTTATTTTATTCCATGTACCTTTTTATTATAAAGACTAAAAGATCTATTTATTAAAAAAAAAACATGATAAGTAAAATATTCTAAGGAGTATTTCTTTATTTTCAGTTTCTCCAGAACTGGAACCTTTTTGTTGTTGTTTTTTTTTCAACACTCAGTCAAATACAACAGCTCTCACTCATACGCTATGATATCGGAATGTCAAACGCGAAGTTGGACCCTACAGAAATGCATGTAGGTAGATATCGCTCTGCACCCCGTGACTGATACATCCGTCATTGACGAAGAACCAGCGATGCGGATGCGTCGTTGGCGTCAAAAAGTTTAATTCTCAAAGAAAACAGGATCGATTGGCATGAAAAACAAAAGTATATTCATGATCATTTTATATCGAATGTTTTGTTAAGGAATAGTCCTTGATGTTTAATGCACTTTACAAGTCCAGAAGCTACTAAATACTAAGTACCTACAGTCGCGGAATGACGAACCTTTTCATTCCACTAGTATACCTAGGTTTAGTTGGGAAATTAAAGAAAACACACTGGGTCACATCAAATAAATATCACATAAATAAATAAATATCACGGGACAATTCACACCAATTGACCTAGTCCCAAAGTAAGCAAAGCTTGTGTTACGGGTACTAGGCAACGGATAAACATACTTATATAGATAGATACATATCTAAATACATACTAAACACCCAAGACCTGAGAACAAACATTCGTATTTTTCATACAAATATCAGCCCCGACACGGGAATTAAGTACTTAAGTAATTACTTTCATGCAACTAATCCCTTTAAGTACTTTCACAACTAAACTTTTAAACTTAAACAGGTTCTTTTGGATTCACTTCGACCCGTAGATCTTTTGTGTACTTACGAGTAGTCTATTGCTTTTGCAACCTCGTCCATAAATCGGATGATTTGACATGGCGGTAGAACATTGAAGCCTCCTGTGTAGGATATCTGTCGCCAAAGAGCCTCGTTCTTAATCTAGCGAGGGCATTACATTTACATAATGATGTGTTCCATTGTTGTCCTAAATAAAGATACCACATTCGACAGCTCTTAATTAGAAATACCTGGGAAACTAAACTTCACTTGGACTAAAACTTGGAGATAGACTGTTGGATAGGAGATAGGAGATAAAATTTGACACATATAAGATCAATCACAATAATCATCATAATCGTTTATTTGCATAAAAAACACATGGTATCAGTTTAGTACAAAAGGAAAATGTATTTTCACACGTTTTTGTCACAGTATTTAATGCAAATTTCAATCTCGCTTACACATTAAAATTACGTAGTTGTTTATTATGACCTGTGGCTTATTTTCACAATTAAAATCAGATATAAATACAATTACAATATTTAAAATTTCATATTAATTATCATTTATAGTAAAAAATAGTGCTTATGCGATCGTTTATGCCAAAAAAAGTATTTAAAATCCAGTAATGGTAACAATAATTCAGTAAAACTATAACTTAATAAATCCACAAGTTTTGTTTTAAAACTAAAGTTCCAAGCTAGATCAATAGTTCGCCCCGATAACTCCATATAAAAAATTTCATCGAAATAGTTAGGGCCGTTTCCGAGATCATTGAAATAAATAAATGAATAAATTACAAGAGTTGCTCATTGAAAAGTAGTACATTTCGTTTATTTTAACATTAGAAATAAGGTAAGCGATCTTAACGTGTATTTTTAGTCACAGCAAATAGGTATGTATCAATTAGCAAGGGCTTTAGGTTTTATAGATAATAGTTACTACTATTATTTAAGAGCTTTTTTTCAATAAAAAGACTCGTCATAATTGTTTACCCTTTTTCTTTATGCTAAAATAAACGAAGTTTAGATATAACTAAATATCAAAACTTTGTAAGAGGATATCTGTAATTATACAGTAAATTAAAATAATTACGGAATTAATAATTAATTAAAATTAATTATGGGTAAGTATTACAGGTTACCGATCGATTAGCTTGATACGAATGGGTCCGTTCGGGGTGTACATAGGGTGCACATGGTAATCCAAGGGGTCATGGTGATATTCCATTTTGAAGGCTTGCACTATCTGTTGATCAAATTAATAATGTTATTAAAATAAACAAAAAATACCCTAATAGATTTATATGTTATTTAGAGGTCCATATCAATGAACTAGGTAAAGTGGTAGGTATCTAAGTGATAAGCCCTGAATTTTCAGAATTCATGAGCATAATTACATTCATAATTTACCACGAGCTTCACGGTGAAGGAAAACATCGTGAGCAAACCCGCATGTAGGGTCGGTTCCCTAACTTAAGTATCCACTTTTCCATACTAACTGCATAGAAAAGTGGATACTTATGTTAGGGAAGCAATTCAATGGTATGAGTGAAGTTCCCAAACCGTACTGGACCTGCATGGGATCTACAGCCCTGACAGATCTGAGAGATCTGTGCCCAACACTAGGACGTGTACCGTGCCCAGGACGAAATGGTACCAGGGTACCTACTCAGTAGTAGCGTAGAAGCAGGGCAAAGTTTGTAGTTCAACAATGTCTCTGATGTCCTGTCAATCGTTCAAAGAATAACTGGGAGAGATCCCTTTAAGGGATAAGTTCGCCTTTGTAGATCTGTTTCTTTTGTTAACTGATTAATTTTCATGTTTTATGTACAATTAAGAGTTTTACATACATACCTACATACATACATGTATCTGTGTAACGAACCTCGCCAAAAATTTTAATCTATCTATACATATATGGATATTTCTACGCGGACTAAGTCGGGGACAAAAACTAGTTTACAAATTGTCATAAGACACGACGATAAAAAAATAAATTTAGCGCATGTTTTCTATGATTCACATCATGTATGGGACGTACGAGTGAAGAAAAACGTCATGGGAAACAGGCAGGCCTTAAACTACAAATTCTAATTGCCAAACATCATAACGTGCCAGTTCTTTCCACACTCATAGTATTTAACAGAAGATTGAGAGGGACAACAAGAGGCAATATCGAATTTTAAATTTCCACGATACAGTTCGATGCTACGTAAGGTTGTCATCGACACTAGGCCGTATAGCAGTTACAACGTTATCCCTCTCATTCTGAGAGACCTTTGCCTAGCAGTGGACATATTAGCTGACGATTGTGATAATGATAATATCTCACCTTGCAAATAACAGTATGTATTTCAAGTTCTGCGAACCGTCTTCCTAGACACATGCGCCTGCCGAAACCGAACGGCAACGACGCGAACGCGTGATGTTTCTGCAATGGCGACCGTTGGAGCCACCGCTCTGGTCTAAACTCTGACGCACCAGAGAAATATTCTTCGCTGTTGCCCATCACGTAGTGCTGGAATATTACTTGTGTCTGAAATTAGAGTAAAAGAGTGTTAAGTAGACTTTTATAGGTTCACTAGCTGTTGCCCGCGACTCCGTCTGCGAAGAATAGGGGTAAGTATAAAAAATAGCCTACGACCTATTCTCAGACCTACCGAATATAAAGAAAAAAGTTTCATAAAAATCGTTAGCTGTTTCGGAGGAGTTCGATAACAAACACCGTGACACGAGATTTTTATATATTACTAATATACTTAATGTAATATTAGAAAAAGATCAGAAGATTGTGCACCTTACCTATTTACTATCTATTTTTTTTTTAAATAAAACCTTTCCGGTAACTTTCAGACAAAACATTTCGTAGCTGATTAGTGATTATACCCTAAAAATCCTTTTACTTTTATGACAATATTATTTTGGTAGTGTTCATTAAAACATTTTTATTGGAATTAAGTATTTTGTCTCTTCTACCAAATTCTTGGTGTAGGCCTCCTTTAACCTCTTCCATTCCGATCTATTTTGGGCAGTTAGAGTCCAGTTGCTGCCCGCCACCTTCTTTATATCATCTTTCCATCTCATTTGCGAAACAAACATAACATACACACATACATTAACATACATACATTGGTAGAAGGATAGCGAAGCTCAAATGGCAATGGGCGGGACATATTGCCCGAAAAACCGATTCGTGGTGTAGAGCTGTCCTGAATTGGAGACCATGGGAACAGAAAAGACCAGTGGGCAGACCGCAAATGAGATGGAGGTATTTTCTATTAGTATTCTATTAATATTTAAATTAACTCTTAAACAAGCGTCATGATTTTTATGGCATTACCGTCACAAAATTTTGGCGTGAAACCAATTGTTTTTTTTTAAGCTACTAGAGCCAACAGCTTGAAAAGTAATAATTATAACATTACAATATTTTCAATGAACATAATTATTTCAAAATTCACTTAAGTACAGCTAGTTACCTTTATAAAATCCACAGATATCTAAATTGTATTTAGACAGATTTTGAAATTCATGCATGTTCCTTTTTCAAGACACGGCGCTAGAACGTAACTTTTGCGTCTCGAATTTTAATACGGGGAACCGACAAGCCGCTATTGGCAGCAGGTTCTTTTATAAAAATTTAATTGCGCAGAAGATACCTAGTTTCTGAAGTAATAAATAAGTGGATTGAAGATAAAACTTACACCTCTAGGGATGTTGTAACCACAGATGACAGTATCTCTAGTTAGTTGTCGTCCGTTACCAATTACTACGGGATACATTCTGAAAAATATTTTTTTTATTTCAATTATAATAATTAACATAAAAATAATACTTAAATGAAATAAATTTGCTATTTTCCTACCTTAATACTTCTTTTACACAGGCTTTGAGGTACGGCATTTGATTAATATCTCCTGGTTTCATTGACCTTCCTTGTAAAACTTGTGACACCTCGGCGTAAATCTTTTCTTGTACATGAGGCCTTAAAGATAATTGATATAAAGTAGACGCCACAGCATTTGATGTCTGAAAATATATAATTTTCATGGGTAATAACAAGATGGGTCGCTTATGCTTGCAATAGTAGATTGATAAACAAGGGTCGTAAGTGATCAATAACACCCAAGATATTTAGGCGCACGAGCGAGCAAAGCGAGTGAAGGTGCTTATAGTTAGCGGGTGTAATTGATCATTTACACTCGAGTTGAACACTCTACTTTTCATCACAAATGCGAGGAAATAAAGAAAAACCGTTATGTTAAAAATGTATACGCAATTTGTAACAGAGCGGAAGAAAATTTATCGCGCCAAACCGTCGTCTTTTGTTTTTTTTTTCTTTTAATGGCCTCGCGCTCTTTGGCTTTGGCACATTCAGCCAGCACTGGCCAGCAGCATTATGCCAGCATGGAGTTTTGGAGGTAAGTCTTACGCATTACAATCTCCTCAGTTCGTGAATACAAAGGAGCACCATTCGATTTTTAAATTTACTTACATCCCTAAGATGTAAGTTGAATTTACATCAGAGCTTAAGTGATGAAAAATAAGATTGCTATTGATTAATTTTAGGCTTTAGATTAAATTTTCGATGAATTCCTGCTGTTTTCTGCTGTTCACTATTATTTATTTAAACTTTAATAACGAATAAGATTTATACCGTATCTATTCCCACAAGAAACATGTCCAGAGCAGCTACAGCTGCTACCCTGGTCCCAGCAGCAGAAACCAAGTCCTGCAGCAGAGATTTGTTCCCGGTACTCTTCTGGCCCTCCTCCAGTGCCCTCTCTACGTGACTCAGAGTTACACTGAAACAATAAAACTTTACCATTTAACCTCAGAGTTTTAGTTACCCCTCCGACACAAGTAATGTTCTAAAGTTTTAGTGATTATTATACACAATCAATATAATGCGTAACAATTAAATACAGGCTGTGCAGAAATTAGATTGGTTTTCAATACCATTGATGCTTTAAGAGCCTATGGGTAGCAGTAATCCCTTACAATCAGTTACATGCTTATATTTCAACTTTATTATAAAAAAAAGAACAGAATGCTTTTGAAAATCGAATCAGCTAGCACGTTTGAACACTCAATGTTGGGTTAATACAGATTTTTCATCATTTAATTAAAGTACCGTCACTATCACCAAGCGCTGGGTACAATGCATATGCGTCGTTTGTTTCTATACAGATATCTACGTATCGTATAATGAATGATAATTCTACCTGAGGATTGTGTCTAGTGCATTAACGTATCGCTTAAACATCCTTGTATTGTATATCCTCCACCAAGGAGCACGTAGTTCCAACTCTCCGACGCAGAGGAAGAAGGTATTTACAGCATCAATCAAACGCTGGCTTTCAGATCCGGCAGATGCTTCGAAGCAACCGAGTCGCGTATCCAGTGCAATGAGACCGAGAGCTAGAAAAAAAGCAATTAAATCCAGACTTTTGTACAGTCTTAGATTATTTATGCACTAGATGGAGCGTCAGTAGCAAACATTGCGATACAAAACGTCCACAAATCCATTTGACAGCTTCATATTACGATCGCGTTACGTCATTCCGGTTGTCACTGTGTGCGTGCTTAATGATACCAGTTAATTTCACATTCCCCAAAATGTGGGGAAAGTGAAGCTGATTGGGGAATGTGTGGGGAGAGCTTCAATTCGGGGAAAATGAGGGGATTTTAAGTATGAACACAAATACGCGACATTTGACATCAAATTTCTGCTAGTCTTGATTAATTTCCTACAACTCATTATTCGCAACAGCTCTAAACTAAGTCACTCGGCCCACATAATTTTTCATTCCCCACACGTGGGGAATTTCGACAATGCGTTTGGGGATTTTAGCATATTACTATTGGCAACCCTGGAAATGACGCAAATAACATATAAGCCAACAGTTGGCTTATATTTTTACGGGACGTTTCCATGCCACCAAAGCTCTATCTAGTGCATAAATAATCTAAGTGTACAGTCTAGTACATTGAATGGATTTCATAAGATGAGCGACACTCACACTCTAAAGACCACTTGTGAACTTCATTTGTAAAGTCATCAGGCGTCTCGTAGTTTTCATTTCTTATATCACGTAACCTGAAATTTTAATTAAGGTATTTTTATTACAATTTTCCGCGAAAAGTCATGTGAAATGAAAATGTGATGTTTTTACCTATTTACAAAAGAGTCTGCGACGTCACTGACTGCTACTGTATACTGAGCAGCAGCACTGGTGCTTAATGCTACTCTTGACACCTTCGTGCGGAACGCGGACCATGAATCACCGTGCCTGTAACAATACAATACAATGACTCTTGTGCACCACAAATAATACAATGCAGAAAAACAAGTAAGTATATGGAAAAATATATAAGGTAAGCTATGGGCGGCCTTATCGCTTTGAAGCGATCTCTTCCAAGCAAATTTTTAAAAAACCGCTCTGACCATACTGAGGGGCAGTAAATATTTTATTACGGTTGGAAAATAGGTTAAAACTTACACTGCAATAACTCCAGCACAATTGTCTTCAGCTCCAAAGAAATCCTTCCGTAAGACGTGTTTATAATAATTCAGTGAAGGCATTGACGGCCTGCAATGAAATCATTAATTTTGTTAAAAAGCTAATCCTGCTTCATTCCATTTAGTTACGTTCTAAGTCTTTTGTTTCATAATTATTTAATGGCGATTTTGCCGTAAGTTTCTCGACAGGAATTTGCCAGTATTATTATTTCTAGTTGTATTTTTCTTCTATAAATAACTATTTAAAAATACTTTGCGTTTTTTGTTGTGCGTTGGTAGACATGATTTATTATAGCCAGTTAAACAGCATAGAGAAAAAAATGTTTTTCCCTTGGAGTTTCTTAAAATTTTTATCCGGAAAACCAGACCACGGAATCAAATCCCATTTCTTAGCAGTCCACGTCATAAAGTACTAGCTCTTGCCCGTGACTACGTCTGCGAAGAATTTGTTTTGTCTCTATCCCTCGGGAACTACGCCATTTTTTTGCGATAAAACTATCCTATTTCCTTCTCATGGTCGCAAACTATGTCCATACCAAATTTCATCTAAAATTCATCGGTGTAAGTGTGTAGAGATAACAGACAGACAGATAGATAGTCAGACCGACAGGATTCGCATTTAACACGTTCACGGACACAAGACCAAATCTTGCTGTGGCACAGATTTTTTCCATACAAATTGATATTACGTCTGGGAACGGATTGTCACATTGTTCAGTTTTGGAAGTACATGTTGCGGCAGTAACGGCCACAGACAATGACCTTGTATGGACATTGTCCGCCTACAGACGTAGTGCCACAACGCGAGGTCTTTTTTTGTATGTGTGACGGAGACAAGCTTGTGTGCACCATTATGAGTGCTTGCTGTGGCACTGGCGGGTTTGTGTTACATCCAAAAACGGCACAGAGCCCTCCCCTCCCTATAAATACTATGACAAATATTCGACTGTGGACGGAGCGCCACTTTTAATGAAAATTTTTTGTAGTGGTAGAGCCATGTTGTAGCTAGCCGCTGCATCATGAATGGGCCGGCTCGTCCGGGGCAGTACCACCCTCTCACAGAACACCGGCGTGAAGCAGCAGTAATCCTGCTTGCGTTTCGTACGGTCAGTAAGAGTGCCGGGGGCCCAATACCTCACCCCTTCCCTCTCCTCCCTCCCCTATTCCCTCTCCTTTAGGGCCGACAACGCACTGGCATCGTGTAAAGCGCTGCAGGGTGCTATGGACAGTGGTGTTCATTTAACATCAGGTGACCCACTAGTTCGTTTGTCTGGCTTATCTAACATAAAAAAAAAAAAAATTAAATTCCCGTCTACAGACGTAGTGCCATATTACGAGGGTTTTAGTTTACGTCTCTCGACGTACTGTCCGTGAACGTGTTAAAATATTAGTATGAAAAGAGATAGAGTACGCATAAGCCGTGGTAGCCTGGTGGTTACACCTATGGCCTTTCAAGCAAAGTGTCGTGGGTTCGAGCTCGGCCTCGCAAATTTAAGTTTTTCGGAATTTATGTGCAAAATTACATTTGAAATTTACCATGAGCTTTACGGTGAAGGAAAAAATCACGAGGAAATCTGCACAGAACTGCGAAGAAAAACAATGGTGTCTGTGAAAACTACGGCTCAAGCTCTCACATTTTGAGAGGAGGCCTGTGCCCTGCAGTGTAATTATAATAAACTAGCCTTCCGTCCGCAGCTTCGCCCGCGATAAAATTAATTTTCCCGTAGGAAAAGGTATTTTCCCGCGGTAAAAAGTAGCCTATGTCACTCTGTGGTAATGTAGCTTTCTAAAGGCAAAAGAATTTTTGAAATCGATCCGATAGTTTCGGAGCCTATTCATTGCAAACAAACAAACATACAAACAAACAAACAAACAAACAATCAAATCTTTCCTCTTTATAATATTAGTATAGATAGATATAGATAATAATAGACCTACCCCCAAAGTAAGCAAAGCCTGTTTTATGGGTACAAGGCAACGGATAAACATACTTAAATAGATATTAAACATCCAAGACTCGAATTATATAGGGTGAGATAATATGATGGAGTGACTCCCCACGCCTGGTGGTACGGTTCCATACCTGTGAGGCGCCCCATCTTCAGACCGGAACACCCTTTCCACCTCGCCAGCATCAAACACAAACAGCATGTCTGGTCTGCCGAGGAGACCCGCCATTTTGACGCAGGGACCATATTGCTCGCGGAGCGACAAGCATACCTGGTCAACATGCTCCACTGAGTAATTTCCTGGAAGGAGAAAAGAAATAAAATAAGTTATTATCATTATAATAGTTTTGCCGAAAACCAAGGACAATTAAATAAAGAGGATTGTCAATTTCTCTAGATACATCATCGCGTTTCTTTAAAATAATAAACCGACAGTAGCCGGTTTTACTCTTAGATTATTTATGCACTAGATAGAGCTTTGGTGGCATGGAAACGTCCCGTAAAAATATAAGCCAACTGTTGGCTTATATGTCATTTGCGTCATTTGCAGGGTTGCCAATAGTAATATGCTAAAATCCCCAAACGCATTGTCGAAATTCCCCACGTGTGGGGAATGAAACATTATGTGGGCCGAGCGACTTAGTTTAGAGCTGTTGCGAATAATGAATGGTAGGAAATTAATCAAGACTAGCAGATAGCAGAAATTTGATGTCAAATGTCGCGTATTTGTGTTCATACTTAAAATCCCCTCATTTTCCCCGAATTGAAGCTCTCCCCACACAATCCCCAATCAGCTTCACTTTCCCCACATTTTGGGGAATGTGAAATTAACTGGTATCATTAAGCACGCACACAGTGACAACCGGAATGACGTAATGCGATCGTAATATGAAGCTGTCAAATGGATTTGTGGACGTTTTGTATCGCTATGTTTGCTACTGACGCTCCATCTAGTGCATAAATAATCTAAGGTTTTACTATAGAATAGATAATATGTACTTACTAGCTGTTGCCCGCGACTCCGTCCGCGAAGAATGGGGGGGGGGGGGGGGGGGATAAAAAATAGCCTACGACCTATTCTCAGACCTACCGAGTGTAGAGAAACAAAATCCATAAAAATCGGCCAAGCCGTTTCGGAGGAGTTCGGTAACAAACACCGTGACACGAGATTTTTATAAATTAGATTAATTTCGTATGGCACTTTGACCTCTGTTCAACACAATAGCGCCATCTATGAATTCAATGAAGAAACTAAATAGAGATGGCGCTACGGTACATAGGTACAAAACGAATGGCACAGAAATCTCTCTGTAGCGAACTAGCTACAACAAGTGTATCTTATCTGTATCATCATCGTCATCCTAGCCTATATACGTCTCAATGCAGTGCACAAGCCTCCTATCAGAATGAGAGGGCTTGGGCCGTATCTTACTCTTACTAACATTATAAACGTGAAAGTTTGTATGGATGGATGCCTGGATGTGTGGATGTTTGTTACTTTTTCACGCTAAAACGGTTTGACGGATTCTGATGATATTTGACACACATATATATGTAGCACCTGCATACTTTTTATCCCGGAAAATAGCATAGTTACAGCGGGAAAGAAACGAATTCTTTGTAGAACGGAGTGACGGGCAGCAGCTAGTAATAAATAAAAAAATAAAATACATTACTAATTATATTCTCCAGTCGTCTCGTGATCATGGCGCATGCAACTGTGCCGAAATATCGGGCTTCTTCAATATCAAGGTACGCGGAACAAAACCCGATTTTAACTCATAAAAGAAAACTCTTTTAACATTCACTCATTATCCTGCTGGCTATGCCTATTACGTGGTGGCCTGATTGATTTAATATTAAAGAAATGCGACATTATGGACGAAGAGCCCGCGATGATCTGACTTTCGTTATTTTATTATGTTATTGCCCCAATTCAGGTTCAGTTGATTTGAATCGGAGTATAAACATTACTCATTCTGTTAATGAAGTAATGACAATTCAATCTGTCAGAAATTGGATCATGAATGAGTGAATTACTTCAATCTCTCATTTAACGGCGATCGGATCAATCAACTTTCAAATCGATCTTGCAATTACGTGTTTATTCAGATATTATTCGTACCCAGCTGAACAATGAACTTTCTACAAACTAGCCGCTAATAATTATCGTTGAGTAGATAACGTATGATATGTGTATACAGTTTATTAAAAAAAGTGGGTGAACGCGCTCTCAAAAATTAACTTATTACCTATGCTATTTGTGCCCTGTTTTGATTAATGAAATGACCCTGACTTATAAATATTGAAGAAAACGCAATTAATACCATTTCTACTCCAGAATAGTGCGTAAAGAGCTAGAAAAAAAAAGTATAGCTAGACCGTTTAAATGAGTCCTCGTTCGTGCGGTACAGGGGCTGGGGGGCAAGACGACAAAGGGGTCGAGAGAGGTGCGGATGGCAGGCCCTCCAGCCCCTGTACCGTGCTGGCGAGGACTCATTTACACGGTTTAATTATACCTACAATAATTTTAACCGGGATGATAGATACAAGTCTCGTCTACATGGAATCTTGTGATAGACATGTTCAAAAAATTGGACACGTTAACGACGTTAGATAAAAGTATGAAAGTTAATACAGAACTTTTCCAAAACCTGAACGAACGACAAAATACACGACTTCATAATTCAAGCCCTTATATTGTAATTGCCGTCGGGGCTTGAATTATCAGGTCGTAAATTACTGTCGTTCATTCAGGGTCGACAAATACCGGGTCGTACACTAACGGCCTAATAATACTCAAAGAGAAATACGCGTGGGTGTATGTGGAATTCAGACTTATAGCATAATTTGCATAGATAGCTTTAGCCTAACTATAGTAACTCATAATATTCTTGTTTGGTCAGTCCAACGGTTCTAAAATGAGACAGTAATTTATTTTCACTATAAATCTTTTAGACATCGTACCGGATCTTCGTAAAGTGATGTATGTCCGGCAGTCCTATTCGAATACCTGCAATAATATGAAACTGATGTATGGCTCACGAGATTGTAATTGGACCTACAGCCTGAGTCTTTATTAAATTGATAGTATCGTTACCGGTTTTAGCAACTTAGACTTCAAGAAGAGAACTACATAATGCCACTAACATTATAAATGAGAAAGTATGTGTGAAGATAATTGGATGTTGGATGTTTGTTAATCAATCACGGAATAACGCCTAAAAGGACTTACATGAAATTTGGTATGGAGATAGTTTGAGACCCTAGAAATAACATTTCATCCCGGAAAGTAGCATAGTTCCCGCGGGATAGTAAAAAACGATTTCTTCGTGGACGGAGTCGCGGGAATCAGCTAGTAATTAATAAGAACAGGAATATTGGATGTTTGTGGGTAAGTATCAAAATATATAAAGTTTAAAACAAATAATGGACGAAATACATAATGGTCATAAAAGTCATAATAATACTAAAATTTTATATGAAACTATTGATTAAACGAACTTTTTTAATCGTCTTTTTTAATCTACAGATTGGTTTAAGTTAGGTTAAGTTTATTTTATGATAATCTTGTAAAGTTGAGAATTTCCAAGAAAATTGCATTATATCAAATGACCATTATATATTTCGTCCATTATATGTTTTAAGCTTTGTATATTTTGATACGTACAATTTTCCAGGATAAAACTATCCTATGTCCTTTCTAAAGAATTAAACTGTCGCAACACCAAATTCCGTCTAAATCCTTTCAGCCGTTATTGCGTGATTGATTAACAAATGATTGATTTGTTAATCTAGGTAATTGGCTCTGTTTGCCTATAAACGTCAAATTCAGGTGGCAATTAAGGGTCAAGCCCACTTCTACACCCTAGATTGCCCCAGCGGTAGGTGTATGAATAGCCCGCTTAAGGGTCATCCTTTCTACACCCTAGATTACCCAAGCGCAAGCGTGTGAGTAGCCCGTTTAAAGATCATCCCCACTTCTACACCCTAGATGGCCCCTGCGGGAGGTGTATAAGCAGCCCGCTTAAGGGTCATCCCTTCTACACTCTAGATTGCCCCTGCAGCAGGTATGTGAGTAGCCCGCTTAAGGGTCATCCCTTCTACACTCTAGATTGCCCCTGAAGCAGGTATGTGAGTAGCCCGCTTAAGGGTCATCCCCACTTCTACACCCTAGATTACCCCTGTGGCAGGTGTGTGGTAGTCGGCTTAAGGGTCAACCCCACTTCTACACCTTATATTGCCCCTGCGGCAGGTGCATGAGTAGCCCGCTTAAGGGTCATCCCTACTTCTACACCCTATAATGCCCCTGCAGCAGGCATGCGAGTAGCCAGATTAAGAATCATCCACACTTCTGCGCCCTAGATTGTCCCTGGGGTAGGTGTGTGAATAGCTTGCTTAAGGGTCATCCCTACTTCTACACCCTATATTGCCCCTGCAGCAGGTATGCGAGTAGCCTGATTAAGAATCATCCACACTTATGCGCCCTAGATTGTCCCTGCGGTAGGTGTGTGAATAGCTTGCTTAAGGGTCAACCCCACTTCTACACTCTAGATTGCCCCTGCAGCAGGTAAGTGGCCCGCTTTAGACAAGACAGTGTAGTGTAGCCTCCGATCCCAGCTAACAAACATTTCACTACTTGCGTACGAAAGTGAGAGTGCGCGCGCACGATCGCTATTAGCTGCAGTGATCTCTGATTACGATAAACACAAGCTTGGGAAGATAGTTTCTCTTCATTACACAGGCTCGAGTTACCAAGCTGTTAATGAGCTTGATAACTACACTTACAAGAGACAGGCATAAAAAGAAAAAGGAAAGGAACATTTTATTGCTCTTAATAAGCACATACACAAATAATAAAACGCTAGTAGATAAGTAATTTAATCAACGTCCGTACTAATATTATAAATCCGAAAGTATGTCAGTCTGTCTGTTACGTCTAAGCTCTGGCTGGACTGATTTAGATGACATATATGGCTTTTATCCCGTAAGACTGCATAGTTCCGGCGGGACAGCGATAAACTAATTCTTCGCAGACGCAGTTCGCAGATTCTTCTCAAGGAGCATCAATTAATGTCTGAACTGAATAAAAAAAATTAACTTTGACTTTGACGCAGTCGCGAGAAACAGCTAGTAATTTATAAAAAACACTAGCTATTGTCATCTAAAACCAACCTTGAGACAATATACCACAATTTCAATGCAATAATAAAAGCAGAGGCCGTATTGTCTGATGCGGCAATTAATCTAACTTCGTTCACCTAATGCGGTCGCCGAACTTGTTTCAAACTACTTCGGCAACCGAACGTCGTCTTCACATTAGTCTGTAGGCCTAATGCGGTGGCCATAATTAGGCGCTGGCAGCTGTCGCTCGCCGAATGCGGCCGACTACCGTGCTCTTCACACTGGTTGCGGCCTCCGCATTTTGCATGCGGCGATCGACTTAGTAATGTAGAAAGAAGTAATGAAAATGATTGTTATGCCGAGCGCGTAAGACAAATAAGGCACAGAATCAAGTTAATCCAAATAGGCAAAGTTACCCTTGCGTTTTCAGAGTGACCCTTTTTAGTTTAAAGTTTTTTTTTGTTTGATCGTTCCTTTAACGAGTTATTTTCGAACAATTTCAAAAGATCATGGCCCGAAATATTTGATAGGTATTACTAACTTTTACCCGTTTCTATGAAAGTATGGTGACAGACTGACTTGCACAGTTTTTTTTTTTTGAGTAACGGAACCCTAAAAATGTCCCGTCAACACTGCTGACACAATAGCATATTACTTATGCATTGAATATGCGTTCAAGAAAAAGATAATGGCTTTTAGATTGATTTTTAATGATTAATTTCTCCGTAGCCATTTCCTAAGATTAGAAGTGAAAACGAACATGGAAGTGAAACACAGTTTATTTTTTGATTTACTTACATCTTTTCCATAGTATTTTTAAAAGCAAGAATACTTTAGAAAAATGAAATTAAACTGTGTCTCTCTACTCTCTGTTAAATTATCTTCTTAAACAAACAAAAAAACCGGTTTATATATCGTATATAGTATAAAATGCATTTCGCAATGAATATTGATGTGGTTTTCACCATCAGTTAAATTTTAATATTGTTTTATTAAATAGAAAAAAAGTTGCAACCGAGTCGCCAAAAAAATTTACATGGCGTACATAGAGATACTTACTCATATTTCATACTAGCCTTCTGTCCGCAGCTTCGCCCGCGATAAATTAATTTTCCCGTAGGAAAAGGCATTTTCCCGCGGTAAAAAGTAGCCTATGTCACTCAGTGATAATGTAGCTTTCTAACGGCAAAAGAATTTTTGAAATCGGTCCAGTAGTTTCGGAGCCTATTCAATGCAAACAAACAAACAATCAAATCTTTCGTCTTTATAATATTATTAAATATAGATAAATTAACAGAAACTTATGTATTAAACACGGGTACATGTTCGCAAAGTTCTAAGTCTATCTTTGGCCAGTGGCACTAACTCAATTCAGATTTTATTATGTTGAAATTATGCCATATACAGACATAAGAATTTAGGGGGCAAAATTTAATGGCAGGTAGAGATTTCCTTTATCGATAAACTCTACTATCGACGCTTTTCCCATATGTAAGTATACTAGAGATTGTTCTAAGTATTTTTGTAAAAATAAAATTTTATGGAAGGTATAAAAATGAAAAAAAATAATAATATCAATTCTATTCTTCTTTATCCTCGTAAAGCACACGTCAAATTTTGACTATCATAATTTTAAACTTATTGTCAATCAAGAAAAGTTTACATTTGCTTTGACATAGGTAGTACCTACCAAGTATACGTATGGCCTTACGAGGTTAAGTATTGTAATTATTTTATAGTGCAAAGGTACTCATTACCCAGCAACTGTCGTTTAAAATATGCTTTTTATAAACTTTATCATAGTTATTAGTATCCAAAATAGTACTTACAAAATAATACAAACTTAGCTGGGGGCGATGTTTATCGATAAACCTGTCAATAAACTTTTCCCCCTAAATTCCTTTGTCTGGGCCCATGTAGTTAACAGAACTTTAGCTTGACCCCTCACGTTCATGCGTTTATAATAGAACGTTATATGAGTTGATATTGATAATATCAGAATCCAATATGTCCGCAGTAAATGACATGGAGATATGATCCTTATTTTCATTATTTTAATATATTTTCAATAAAAAATCAAGAATCACCACAGTTTAAGTGTAGGGTGGAGTTTGATATTTAAGAGGGTTTATACCTGCTGAGCTGGCAACGTTGCATTTTTGTTAGTTTTTCTCGATTATTCCATAAAAATTTAATGAAAATTAAAAATGTTTTGAATACAAATTGTTCTAATATATAAGTTAATGTGTCTACTGCAATAATAATTCGTGATAGACTTTTATTTTCTTTAAAAACGAAAAAATTATTACCTAACGGTTTTTAAAGAAAATAAAAGTCTTATCACGAATTATTATTGCAGTAGACACATTAACTTATATATAAGAACAATTTGTATTCAAAACATTTTTAATTTTCATTAAATTTTTATGGAATAATCGAGAAAAACTAACAAAAATGCAACATTGCCAGCTCAGCAGGTATAAACCCTCTTAAACTCATAATATGGTTTTCATATGGCCCAAACTATACGGTATAAAGAAAATACTGTTATGTTTTTCGAATACAAGTCCTCCATTGTATGCTAATATGTTTTTGTAAGAACTATCTATGACTAATGTCTTTTAAGAGATCGTACATTAAATGAAACCAGTAGGACAGGTGAGGTGGTACAGTCAGTCGCAGATGAGCAAAGCGATGAAAATTTTTAAATGTATCAAATAATGTTATGGATTCCGAAACATTGAAGTCAGCATATATATTTAAGGCTACTTCAAAAATGAGTTTTTTTAAAAAACGAAAGCGTTTTTGGTTGTGCTACTCTGGATTTAAACCAGCATTTCTTGGCTTACCTTACTAAACATAATTACACCATAGCGGCCCCGAACAACCCTCTTGAATAACTTGATTGCTTGCAAACGCCAATAAATAACGTTTTCGTTTATAAAAAACTTCGATTTTACGCTACCACAAATAAAAACAAAAATATATAAATATATTTTTCAGTGCTACTTGCTGTCATTGCTGAAGAAATGTGAAATACACTCACCCAAAGTGCTTTTATCCCTAGACAAAGATATTTTGACTCAGTAGATAATATGCCTTTATTGAAATGTTAAAAACTGTTTAGGGTTAGAAAATATCCCTAAGGCTACTTTTGATGAGTGTATTTTACTAAACACCACAATCACTCAATTTTCTATTAAAATAATCGTAAAGTGGTGATACTTTAAAAAAATCTCGTTTAAAATGAATATGTAAACCAAACTGAACCTTGCTGCATACTTAGTAAAGTTCACTTAGCCCGATTTTCGATTTTGAGATACCAGCTTTTTTCAAAGTAGTGACCTATATCTGTTTTATTAGCAGTTTTACGATATCTTTTTGAATTAAATTCTAATCACAGCAGTATATAAGTGCATTGTTAAATATTGGCATGTGTCTTACTACGTGACTGCCCAAGAAAAAGAGTAAGGAAGTATTACTATTTTCAGGATTAACTACTTTTATTGAAAAAAGAAAAGAGAATATTTATATGAGACAACATGAAAAAAAAACAAGAATTAAAAAAAACTACTCATGTCACGAGATGATCCCAAATCAGCAAACTGCCGCACTTGTGAACGACGCTGATCTTCCTTTGGGACCACCAGGTCATCATTACATTGAAAACACAATAAAACAAAGTAACGTAATACATAGTAGGTAACACAAGGTTCTCGTATATATCATGTTACATCGTAATCCACATCATAAAAGTTATAACTGTACGTGACACGTTTGACCCCATACATATTATTATGATCCATCGTGTTAATGCTAATGTAACCACACCCCAACTTCGCATACTACATTATCTTAGGACGCCTACGCTTGATAGGTCAAAAATATCATAAAACCATAAGTACAAGAGAGCTATCGAAAACTAAGACGCGTTTCAGTTAGTCTAAAGTCGTCTACATACACGTCAATCCGCGACAGGACATTTTCAAAAACCGGGTCCAGACATGGGAATTTAGGGGGCAAAATTTAATGACAGGTAGGGAGGGGGTTCCTTTATCGATAAACTCTACTATCGACACTTTTCCCATATACTAGTGATCTAAGTAACCTAACCTAGGTTAGTAATTAATGAAGTTAGGTTTTCTTATTTTTCCATTGTAGAGTTAATAATAAACTTATGGTATGGAACCACGTAGTAGTTCCATTCGGTAAAATATGAGGACCGGCAGTACCGGCACTGCCTGTCTTGTTAAAAATTGTGCAACAACTATGTACAGTATCCGCGAATGCAACTAACTATGCGCTTAATTACTGCATGTGCATAATGTGTTGCAAGAGGTCTTGAAAGACTGCAACATATAATGCAAAAAATTAACTCTTAACTTGAGCTATACTTCATTTAATTTAGAATTAGAAACCACAACAACATTATATTGCGGCTCGTGAACTGTAATCTCTTTACAATTTGTACTATAATTTATTGAATCAGGCGTTACTTTGCGGAGGTCCATATTAATGAACTAAAACAATTACTTTGCTCACCCGCGACCTTACAATAGTTACGCTTATGCAAAAAAACAGTTCGTACAGTGTGGAGGTGGAGGAACTGCATGAACACACATTTTTTGCATAAGCGTAACTATTGTAAGGTCGCGGGTGAGCAAAGTAATTGTTTTAGTTCATTAATTTGTACTATAGTAACAATTGACGACACGCAAATAAAGTGACATTAAAACAATTTTATTTTGCGGCTCCCAGACTATTGTACTGCACTGTTTGCTAGGTAAGAAATAGTTGACCAGACGCAATATACGTACTGTTATTGTGGTTTCCAATTCTAAATAAAATGAAGTAAGAACCTTTTATATATTTCGTAAACTTCATTTCTCACAAAAATTTGTCATCGTCATCATCATTCCAGCCTTTCATCAGCCAGCAGGGCACAGACCTTTTAAAATGAAGAGCTTTTAGGCCGTAGTTCCCACGCGAGCCCAGTGCGAATTGGGAACTTCAGACACACCAACGTATTTCTTATCAGGTGCAGGTGTCCTCACGATGTTTGCCTTCGCCGTAAGGCTCATGGTAAATTTCAAATATAATTAAAATAAAAATTATATTTCCGTTACTTAAATAATACCAGATCTAATGATTCACACAAGCAAAGCCACGGTTAAAGGATAATAAGATAATACACAACTTAATTTTAATCTAACACATCTTTTTTGCAAAACTGTCAAAAGTTTTTGTCCGTCAGTAAAGACGGTGACTAACCTTGCGGTGATCATTAAGTTGCAAAATTTTAAGATCGTCTGTATCTTAGGTATAAATAAGGCGGAAGCTTTGTAAGCCTTCAAATATCTTTTGAAGGTTGTGCTTAAGATTAATAATGAATTCAGATACGTAGGTATATTTCTTTACCGACGTAGACGTTCAGTTTGCTTCCCTATGTTTGATGGTAAACCTGCCTGACTGCTCCATCATCAGACCCTGGATACAATTTAGGATAAAATACGCCCCGAGACAATTTTAACAAGCAATTACGACTAGGTACTTTGTTTTGTATGCATTGATGGCATGCATTTAATTTTGTATGCGTTAATATCACGAAACGAAGACGTGAAGTTTCTTGTTTATAGCTCCCTAGGCCAAAAAAGCAAGTATGGAAAACCATTATTGTCCGCTGCTCTAACTTTTTAAATTTGCTTACTAATATTAAACGACAAAGGAAAAAAGCCAACCACCCACCACTAAACAGAAGCATACTTGCAACATTAAAAAACCGGTTGTCTGTAAAGTCGGTTTACGGACAATAGTTTAACGTGACAACGTCATAACAAAACATTCAAAAAACAAAAATGAAACCAGGCGGTCACCCATCAAAGTACTGACCGCGCCCGACGTTGCTTAACCTCGGTGATCGGACGCGAACCGGTGTTTTGTCATTTCAAGATATTTATCTTGAAAACGGTGCATCCTACGGCAAAATCAATGAAATTTTCATCCCCCCTTTAGTGCCCCCGCACCCCCCTCAAGGCCCCTCCCATTAAAAATTACCCCTGCGCGTAGTACCAGTAGTACTAAGATTGTACATCCTGGCGCGCGCTGCTCTCTTGTACATCCTGGCGTTCACTGCTCTTTGTTGTACGGGACAATATGTACCTACGGGACATGTACGGACATGTACAGGACAATGCGTCATCCTTTTTCGTGCGTGAGCCGGCGTTCATCGATTTAGACGTTGTCACGTCAAAAAAAAAACATAATCTATGGTAGGTAATCTACGGGCTCTGCAGTAATGTACTATTTTTCGAAAATATCTACTAAGAGTGATAAGTTATATGCGACTATTATTGCTTAAGTGACATGGATTTTATTCTTATTTGTTGGAGGTTTGGGAATACCGTAATGAAAAACATGTGTACAGCACAGCGCTCTGTATTAGAATGATAGAGAAAAAGAATAAAAGATTTGAATGAACGGTAATTGATCGAATGAATGATTACATATAGGTATTGTGAGTGAGTGAATGGTGGACTTGAGTTTTTGTATCCTTCCAACCTTTGATCAATTATAACTGAAGATACACATTGCCTAACAAAATCCCCTTCAAAGAATGTCCGAACTTTTTTATTTGTTTGCATAACAATTAAAATCATCACCTACACAGAAATTTGAATCTAGTCTTTACCTCATTACAGTCGAATTTCGGTTGACACTTGACAGCTAAACTTGACAATTTCACGCAACGTACTGAGAAAAAAGAAGGCCACTTTTATCAAAGTGGCGCTCATTTGGCTCGGACATTTTCGGGCGCGCGACTGTGGATCTACAGTTATAATTGATCAAAGATTCCAACATTATTTTTTCCAGAACTCCTATAAGTGAAGCTAACTATAAGAACGTGTTAAAATACAATACAATGTAATTCGTATCTGTATATATGTTACTAGTAGCGTGAACAATGTTAAAACCTTTAGAAACTCCAATAAGACCAACGATTTATGCATTGCCACAACTGTCTTCCTAAATTTCAAAGTATGGACACGGCAATAGGTAATTCTCGGATATATTATGCGGCTTCCTCAACTCAAGTAACGTCTGAACGCACATGTAGGCGCGTTGCGATATGGTTTAGCAAGATTACGTATTTCTCAGATTAAGGTAATCATAATGACAGTTTTTTTCGAGAAACTGTGTCATTTTAGAAAATGATGATGATAATACCTCCTGATGAAACCTGCAAAATTTCCTAAAATTTATTCTGCAAATTACAAATAGCTTGCAAAGGACTCTTAGTATTTCGTATTCAAACCACCTTTTTAAAATCTATTATGCTGATAAAAAACCACAGGTATGAGCCCATATCTTCATCGTCATCAGCGAATCGAGTTCCACTTTTGAATATACATAGACATCTGCCAAGCCAAGATGTGCCATGTAGTCTGGACTTACGCACATCGTCACTCCATCTAGCTAGATAGCTTGCTATGTCGATCACTATGATTCTCTGAGAGACCTCCTTATTTCCAGCACGAGCCAAATGCAACCTATTTTTTTATGTTAAGTAGGCAGACGAGCTTGCAGTCCACCTGATGGAAAGTGGAAACGAGGCCCATGGACATAAGGCAACTAAACCAAGAGCCTTGCGCCGCTTACCTTGAGGACTAAGGTGGAATGTGTTTTATTCTAGTAATTTTCCCGGCTCACTCAAAAACCGGAACACAAAAGTGCGAACCCTGCTATTTGGCAGAAGGTTAACAGGTAAGATTGATGGCAATATGATTTTTTGTTCGGTTACTCATCCGAGATGTTGTAGTCCCAGGTAATCTAAATATAGACCTGCGAGAAAAATCGTGGAACTTACATTACACTGCGAGAACGTAAAGCGAACGAGTTTGAGGTGGTCAATCGACCGCCGGAATATAATGCAACTTGCACGATTATTCTTGTAGATCTAAACCGGGCTTAACGCTTGTTACCAAATGGTTATTGTACAGTCAACTGCGGAGACTGTACCCCTTTAAAGGCGGTAACCATGCGAGGGGGGTACAGTAGGCTGCAAAAGTGCATGGACATCTCGAGGCGATAATACTCACGCGATTATCGCCTCGAAATGTCCATGCAATTTTGCAGCCCATCGTATCTATTCTCTGCAGCTAATCGTACTAGCATTTCAAACACCTGTCACATAATAGGTAGGTATGCTATATTGAAGAAATGAGCCACAGTAATAAAGAAAAGAAAAATAGAAACTAAACCTAGAACAAAAAACAAAATTACCAATAAAGAATATCTTTTAGAATACCACCCGACGGTGTAGTTTCCAGAAAGCAGGCAGCATTTCCACTTTGAATGGCTAGGCTCAATCGTTGACGAAAATAGCTAGGTGCCTTTTGGTCGCTAGTCGTTTTTAAGAGGCGCGGAAGAAATTACTTTTGAAAGTTCCTTCGCGTCTTTACCCCATGGGCCTAAAGTTTCCACCCCAAACGGTACAAATAAGTGAGCCTGCCCTATACAAGCATATTTGCGCCGTTTGAGGTGTTCAGCTGCAGTGACTGCCGCAGCAAGTTGTGGCAATATGCGAAGGTGTCACCGTATCCACGCAGGTCGCATCCCAAACAAGACTCCTGCCTTGCCTCCAAGGGATAAGCGACATTCCGTCGGGCCTGCCGCCACGTGCGATACGGTTTGGCTCTAGAATAGCCGGCACATTAACTGTGGCAAGGGCTCTCCAGAGTAGTCAATCAGAGAGGCGTGTTGGGAAATGCGGGCTGCGCAGCTTCTCCACAACGGCAGATATGGGACTGGGAGATATTAAGGGCTAACAGCGAATGACAGTTAAGTTGTTCTATGGAGTTTTCATTTCAATTGAACCGCGAGCACACTATCGTTTCACATTCACCACCGTACCTACTCCCAAGTCACTACTTCTAAAAACTGTTCTATAAATTCTTAAAATAGACGTATCTTTCTTATTTGTGAACCGATTCAAATGAAACAAACACTAAATGTTAATCCAAGAAAATACCAACATATCAATGAAAACCGCGCCCTTCTAGGTTAAGCCGTTTCTGAGATTAGCGCGCACAAACGCACAGACAAACAGACAAACAGATAAACAGACAAACAGACAATAATTCTAAAAAACATTGTTTTGGGTTCTATTGCGCTAGTAAATAGCCCTAGTGACAGTTTTTCTCAAATATCTTCCATGTACAGACACCGACTTGTTACAGACTTATTATATGTATAGATAGCGACAGGATACTGACAGAGGGTCGAAACATTAATAGAACTATCCAAGCAAAGTTTTTAACAGTTGTGAAAAGTCTTAGCCTTAGATACTGGATAACCTAGATAGCTTAATTCTACTTCGCATTCGTTAGCATACCTACTAGACGACATTATCAAATTAAACGACGTTTTATACAAGTTACACGATATAATAATTAATTATGCTATCGATAGACGTCTAGAAAGTCTAGAAAAAAGAGAAACTTTGTGATTAGACTCTAAATTGGTAGTGATATCCAGGCTGTCACGCTTTATAGTCTATAGTATTCTTTATCCGCGGTTTCAAGCGTATAAACCATAAGATCTGGTATAGCTAAATTGAAACTGCGGGAATTTAATAGATTTCGTGGAAATTTGCAAAAATTGCATCGTGGTCTCCTTATATGACGAACACATTTGCCAAAATTCATATCTGTAAATTTACCATGAACTTTACGGTGAAGGAAAACATCGTGAGGAAACCAGAACACACCTGCGAAGGAATTCAATGGTGTGTGTGAAGTTTCCAATCCGCACTGGGCCCGCGTGGGAACTACGGCCCAGCCTCTTTCATTCTAAGAGGAGGCCTGTGCCGTGCAGTGGGGCGGATACAGGCTGGGATGATGATGATGAAGTACCTATAGTATAAATCTTCCCAGGTGAATTTTTCGCTTCGAGCCATTACATTAAATTTGAACCTTAATGCTATGACGATACCGTTTGTTTTGAAAGATAAGGGCTCGAAGCGAAAAATTCACCTGGGAAGATTTATACTATACCTACTAATCTACTAATCTATTACGTACTCCCATGATTAAAGTCGTTATTATTATAACATCTGAAGTGATTTAAGTAATTGTAACCTTGGCCTCATTTCGTTTTTCGTAATGGCTCTTTAAATTCGTACGCGGTCGTCAAGTGTCATCATGTAGCGGAATAACAATGCGGCAAGATATATATGGTGGCTGATTGATGATTAGTGTCGTAACACGTTTGTGCAATCGTGACCCGAGGAACCCTTTGAAAATGTCATCGACATCAGTTGACAAAGAAACGGAGAAAATCATGCAGCGGCTATTTGACACGAACAATTGACAAACTTTTTGTGAGATGTAAAAAGCGATTCAACCATAGCTTTTATATGGTTAAATTAAACTGCGACATCATTTTATTAGCGTATTCAAGTTTCTAAAAATCAACTTTTAGAGTTGGTTGAAAATTGAGAGTTCATAAGTTTTTGTTAAAAAATTCATTTTCAATGCAAGCTTTTTCGCTGACTGTAAGTACTTTTTGTTGACTTTACTTGCATTGTCATCCAACCTACATAAGTATACCAAATTTCAAGATAATCCGACCACTGGAAGTGGGTCAAATTCAACTTCCAATATTTGACCCGTAAACCTACATAGGTACATTGCAAGTTAATAAAAAGCTGTTAAAAATATTTAAGTAGTTTTTTAACGCTGTGTTTTGGAATTAGTTGTCAGTGGTGTTAAATACTGATCTGAGAAAATGTTCTACACAGTGATGAATCAATAAAATGGTTGGAATGAACATGCTCAATCATGTGTAGAATGAATAAAATTAAATCTAACGCTGTGCCTGCTTCAGGATTGGTAATTTCATTAAAAACTGTAGGTACTCCTTACTTTAACTTATCGTGACTGAAAGTCGTGTTTGACGCAATTTTCTTTTACACGATGCGGTTTACCACATCCAACTTTTTCCACGTTCTTTTTAATTCACCAAGAAAAAGGTACGTGTAAGTGAAAAGTTAAGTAACGCCGTTGTATGTATTAGTGCACAGAATTAATCTGGAGTTTAAGTCATTATTCTAATTTGAAACGTCAATTTGTTCATACGGACACGTTACTAAATACTACATACAACAGGGGCTAAATTCAGGAACGGGCCTTGACGGGTTTTTGGTAGCGGTAATTCAATCGTAAGGGTTGGGTTTGGTTTGAAATGCTATTCAGGAATTCCAAAAATCACTGGTTGGCGAGAGGTTTGGGCTGAGTGAGGGATGAGCCTTATTTATTTATTTATTTATATACAAAGCGAATTAACAGGAAAATAAGGCTCATCCCAAGCTCAACCCATTCCTATCCTCTCCCAAACGATTGAATTACCGCTCGCAAATCGTGTTGGGCCGTTCCTGAATTTAGCCCCAGGGCCTTCAGTTTTTATCAATAGAAATGCGTACATACAATACAATGTCTAATTGTCTAGATAAACTAGACAGCGGATTTAGAACAAACTGACACAAAAGGGATGATGACACCATTAAAAATAATTGGAAGACACGACTCCGGTAAAAAAAACGCTTTATTTTAGCCCTGAAAAAAAGATTAATTTTCGATTAACTGCAAAATTAGATTTTTTGTTGCTTTAAAACAAATAAATAGTTATTTGATTGAGTTAGAACAAGTGAAGCAATTTGTGTATTTGGGTACTTTGTTTTCTAGGGATGGGAAGTGTGATAGTGATTATTGAAAGGAGAGTAAATGCAGGTAATATGGTAAATGGAGCGCTGCATGTGCATGCCTTTATGAACAGCCAGAGGTACTCTCAGAAGGTTCGTCTGGCTGTGCATAGGGGGGGGGGGGGGGGGGGTTAGTTCCAACACTCATGTAGAAATGTGAAAGCATGTGAAAGCTGGGTTTGGCAGAAAAAACATGAAAGTAGGATAAATGCTGTGGAAATGAGAGCATTAAGGAGTGTGATTGGTGTGAACTTGAGTGACCGTATGAGGAATAGTCTAATAAGGGAACGTTGTGGCTTGAAAGATGATGTTGTGACTTGTATAGAGATAGGAATATTAAGTTGGTTTAGGCATATGGAGAGGATGGACGAAGGAAGAATAATGCGAGTGTAGATGGAAATATTGGAAGAGGGAGACCAAGAAGGACATTTCATGATCAGATTGGGGATGTCTTGAAGAAGGGTCAGGTTAAGAGTACCCGAAACTGGCGAGCATGTATGAAAAGACTAATGAGTGTTGCTGAAGCGAAAGATGTATGTCAGGATCGTAGCAGGTGGAAACAAAATAGACTCTGCCTATCCCCTTGCTGGGAAGAAGGCGTAATTGTATGTATGTATGTATTGATGTATGTATGTATGTATGTATTGAGCAATTGGTATGCTACAAATTTATTAGTGTAACCTTTTTCATTGATATTGTGTCTCGTTGTTGGTCTGGCTGATTTCGCTGTCAGCTTGAATTTGAAAAGAGACATGTAAAAAAGTATGTGAGCTTGACAGAGAGATTTGGGCGATACGTGGATGACGGTGAAAAATAAGAGATCTCTCGAAAAAATTAATCTTGGTTCCTGTGATTCATGAAATCATAAATTACTACGTGGTTTGTAGTGGTTTCCTCTTCTTTTATAAAATTACGCTACATTATGGCGCCCGAACAATTTTAATCCCGTTATCTTTGTCTTTGTGTTTTTTTTGGGTTTCTTTTTCTTTGCTTTTGTCAGGGGCGAGTGCCCTTCGTGCAATATTTGTGCTGGTTGTGTTTGAAGTTACTTTCGACGACGATTTGATTTGTGATAATTCTTTGTTCACAAGCGTTTTATTTGTTTATTTATTTATTGTTGGTGTTCTTCGTTCCAAATATGGCTGAAGGAGGTGATGTTGGACAAATTTCAACTACTCCTAGGCTTGCTTCCCCTGTTATCAACCAGCCACGTCGGGTAATTCAGCCTGACGTGGCAGACGAAGCGTCGCGTAACATATCGGATACCGGCGATCACTCCGCTTCTACTTCAGGCGGTCCAATTAATCCTTATCTTCCTTTAAATTTGCCTATAAAACCAGAATCACTCACCAAATGGAATTTGACTTACTCCGGAAAAACCTGTGTACGTGATTTTTTCAATCGTGTAGAGGAGGAAAGAGATGCTCGTGATATCAGTTCGGAATACATAGTTCGTCGTTTCCACGAACTTTTGTCAGATACTGCTCTGAAATATTTTAGGTCTATCCGTTCACCAAACGTCCGTTATTGTGACCTTAAAGCAGCATTCTACCGGACCTTCGACACAGTAGACTATGACTATAAGATTGAACGCCAGTTGCGTGAACTAAGACAGACGGATACCCAGTCTGCGCGTGATTTCGTTATAGATATACGTGATCTTAACTCTAAACTGAAATCACCAATCAGAGAGTCAGACTTGCTGACAATAATTAAATATAATTTACATCCCCGGTTGTATCCCTGTCTTTCGACGAACGTTATTACTGATGTTGACACATTATTACAAGTGGTATCTAATTTTGAAACTTTTCAAACCCATACAATCCCAAAAGTAGTAGCGCCAATACCAATACAGACCCCAAAAAGCGACCCTGCGCATTTTCTTTGTCCTAAATGTAACAACCCGGGGCATTCATATCGGTTCTGTCCAAATGTACCCGGTCCTGTATGCTTCAAATGTCACCGTCCGGGTAACGTAACCCGTGATTGTCCAACATGCAACTACCAATTTACAAACCAAAAAAACTAATTATTACCGGTGAACTGCAAAAGTCTACGGTATCACCGGTAGTTTTAACTGATTCAAGTGACAATAGGCTTTTTATTGAGATTGTTGCTGCCGGGTGCCGCGTTAAGGCGCTTTTAGACTCGGGTGCACAAATGTCACTTATAAATCGATCTTTTCTTTCAAAAGTTGGCGTTCCATTTAGCACTAAAAATTTACCGTCTGTAGTATCTGCAGATAATTCCCCCATTCAGATTTTAGGGACAGTTAGTTTGTCTGTATTTTTTAATGGTTCTAAGGTTCCGCATAATTTTGTAGTTGTGGATAATATAACCTCAAATATGATATTGGGAATTGAGTTTTGGAACCGGTTTGGACTCACTACGGTATTAAGC
The DNA here is from genome assembly GCA_947563465.1 of Archips xylosteana. NCBI lineage: Eukaryota > Metazoa > Arthropoda > Insecta > Lepidoptera > Tortricidae > Archips > Archips xylosteana. The sequence goes on along the minus strand of OX387361.1, from coordinate 9,765,545 downwards.
CGTGCCTTCGATAAGGAAATTAAAGAAAACTTATATATGCCTGACCCAAATATTCGGGATTCACCTTTTTGCGTTAGCGAGGCGCGTTTCATACAAGCTCGCAAATTTTTGACGCCTGTTCAGGAAATTCGACTTCAAGAGGTAATATCGGAATTCGAAGAAATTTCATCAGAAAAAATCGGTTTAGGAAAAACTTCTTGGCTGACTCATAAGATTGAAACTATAGGTCCACCTATTCGTCAGAGATACTATCCTCTCTCACCTGCTAAATTAAAAATTTTGAACGTAGAAATTGATAAGATGTTGGAAGCAGGTGTTATCCGACCTTCCCGATCTCCATGGGCTAGTCCGGTAGTCATGGTTACAAAGAAAGATGGATCTGTAAGATTCTGTGTCGATAGCCGTAAACTAAATAGCGTAACTGTTCGTGACTCTTATCCTTTACCACGCATACAGGATATTTTAGATAACCTAAGAGGAGCAAAATATATGACATCTCTTGATTTCCGTAGTGCTTTTTGGCAAATCCCACTCCATGATAAAGACTCATGTGAAAAGACAGCTTTTATTGTTCCTCAGCGTGGTTTGTTTGAATTTGTGCGAATGCCTTTCGGTCTTACAAACGCTGCTTCAGAAATGCAGCGATTAACTGATATGATCATTAATTATGAATTCACCGGATTGAGCGACGATTGCGTATTTGGATATGTGGACGATTTGATCCTTGTTTCACGAGATTTTGACAGTCACATCCTTCTTATTCGTAAAGTGTTGAATCGTCTTAAACAAGCCGGTCTGTCAGTTAATTTAGAAAAATGTGAATTTTGCAAGCCAGAGTTAAAATACTTAGGATATATTGTCAATGAAAATGGTCTTCAAACCGATCCTAAGAAATTAGCAGCTATAGAGAACTACCCGGTACCTAATACTGCTAAATCTTTGAGAGCTTTTATTGGAATGTGTTCCTATTATAGGCGCTTTGTCGTAAATTTTTCGACTATCATTGCCCCATTGACTGCTCTTATCGGAAAAAAGAAAGGTCGTGACTGTATAGAGTGGAACCTGGATGCTCAAAATGCCTTTTCTAAATTAAAGAAAGAACTTATGAGTTCTCCTTTAATGGCTTGCCCGGATTTTTCAAAGCCTTTTCTTCTCCAATGTGACGCTTCAGCTATAGGAGTTGGTTCAGTTCTATCTCAAAAGATTGATGGTATCGAACATCCGATTTCTTTTTACTCTAGATTGCTTACGAAACCAGAGAAAAATTATGGAACGACTGAACGCGAATTGCTAGCTGTAAGAGTCTATTAAACATTTTCGTGGATACTTAGATGGTATGAAGTTTACGATTATAACCGACCACATAGCGTTAAAATGGTTATTGACTCTTGACAATCCGTCCGGTCGCCTGGCACGTTGGGCAACGCAAATATCTCAATTCAATTTTGATATAGAGCACCGCAAGGGCGTCTTAAACGTCGTTCCGGATTGCTTATCCCGTCCCCAGATAAACTTAATAACGTACAATGAAGGGGTAAACAATACAACTGACCGTTGGTATAAAAAGATATTTTTAGGTGTTCGTAACAATCCTCAGATGTTTCCAGCTTATTCGATTCAGCAAGGTGTCCTCATGCGCCGTATGCCTTTAGATTCTCCTCTTCATGGTGATCCATGGCGTATTGTTCTTCCAGCTGATAAAACACGCGAATCTATTTTGGAAGCACACAATAATCCACCTTCTATACATCCTGGTACTATGAAGACCTATCTTTTGCTAAAGAAAATTTATTACTGGCCGAATATGTATCACGATATTTCCGAAGTGTTAAGAGATTGTTCAACCTGTAAAGCTCATAAGATTTCTAATACTAAACCACGTGGAAGAATGTTATACCCAAAAAGTGTTACTATGCCTTTGCAGATGATTTCGATTGACTTAATAGGTCCACTACCCTTAGCATATTATGGATATAAGTATATTCTTACCATGGTGGATGTTTTTAGCAAATATGTATGGTTGGTACCCCTGAAGAGAGTAGATGCTAAAGGTATCTGTAATGCGCTCGAAAAAGAAATTTTTTTAATCTTCGGTGTCCCCACATCCATTCTCTGTGACAACGCAACTGTATTTCACAGTAATTTCTTTAGTCGTTTCTTACGTTCTTATAATATTGGGGAGCCTTACTTCACGCCGTATTATTCTCCTCAAGCGAACACAGTCGAAAAGTACAACCAAAGTGTCGTTACTTGCCTTTCTATTTTAGTTGAACAAAACCACCGAAGTTGGGCACGACTTCTACCTAAAGTCAAATTATACCTAAACTCTTGTATAAACTTGGCAACTTCTTATTCCCCAAATTTTCTAATGTTTGGAAGAGATGTTATCTTTGACGACAGGCAGTGCCGTGAAAATCAGTCTCTAGGCGGAGATATTGCCGAAAGACGGATTGACCGAGCATCATGTCTTTCTTCACTCAACGAAGTATTTGCTAAGGTCGCCGACAACCTTTCACATGCTTTCCTCGCAAATTCCAAGAGCTATAACCGAAATAGAGTTACGATTACCTTACAAACAGGCGATATAGTTTGGAGGAAGAATTTTGCACGTTCCACTGGTAATGATTTTTTTTCTGGCAAGTTAGCTCCACGTTTTACACGTTGTGTCGTTAGTCGTGTGATTTCCAATCAGGTCTACGAGCTGGAAGATTGTGATTCAAGTCATGTTGGGACTTATCACATAAAAGACATCCTGAAATAAGACGTTTCAGTTATGGTAATTTCTTCAATTTTTTTTAAATTCCAAAAGACGTTTTGGTCCGTCCTTTGCTTTTCTTGTCCCAAAATATTCGGCAAAATACTGACAGATTATTTTTTCGTATAACTTTTATTTGTTGATTTAGTTTAGATGAGCACGGCATTAAGCGTTATTAGATTTTGATTGATATCTTATTTATGTTAATTACTATGAGAGTCAGATTGACTAGTTTTCTTCATCGTTTATTATCTCAGTTTTCTTCATCTTTTTATCTAAGCGGATGCGGTGTTACGCAGTGATATAACGATTCGGAATTTTTCTTTTAGTTTTACTGTTAAACACTCTTAAATAGTTTTTTTTTTCGCATTTGATGGGCCATTATTGACTAACATAATTTTTTGTAACGTATGTCCTTATCATAATAATCGCGCGGGTGTACTCGCTTTAAGTCATATTTTAAGTGACATTTATTTTGTCAAAGGTTTTGTTCAATGGACGTATTAAATACTGAGTGGCCTTCCATATTTAAATGTTCCGAACTTATCGTACGAATAATGTACTTGTTGTTAAAACTACTTTGATTTATGTGTTAGTAGATTATGCCTCCTTACGTTTATTGTTGCATCTACTTATGTATTTTATAAGAGTTACGCACTTTAAGAATTCGCTTAATTTTTATTAATGAATCCGTGCCGTTGCGTCACTCTAGTCTATCTTATTAATATTGTGTTTAATTGTGTAATCACGGATATTAAGCTAAAAGCTTTTTCTACAGTGGACAGTGTACTGGGGATCGCTTCGCCATTATGATTGTCATAGAGTTTATTATGGTGTCGGAATCTCTCATAACTAGGGTTGTCAAAAATCTTTTGTTAAATTAGGTTTATCTAAGATTTTATAATCAGGGTTGTCAAAGTTTATTAAATTAGGGTTGTCAGAATAATATTAATAGGGTCAATGTTAGTATGAGTTTTAAGTTTTTTTTTCTTTTGGAAAGGGGATAATTGTAGCAATTGGTATGCTACAAATTTATTAGTGTAACCTTTTTCATTGATATTGTGTCTCGTTGTTGGTCTGGCTGATTTCGCTGTCAGCTTGAATTTGAAAAGAGACATGTAAAAAAGTATGTGAGCTTGACAGAGAGATTTGGGCGATACGTGGATGACGGTGAAAAATAAGAGATCTCTCGAAAAAATTAATCTTGGTTCCTGTGATTCATGAAATCATAAATTACTACGTGGTTTGTAGTGGTTTCCTCTTCTTTTATAAAATTACGCTACAGTATGTATTGATTGAGTTAGCGAACAAGTGTCGTCATAAGTTGCTATTGCCATTCAAACTCTAACAACCTCTTTAACACCCTTTGAGGTTTAACAACCTCTTTAGCCTAGTTGGTAGTGACCCTGCCTACGAAGCAAGAGGTCCTGGGTTCGAATCCCGGTAAGGGCATTTATTTGTGTGATGAGCACGAATATTTGTTCCCGAGTTATAGATGTCTTCTATATATTTAAGTATTTATTTATCTATATAAGTATGTTTATCGTCGTCTAGTACCCATAGTACAAGCTTTGCTTAGTTTGGGACTAGGTCGATTTGTGTAAGATTGTCCCCTAATATTTATTTATTTTATTTTATTTATTTATTTAAACTCTATGTGAGAATTGTGTTTTGACAGCTCATAAAAAGTACGTCAATTGATTGGTGGTGTCAACATCCCTAGTCTAATTATTCTCATGTTAAAACTATACCTGATTTATCTTAACAAAGTGTATTTAAAAAAAATATATAAATAAATAGACACACAGTAATATACCCATATAAAATGGACTAAGTATAATTCTCGTGCACAGGACACCAGTACCTAATGTAATGACGGTGATGGTAGTATTTACTTGAAACATTCACATTTTTTTAAGATGCATAAAAACATTACTGGAGTGTTACTAACCCACATCTCACTAGGCGAAAAACTAAAACCAAATTAACTTTGGAATTAACTCTATTCTCACTTTAAAAAAAAAAAAAATATATTAGGGGACAATCTTACACAAATCGACCTAGTCCCAAACTAAGCAAAGCTTGTACTATGGGTACTAGACGACGATAAACATACTTATATAGATAAATAAATACTTAAATACATAGAAAACATCCATAACTCAGGAACAAATATTCGTGCTCATCACACAAATGCCCTTACCGGGATTTGAACCCAGGACCTCTTGCTTCGTAGGCAGGGTCACTACCAACTAGGCTAAAGCGGTCGTTTATTTATTATAGCTACGAAACACTAGCGTAACTAAATACCTATAACTGAGTTGGTTACGTTTGATGTTGGTCAAGTCTCAGAATCGTCCTGTCGAAGCGGAACTTTTTCCTACGCACGTCAAAGTTATGGAACCAGCTTCCTAAGACCCCAGCGATACAGCTTGGAGATCTTTACAAAATGAGCCTATCTATCTCTCAAAGGGCCGCTAACGCAACTGTGACACCCTTAGTGTTGCAGGTGTCCATAGGCTTCGGTGATTGCTTCCCATCAGGTGACCTGCACGCTCATTTTTCCCCCTTTCTTATAAAAAAAAGATGCTTTGATCTACCTTTGTTCTTTGAACAATTACACTTACCAATAAAAGGAGCAAATCGCCAGGTATTTCCAAGTAGTGGTAGCGGCTTCGGGCCTGGAACTTCTTCCCAGGGCCTGATGGTCGAAGGTGTGACAGTCTCAAAGACTGAAGTATCCAGGGCGGCGTGCGTGGAGCGAGCGCGATGGCCATGGATGGGGCACGTCGGTAGTTTGGCATCTGGTTACAAGAAGCAGGGTTAGAAAAAGATCATCATTATCATCACCATCTCAGCCTTTCTACCTACCACTGCTGGCTACAGGCCTCCTATCAGAATGAGAAGGTTTGAGTTGTAGTTCCTACGCGGGCCCACTGCGGATTGGATAGGTACTTCACACACACCACTGAATTTCTTTTCAGGTGTACGTGCAGTTTTGCTCACAATGTTTCCTTCATGATAAATTGCAAATGTGATACCGCACATAAATTCGGGAAAACCGGGATTGAACCTACGACTCTCTCTGCTTGACAGGCCATTCATCAAACCATCTAGGCTACTACAACTTATTGTTTGTGGAAAATTGAATTTAAAGGTGTAACCGTTCAGGGTAATCTTGTTTATGTTGTGTTTTAAAGTATTTTTGGTGAAAAAGAGTCTGATAAACTTAAAACTGTCCATGATTTATCTGTTTTTGGATTACTTTTTCTTAAATGAGTGAAATCTACATCTTAAACGGTCAAATAGAAACGCTCGTCATACAAGAACTGATATCCTGAACATTACCTATTCGATCAAACATACAAAGATTTAAAGGTATACAGTTGAAACAAAAATTGCTCTAATTTCAGAATATAAAAACTCATAAAACATTTTCGTTTTCCCTTCTAAATACATTCTTTATATATTTAGTAGTTTTTAACTTTTATTCATTGTTATTTTTCTTTATATTTAGTATTCTTAGTTTCAATAAATAAGTGTTTTACTTGAATGTGTACTCATGAGCCTACAGCATCATTGAATTAGCACATAAATGTTAATGAAAACAATGCGGACCAGGACGTCGTTACTTTAATATTGTGCTTCTTAATTTTTTATACAAACAAACCCTATTGTTTCCACGCTCTGTGAAACTGCATGACTTGCGATTACTTCTGCTAGTGAAGGTCAAAGACAACTTTAAACGTTTACGGTCTGGCCTTTACGAAGCTCAATTTTCGAACATCGTATCGTGTCGTTCCGGTCACGTTAATAGTATTAAAAAGAAGAGTGAAAGGGACGATACTATAACTACAGAGTTCAAAAATCGAATTTCGTAGTAGGTATAAGGCCTATGGAGATTTTTAATTTCTCAAAACGATTGTCCAAACTCCGTTATCTTGTCAGATTAGTAAGTAGGTAATTTGCCCGACAAATTTCGAAAAAAAAACGAAGTTACTATTGAAAATTGTGTTGGCTCATGCTTGCAAAATCTAATATATAAAAATCTCGTGTCACGGTGTTTGTTATCGAACTCCTCCGAAACGGCTCGACCGAATTAGGCTTGGTCGTAGGCTTTAATTTATATGGCAAAACAACGTTTGCCGGATCAGCTAGTAATAGTATAATAAAGACCAGTGATAAATAAATGTAGACACGTTTGTAATATTTTCCACGGTACAACGCCGAAGTTCATAATTATATAGTCAACCAATTAGTGAAATATCTATATTTTAATTTATTCAACGTATTTTTTACAGAATGTAGACCGGATTATCTTTCAGATTTTTTAGATTCCAAACTTTATTGACAATACTAATCTTGGGTCTAAGCACGCGGCGGACACGACGTACAAATACGCGTTCTTGAATCTACATAAGCACGACGACGTCTGTACACGCGTACGCCTACATAGGTACATCGCGCGCGCACTCTTCTGGATTCCGGCGGGGTCCGGCAATCTGCGCCTTGAGGGGTGGGGTAACTCGAATCGGTGCGGGGTGGAGCGTGTCCATTCTGTACGTTAGTACTATTATATATTCTGTGGTCTAAGCCAGCATAGTAAGATGCTCAGGGAGCGATTCCAGGATTCTGACATCGTTTCTCCCATGTATTTGAGAAAGGAGGTAACTAAAGGACAAGAACGCAGGGCACTGACGGAGAGTGCCCAGCGCGCTCTATAACACTAAATCAAATATACGGTGACACACTCCGACAGCGCGGCACACCGTATTTGATTCAAGGATTTGCCACACTGGATGCGTTCTGCGGTCGCGGTCAGGTCAAATTGAACGCAGCCCGCACAACATTGTGTATTTTTTTGTTGTATGTATGAACAACATTGTCGGTCTCTATACATATAATTATTTTGTATACAGGGTTATTTTTAATTCACTGACATCCTCTTAACCCTGAATCCCTATCACTCAAACAAATGTTTTTTGTTTTACGACTTTTTAAAATGAAGCACTTTTTTCCCATACAAATACACAGAGTATCGTAAAAATAAGAGGAAATTTCAAATTTTCAAAACGTTATTACACCAAAAATATTAAGTTATGACAAAAGCCGTAAAACAAAAAACATTTGTTTAAGTGGTAGGAGTTTAGGGTTAAAAGGAAGCTAGTGAATTACAAATAACCCTGTAGATATGCGATCTGACCGCGCGGTCCGCACGTTCAGATCGCACGCACGCGCAATATACAGGGTTATTTTTAATTCACTGACATCCTCTTAACCCTGAATTCCTATCACTCAAACAAATGTTTTTTGTTTTACGACTTTTTAAAATGAAGCACTTTTTTCCCATACAAATACACAGAGTATCGTAAAAATAAGAGGCAAAATCAAATTTTCAAAACGTTATTACACCAAAAATATTAAGTTATGACAAAAGCCGTAAAACAAAAAACATTTGTTTAAGTGGTAGGAGTTTAGGGTTAAAAGGATGCTAGTGAATTACAAATAACCCTGTATAGAGACCGACAATGTTGTTCATACATAATGCGGGCTGCGTTCAATTTGACTTGACCGCGACCGCCGAACGCATCCAGTGTGGCAAATCCTTTAATGTATGGAAACAGTTCAATGTTTATCAATCACAATTTAAAATAATCCTGATAAACTTTTAGGATGTTCAGTAAAACTAATCCAATTGCCTCCTGAAGTATTTCGATTTAAGCTCCGCGCTCCCTGTTTGGTGTGGCCTTTATGCAAATACACCATCGACAGAAGTTACAAGTGGAGTGAAAGCTGTATGACGTGATTACCTTTAATAAGTTCCTGGATTGATAAATACCAGTACTCAAGGCAATGCAGTTGTAAGCGGCGTCCGTGATCAATTAATCATAAATGCATACAACTGCGTCGAAATATCTGACTCTCCTTAATGAGAACCTTACTTTTTTATTATCTTTAAAGGTAATCACTAAAGACCGGATTATATTCAACATAAAAAGCTTGAAATGCATATAAAAAGCTATAAATATGCATGAAAACTGTCAAAATATGCAACATCAAGTTAAAAATAAACAGAAGTCTTTGTTTAAAAATCAACATACAATTAGTAAAGTCACGGACATAGCTCGAAGAATCGCTAGACTTAAGTGGCAGTGGGCAGGGCACATCGCCCGTAGAACTGACGGCCGATGGGGCCGAAAGGTTCTCGAGTGGCGTCCGCGGACCGGAAGACGCAGTGTAGGTAGGCCTCCAACAAGATGGAGCGACGACCTGGTGAAGGTAGCGGGAACGCATTGGATGCGGATGGCACAGGGCCGATCTGTTTGGAGAGCCTTGGGGGAGGCCTATGTTCAGCAGTGGACGTCTTTCGGCTGAAATGATGATGATGATGATGATGATACAATTAGTAAGATATCACGAGTAAATTAAGAATTAGGTATTTTTGTATTCTTGTAGACGATAACAATGAGGTACCTAATTTACTCAACGTTAAACGACATAATTATTATGGCTCATAATTTATGAGTATTATATATTATTTTACATACTCGTAATTCTACTTACCTGTTATAAAAGGTAGGTACTGCTCCAAACGTTCTACTTTACATACACACTAAAATCGTGCCTTTAATTACTCAAAATTACTTTACGAATGGAAAACAACCGTTTCACTTCCACTGAGGCAACCGAGCATTATTTAAATTTAGGTGCTATGTTAGCACCTTATTAGTTCTGGGAATGAATTATTAATTAACTTGCCCAGAAATATTGCAATTTACCTAATGAAAATATGCATCATCACAAGATTTTAGGTAAAATATGCAATGATAGATTATCAGATTATTAGAATTATCTATATCTATTTATCTACTTACGTATAATAAAACAGTAGAAATCATGCGTCTGTCTGTATGTACAAGCTAATCTCCGAAACATCTGAACGGATTTTTTTGCGGTTTTTGCAGATAGATGAAGCTTAACTTGGAGCAATATTTAAACTTTGTTTCATTAAAATCTGATAACAATGAAAAAAGTTATCGTCGTTCAAATCTTCTATCTTCTTCTAGACATATAATAAAACAGTAGAAATCATGCGTCTGTCTGTATGGACACGCTAATCTCCGAAACTACTAAACGGGCCCCTATGGACTACTACGGACGGCTTTACTGCGCGGACGAAGTCGCGAGTTCCAGCTAGTCATAAATAATTGACAACATTTCATATTTTTAAGACTATAATTTGATTCGTTCTCTGTTTTCTGCTTGGAAAGAGAAAAACGCTGAGAGTTTTAAATTTTCATTAGGATTATTAATTAATTTATTACAATTTTTTTAATATGTGCTTATTCTAAAATGGCGTAACTCCAAACCACCACACAATAGATCCATTACTTTTGTCTTGTCTCTATTAAAAAAAAAGTGATGACGTAAATCTGACGTTGAAGTTGTTATCAATTTTAAAATTATTACAGCTCTTTTTTCTGGTGAAAAAGGCAAAGGAAACATATCTATTCTGTGGTAGTATTGGTAAATTCTGATATATTTTTCAATTTCTTGTATTTTTTTAAATATGGAGAAATAAATTACAATAAATATTTTTCCGTGTTTATGAGGCAAAACTCTTTCGATTCCTGTAGTAATTTACAGGTGTCAAAAAAATGAAATCTCGTCAATTGCTAATGTAAATAATTGTTTCTGTTACATGAGACACAGTGTGCAGCGGTGCGTAGATATAATGCGGTGTTACTTACTATCCAAAGGTCCTTCAGAAGCCTGATGACATCTCGTGCTGGTGGTGACCTGCCTGCAGTAACTTTTGATGGGCCACTGTACCACGCGAATCGGACTCCTCATTGTTGATCTACCTTAAAATAAAAGACAACACCTGTTAAGTAGACATGCTATTCTGTCGCAGTCAGCATAGTCAGCATTTGCCGCATTTGTTAAAAACAATCTCGTTAAGGACAGCAGAGACTCCCTGCGACAGGGTTCCGCCGAGCGCCGCGCATGAGCTTGTCGGGCTATACACAATATCTTTATGTACTTTTATATATGCCGTCTTAATTTCCAATGTATAATTAGTTTCGAGTCCCATCCTTTAAGATCAGGGATGTTATGGAGCTCCGTAACCGTTACCGAAACTATCGGATATCTATCTATACATATAAAATCCTTTGTCCTGACTGACGGATCAACGCACAGCCTAAACCGCTGATCGTAGAGACCTGAAACTTGGAGGGTGTGTTCTTTGTATAACGTAGGCATCCGATAAGAAAGGATTTTCCGTAGTTCTACTTCTAAGGGGGTAAAAAAGGGGGGCAAAGTTTGTATGAGACATCGTGATTCCTTGGTCCAATCTACTTCAAATTTTGCATAAACATTCTTTAACAAAATTGATGGAAGACGTGTTTCGTATTTTATTGAAATTCATCCCTTGACGGGGTCAAAAAGTAGTAGAAAGTTATTTTGGGGGTGATTTGCTTCGAAGTTGATATCAATACTCCTTAGTGCTTTTGATTTAAATTACATTTTATTTTGACACATTGTAAACGAAACGAAACTTCAAATATTGCAAACCATTTTTGTCTACGTTTGTCAACCACGTCTTGATCTGATCTCTGATAATAGCTAATTATATGTATTAAGTATTTGCATTTCACCAAGCTTTTGCTTTTACAAGCGCAGCGTGGGACGTCCACCAACGAGATGGACGGACGTTTTGGTGAAGGCCGCAGGTTCAGGGTGGATGCAAGTCGCTTCCAACCGTAATGATTGGACGTCAATGAGGGAGGCCTATGTCCAGCAGTGGACGTCCTACGGCTGAAATGATGATGATGATGAAGCTTTTATGCGAGTTCAACCTTTTTCGAATAAAATCGAATTGAGTATTCAAATATCATTTTTGAACTCGCATAAAAGCTTGGTGCAATGCAAATACATATAAAATGCTTTGTCCTGAAGTCCTAAATGACTGACTGCCGGATTAACGCACAGCCTAAACCGCTGTATGTAGAGACCTAAAACGTGGAGGGTGTGTTCTTTGTATGACGTAGGCATCCGATAAGAAAGGATTTTCCGGAATTTCCACGGGATAAGGAATAATCGGGATTTATATATTTCATCAAGAGTGACCCTATGCCCATAACGAAGATTACTAAACTGTACAAATTGGGCATGCAATTAGACTATTAGAATATAAAGCGAATATAAAGAATTTTGAAAATTTCCACGGGATAAAGTTAAATCAGGATTTATATATGTAGGTACTCAAATCAACTGGACCATATCTCCGTAACTACAATTACTAATCTTTTCAAATACAGTATTAACGAAAATGACCATAACAACAAAAAAACTTATTGCAGGATTTTTGGAAATTCCTGTGGGATAGATAATCTCTGAAACTTCCGAGCCGATTAAAAAAAAAACTTTTACCAGTAAAAAGTTACACTATCCTTTATTGACATATGCTACTTTTTTCCGGGGAAATGCAAAATTCCCAAGGGATAGAAAAAAGAAAATTCAACTTCGGAGCTCATTTTAAAATGTCTTACACCAATAGAAAAGATGCACTGTCCTTGGTTAACATAGGATGCTTTTTTCCGGATAAATGCAAAATTCCCGCGGTATAGAAAATAGTAAAATTAACTTCGGGGCTGAGTTTAAAAAAAAATCACCAATAGAAAGCTTAACTATCCTTTATTGGTATAGGCTACCTACTATTTATTCGGTAAAATGCAAAGTTCCCCTGGGATATTAAGAAGTGAATTTCACTTCAGGGCTGATTTGAAAATTTCTTTCACCTATTAGTGAGTAGCTACACTAACCCTTACTTACATAGACTATTTTCTCCGTGAAAAATCAAAACTCCCACGGGAAAAAAATAAGTGAACTCAACTACGCGGCTGATTTTAAAAGTTCTTTTATCGGTAGAAAGCTTTAAGGACATAGGCTACTTTTCTCGGGGAAAATGCAAAATACCCGCGGGATAAAAATAAGTGTAATTTTGCAAAGAATAAGGACAAATTTGTTGAAATTCCCGCGGGATAGGGAATAAACGGGATTTATAATATTCACTAACTGATACTCATGATGAAATGATAATAATGATGGATGTTGCCGGTGCCGGATTTTTGTTTTATACAATGAAAGAGATGAAGAAGCTTTACCACAAATTGGAATTCTACGCGGACGAAGTCGCGGGCAAAAGCTAGTCCGAAATAAAAATACATCCGTAACCGTAACCGTATAACAAAAATTCCACTTTAAAGTTGAATATATCGCAAACGAATCACGATATCGAAAAATCGTCTTCACAATCTTGGTACGATTTTAAAAGACCTATCCAACGATACCCCCCATATAAGGTTAGACAGGAAAAAAAAATCACCCCACTTTACGTCTTTACCCTAAAAATTGTTTTTCTTACATTGTATTTTTTCTCTTTTTTCCGGATAATTATTACACATGTCCATGCAAAATTACAGCTTTCTAGCCCTATTAGTCTTTGAGCTAAGCCGCGGAAGGATGGGCGGACGGACGGACAGGCATGGCGAAACTATAATGGTTCGGTTTTTGCCATTTTGGCTCTGGAACCCTAAAAATTACGTCAGTTGATTAGTGGTTATCATATCCCTATAATTTAATCGCCCACGAGGTTTGTGGAGTACCTAACGCGAATTAAAAACTAATAATGTGTGCGTTGTTCCCTTATTAAATCGCTATTTACAATCCACTTTCGCTTTTGCAACATCGATTTGCTACTTAGTTTTTGCTGGCGTGAGGCATGGCGAGGAATTTATGCTTTTACCGCCCGCGCCGACTTGAATGCGATTATATTACATAGGTATATGTATGTAATGACGTGATGAATAACGTGTTAACATTAATTGTATATGTTTATTAAATTATAATTGTGGCTAGTTAATTTAACGGATCAGTAAATTACAAACAAACTTTACAGAATTTTAATAATTATATATTTAATTTTGAAATTCATTAATTTTATTTTCTGCCTTGTGTGTTGTGTTTTGTATTTAATATATGCATATTTAATATAGTGCATTTTCTTAACGTTCTTTTTAGGGTTCCGTAGTCAACGAGGAAGGAACCCTTATAGTTTCGCCATGTCTGTCTGTCTGTCTGTCCGTCTGCGGCTAAGCTCAGAGATCGTTAGTACTAGAAAGCTGTAATTTGGTATGAATATACATATCAGTCACGCCAACAAAGTGGTAAAATAAAAAAATAAAAAATAATTTTTTTTTAGGGTACCTCCCATAGGCGTAAAGGGGGAGTGATTTTTTTTTCTCGACTAACCTTATAGTGTGGGGTATTGTTGGATAGGTCTTTTAAAACCATTGCGGGGTTGCTAACATGATTTTTCTATTCAGTGATCTGTTTGCGAAATATTCAAATTTAAAGTGAAAATTTTCATTAAAGTCGACCGTCCCCCCCCCCCCCTCTAAAATCTAAACTGTTGGATGGAAAAATTTGAAAAAATTCTGAATGGTACCTAGTAAATATATCAAATTTACTAGGAAAATTATAGCGGCTAAGATTGCTTGGAAATTATTTGTAGTTTAAGAGTAAATAGTAGCCTAAGGTATAAAACATACCTAAACCTGGATGATTCCGTACACATACGAAATCCTTAGAAAAATATTACTTGATTTTTTCGTAATGGCTACGGAACCCTACCTTGGGCGTGTCCGACACGCTCTTGGCCGGTTTTTATATTTTGTTTACACACAATACAATAATATGCATTAAATAAACATAGACTCTGGCTAATGAAAGCCGATCCTGGCTTTTATTTCAAAGTTTTTAAATGGCAATAATTCATTTTAGTATGTGAATGGAATGTGCATTTTGATACTTTATTTAACACCATCATCATCATCCCAGCCTACATACGTCCCACTTTAAGGCACAGGCCTCCTCTCAGGATGAGAGGGTTTGGGCGGTTTATTTAACATTTTAATTTAAATACCAAAAATAATTTACTTTTTTACCCGACTGCGAAGAAGGAAGGGTTATTTGTTTGACCCGTATGTATGTATGTATGTATGTCCATTTCTATGTCCTCTCGTAACTATACAACGGCTGAACCGATTTTGATAAATGATACGTCATTGGATTCGTCTTGATAACGCGAGTAACACTGGATACATAAAATTCTTGAAAAACTAAAATGGCGGATTTTTGACGCCAAATTGTGAGTATTCAAAAAAATTTTTTTATTCAAACCTATCGAGTAGGGTATCAAAATAAAGGGATTTTAAAAGAGATTACAAAAATATATATAAGACATGTGTTTAAATTTATTGGGAATAGTAAATTGGCAATCAATGCATTAAAACGACGACGTACCTACTTACTAAGATATCTTTGAGCAATAATTTTATTTTCTCTATGAACCCATGTGGAAAATTAAGTACCTACTTACCTACATATTTCAAAATTGGTTTTGAACTTTATCTAAATAGCAACGGATTCCTAATTCAAATACTCAATAATTTATCTGGGTCTCAGGAGGTTACACTAAAAGCAAAAAATAAAAAAGTAATTAAAAAAACTAAAAACACTAAACAAAATACACTAAATAACATAATAAATTAAATAATAAATTAAAAAATCAAAAACACTAAATAAAATAATAAATTAAAAAATCAAAAACCCGCCTGCTGAAAAACTGAAAAGGTGGAAACAAGATAAAATGTTTAATAACAATAAAACGAATTTAAAACACGTCGATAGCAGTCTTTCAAAATTTAATGCAACGATAAAATACAGTCGGAGGCATGGGAGTCAGTGGCTGCATGGAATTTAATGTCACTTCATGCATGCCTCCGACTGCATTTTATCGTTGCATTAAATTTTGAAAGACTGCCATCGACGTGTTTTAAATTCGTTTTATTGTTATTGAACATTTTATCTTCTTTCCACCTTTTCAGTTTTTCAGCAGGCGGGTTTTTGATTTTTTAATTTATTATTTTATTTACACCGCAGGCGGGCTTTTAGTTTTTTTAATTACTTTTTTTTTAATTAATTTAATAATGGTGTAAGTTAAGTTCTGAATCCGCATAAACATACTTATATAGATAGATACATACTTAAATACATATTAAACACCCAAGACCCGAGAACAAACATTCGTATTTTTCATACAAATATCTGCCCCGACACGGGAATCGAACCCGGGACCTCAAGCTTCATAGTCAGGGTCTCTAACCACTAGGCCATCTGGTCGTCTGTCGTCTATGAGTGAGTCTCACGGTATTTTCATGTTTAAAGTAGCCTATAGGCTACGATGATGATGATGTAAAATTATTTTTGTTCACAAGTATTATAATCGCTTTTAGGGTTCCGGAGCCAAAATGGCAAAACGGAACCCTTATAGTTCCATCATGTCTGTCCGTCCGTCCGTCTGTCTGTCTGTCTGTCCGCGGCTTAGCGCAGTGGCTATTAGTGCTAGAAAGCTGTAATTTGCATGGATATGTATAGCAATGACCCCGAGAAAGTGATAAAATAAAATTTAAAAAAAAAAATTTATAAGGGTAGGCATTTATAGACGTAAAGTGGGGGTGATTTTTTTTTCATGTCTAACTTTATAGTGTGGAATATCGTTGGATAGGTCTTTTAAAATCATTTCAGGGTTATGAAGAAGATTTTTTGATACAGTGGTTCGTTTGCGAAATAAACAACTTTAAAGTAATTTTTTTTGTTAAAATCGAGCGTCCCCCCCCCCCTCTAACCCTCAGCATAATGCTGAGTCAGCGACCGTTTCACTTTTGCGGGGACACACATGCTGAGCTGTGTATTGTACATGTTTATTTCTCCATTGTTTGTTATCTTAGTTTTTTTTTGTGTGTACTTTCTTGTATATGTGTGTCTTGTAAAAGTGAATAAATGTCATCTTTCTTTCTTTCTTTCTTTCTTTCTAAAAGCTAAACTGTTGACATAAAAATTTTGAAAAAAAATCAGGATGGAAGTAAATATCTCAAATTAACAGAAAACTATAGTAACGGCTAAGTTTGCTTGAGAATTATTAGTAGTTTAAGAGTAAATAGCAGCCAGACCTAGAAAATATACCTACTTGGGAATTTCCGTAAATACAAAATCCTTAGAATAATATTACTTGTTGAATTCACGTCGTAATAGTGCGGAATCCTATCCTGGTCGTATCCGACACGCTCTTGGCCGGTTTGTTTTCGCACTCTATCTACAATACACGGTGTTGCAACACGCCGATTTTTAGGGTTCCGTACCCAAAGGGTAAAAACGGGAACCCTATTACTGAGGCTCCGCTGTCCGTCCGTCTGTCTGTCTGTCTGTCTGTCCGTCTGTCACCAGGCTGTATCTCAGGAACCGTGATAGCTAGAGAGTTGAAATTTTCACAGATGATGTATTTCGGTTGCCGCTATAACAACAAATACTAAAAATTTGGAATAAAATAAATATTTAAGGGGCTCCCATACAACAAACGTGATTTTTTTGCTCGTTTTTGCTTGATATTGATAACGGCAACAGGTAGACGCTTGAAATATTCATAGAATATTTAGTTACATATTGACTTTAAAAATAAATCATTAAATTAAAATAAAAAAAAATATTTAAGGGGGGCTCCCATATCCCATACAACAAACGTGATTTTTATAGATAATTGTACGGAACCCTTCGTGCGCGAGTCCGACTCGCACTTGGCCGGTTTTTTTAATTTGCCCCTATTTTCTAGTATCAGCTTTCATTAGCCAGAGACTATCATCTGTTTCCTGCAAGAAAGGTTTCACAAGGATTTCCACACTGCATCGATAACAAACTAGCGGATTCGCGGATTTACGTCCATCACTTACGCACACGCTAACTACCTAGTAAGCCAGTGTGAAAGAGATGGATGCTTTGTGCCCCATATTTTGGAGGAAACTGTTAAAATAATTTGAATGCACTAAAGGTTAACCTAGTGCACCTGAACTCTCGTGAGTGCACCAAGTACACTTTAAGTAATCTTGATACACCCATTGGGTGCACAGTGGGTATTAAGTGTACTTATAGTTACACACAGGTGCACAGTCTAGGTTAGGAGCATCTAGTAAACTGCAGGACTTTTTCCGAGGGTAAAAACTAACCATCTTTCCCGTGTCTCAAACCATCTCCACACCAAATTTCAAGTCGGTTGAGCGGTTCAACCGTTCATTAGTATCTTTTCTTCTTATAGTGCCACTTCATTATTGAAGATTGGTAGTCAGCTCTTTAAATCTCGTCCTGTCCATAGCCAACTTAAATAGCCGTTCTACAGTCTTGATGCCGGTCCAAACTCTTACGTTACGGAACTACGACATTCTGCGTCTCCCGATCTTACGTTTTCCGTCTATTTTGCCCATCATGATGGTTTGCAGAAGGCGAAATTGTTGGTGTCGGAGAATATAACCCAAATACGCAAGTTTCCTTTGTTTTATCGTCCGAACAAGTTCAACCTTCTTTCCCATTCGCTGAAGAACCGCGTATTAGTATGGATGTCAATAAAAGACGCTAGATCAATGACCTTAAAATTAATTCAAAGAATTAAAATTATATTGTATAACTGTGCTAAAAACTGTTATATTCAACAGTAACTTATTATAACTCACATTAAGATACCGTATCGCTTAGCATCATAAGTAAAACGCGTTTGCCTAATTTGTATTCAGATAAGAATAGGTAACTTTTGTATGATGTTTTTGCAGCTTTTTTATGTTTTTCTTCAAGGTTTACTTCATGTCTCTGTTTTGTTGTTTGCCTTCAAAGTCTCATAAAATCTTGTGTTAAGATATTCAAGATCGAAAGCTCACAAAAATCTTTTGATTGTAAATATCTTGTTTCATATGTTTTTGACGACATTGGCATTTACTACAAAATTGTAGAGCATAAATTTTTTTTATAATTTTATATGAAACATTATTGGGCGCTCAACAGTTTTTGAGATACAGCAACACAGAGAACGCGTAGTGCTCAGTATTTTTGCAACTTCCTTATTCCTTATCCCGTTGGAATTTCAGGGAATCTTTAAAGTGGTGCTTAGCTGTTATATTATAACACATACTTACCAAATTTTAAGTCTCTTATAATTATTGTTACGAAGATAGAGCCACTTTGAGACTGAAATACAAATCTCTTTCATTCTATATCCCGCGAGAATTTCAGAAAATCCCTTCTTTGCGCTCTTTACAGACCCTCAAGAAATACGCTGCCAAATTTCAAGTGTCTACTTAGCTCTGGGTTTTGTATACAATGTCAGTTAACTGTTAGTCCCGGTAAAAAGCAACGCATAGCCTAAATCGGTTCAGCAGTTTATGCTTAAAGAGGTACCAGACAAACAGACAGAGTTACTTTTCCTTTTGTAATATTAATATGAATATTATGGAATTGTGTGCTAATCAATAAACAAAATTCTGTGTTTTTTTTTCGTTCTCGAATCACTAAACTACCGGGAGTTACCTGTAATAGGAATGATAAAAAATATTAACGATTATTTAGATTATTCGGAGTTAGAATTGACAACATTTCATATTTCTAAGACTATAGGTAATTTGATTCGTTCTCTGTATACTGTTTGGAAAGAGAAAGACGCTGATAGTTTTAAATTTTCACTAGGATTATTAATTAATTTATTACAATTTTTTAAAGATGTGCTTATTCTAAAAGAGCGTAACGATAGAATAGATCCATTACTTTTGTCTAGTCTCTATTAAAAAAAGTGATGACGTAGATTTGACGTTAAGGTTGTTATCAAATTTAAAATTATGACAGCTCTTTTTTCTAGTGAAAAGGGTAAAGGAAACATATCTATTCTGTGGCAATAATTGTAAGTACATGTATGTTTTTAAATTTGTTGTATTTTTTTAAATATGGAGAAATAAAATATAATAAATATTTTTCCGTGTTCAGGAGGCGAAACTCTTTCGATTCCTGTAGTAATTTTCAGGTGTTAAAAAAATGAAAGGTTGTCAATTAAAATAACAGCCCTATATTTTGGAGAAGATTATTCACGTTAAATTTCATAGCCAATGGATATTAAGATGTTTGTTGATAACTGGTATATGTTCCTTTCACTAATTAAAAGCTACACTATTCCAGATACACATACGAGTGGACTACTTTTATCCCGGGTAAGCGCAAAATTCCCGCAGGAAAATGAAAAAGATGTGATGAAAACCTTAAGTTATCAACTTCATGTTAACGACCGCTTTAGCCTAGTTGGTAGTGACCCTGCCTACGAAGCAAGAGGTCCTGGGTTCGAATCCCGGTAAGGGCATTTATTTGTGTGATGAGCACAAATATTTGTTCCTGAGTTATGGATGTTTTCTACGTATTTAAGTATTTATTTATCTATATAAGTATGTTTATCGTCGTCTAGTACCCATAGTACAAGCTTTGCTTAGTTTGGGACTAGATCGATTTGTGTAAGATTGTCCCCTAATATTTATTTTATTTTTATGTGAACTTTAAATAGAAAGCAACTGAAAGTAATAATTCCTTTTTAAGTTAGATTTTGACCCAAGAAATATCCACAAAATTATTTTCAAAGCCAATTTTTAAACGCTTAAAGGACTACGGGACTATATGGTTCGAAATACGTAATTGAATTAAAAAAAATACCTCTTCCTTGTTAAAAAATGATACAATTTAGTTCACACACTGTTTACACATAGTTTTCACAATACACGTGGTTGCTCCCTTTCAGCGTTCGCGAACGGACTGAGGCGCTTGCGCAGGGTACGCGCGGCTTTCTGAGGACACAATTCCATTGCCATCTTAACCGGCGAAAAATATTTTAAAGAACTCATATACGACATTGAATTGGAGCTATAAGCAAGCGCCTGAGAGAGGCAACAGGTGACCCTCGCGCAGGCAGCTTTCTCGCACAAAAACTTGCTATAGCAATTCAACGTGGGAATGCTGCCTGCGTGATGGGCACCCTACCGAAGGGGCCAAATTTAGATTGTAATTTTTAGTTTTAATTTTTGTTTAGTATTTTAAGTTAGTTTTATTTATGTTAATTTTAATATTAATCTCTGTTTTTGTACCTACTTTTATTGTTTAATAAAGTATTGCATTCTATATACGACATGGTGAATTCAGAAATAACGTCCTAGATGGAAAAGTAGAAGGTAAGCGAGGAAGACGGAGACTAAGTCCGTCCTAGAAGAAGCTAAAAGAAGAAGCTAAATACTAAATATGAAGGGACGTACTAATCAGTCGACCGAAAACACGAGTAGATGTGTAGACAGAGAAAAATGAATTCAACTTCGACGAATTATAAAAATACTCTGTATATAGTGAAAATAGACGGATCACTCACGTCTTAAAACGAGTTTAACTCGGTAGCACGCAGTGCGCGTTTGGCAGCCGCCGTGACGCGCGACTCTAAGAAGAATCTTAGGCCCATACTACACGGATGAACCGCCACTAGACACAATTTTATATGGAAGTTGTATGGTGCAAACTACACTGCGCAGCTCCGTCGAGTGTAGTATGGGCCTTAGAGTCGCGCGTCACGGCGGCTGCCAAACGCGCACTGCGTGCTACCGAGTTAAGATAAGATAAGATAAGATAATTTATTCAATAATTTGCAGTACAAGATGACAAGAATACAATGTTTTACAAAAGTCTATGTAACACGTATGCCTGCACTAGGGTTACTGAGAACTCTGTGTCGCAGGCAAGACGAGCTAACATAAATAATTAAAATAAAAAAAATAATCAGCTAAGCTTAACAGTGCAAATATTTTACAAAAAATATGCAGATATAAAATAAAGTGAAATCCAGAAACATTAAAAATGACAAATTATTAGAAGTAATTACAAAAAAGTATAACTAAATCAATTGATTATTATAATCTAAATAGGCACGTATACATCATCCGTCATACATAAGTAGGTATTAAGGCCGAATAAACTATACTGCCAGAGCAATTTTTATCCAGGTCAGAGCCGATGCGAAAATTGCTGACTAAGAACTTTACATATTCGTGTCTAAGGTAAAAATAAATAATATTGATAATTTATAATTTATGTTATTAGGTCAGCAATGTGGCCATCGTTTGTTTTATATAGTGGTAAATTTACAAAAAACTAAAATGAAGTAAAATCATTTCATTACAATTATCATGAAAAACTATAGAGATATAAAAAGTGGCTATTAGTTGCCTTCGTAATCTATTGAACTGATATAACGTTTTTCAGCTATAATTTTTGCCGGACAGACAGCAGCACCTGTTGTATGGTTGCTCGGTTTTTTAAAACGCAAGCAAGTAGCGCACTTTGGATCGTCTGCCTTCTTTAGGCATTCTTTTATGGTATGGCCTAGCTCGCCACAGTGGCCGCAGGTGACTGTTGACTCCCGACAAAACCTGGCAGCATGACCATACTGCTGACACTTATAACATCTTGTGACCAAAGTAAAGTCTCTAACAGGGCAGGATGACCAATTAATAAAGACTTTATCTTTAGTAATTAGGGCTTTTCGTACAGCAGCAGGAACTTCTATGACATAATTACTAGTATCGGAATCCTTTTTTCCCGACTTGTGGCTCATCTTAATGGTGTTTAGAAACGTATCGAAACTAGTACACTGAGGATTATCGGCTAAGTTTTGGTGGTACAGACAGGAAATAACGTCGTTTTCTGTCATGTTAGTATACTTTACTTGTATACGCTGTGGATGTAGACATGTACGGGTGACTTCACATTATTAAAGATGGCGTGTCAATACTTATGTCTTTCAATACTCTTATCTTAATAACCTTATAATAACTAATGAAATACAGTTATTACATGGCGCTGAGGACTTAAAGAACTTATTGTGATAAATATAAATACCTAAGTGGAAGTAAACCGTTGTAAACGAAAGATGGATGCGTTAAAACCACCGCCACCATTAAGCCTCATGGGCGACTTGAAACAAAATTTTCAAAAATGGACACAGCAATACGATATCTATATGATTGCTAGCGGGACGGAAGGTGATGAAAAAATTAAAGATGAGCAGAAAAAGGCAATCTATTTGCACTGCCTAGGTGCAGAAGCACTAACCATATACAATGGTTTTAAGAACAAAGAAAAGTTATCCTACGTGGAAATAAAACAGAAGTTTAATGAATATTGTTCGCCACCCGGAAATGAAACTTTTAGTAGGCATGTCTTCTTCAGCAGAAAAAAGAGAGATGGAGAAAGTTTTGATGAATTTTTCTGTACGTTGAGAAAATTGGCGGGAGACTGTGGTTTTGCAGACCTTGAAGAAAGCTTAATAAGAGACCAAATCATTTTAGGCTTAAATGATGCCAAATTAACAGAAAGATTGCTCAAGGAATCGAACTTAACATTGGATAGCTGCATGAAAATATGTAAAGTGGCTGAGAATGCTGCAAAACAGGTTCAAGTCATGACAGAAAAGACAGTTGAAGCAGTTACAAGAAAGCAAGAATCTCGCAGCAGAATGCCTAATCAGAATAAAACCAATTTTCATAATAAACAACAGCCAGGTAAGAGTGCAGAAGGATCAGTAAGATTGAAGAATAATAACTGTGAAAGATGCGGAGGAGTGCATTCTCATCGGTCCTGCCCAGCCTTTGGAAGGAGATGTGCTAAGTGTAATCGATATGGACATTACATGCAGATGTGCAGAACAGTTGGTGCTGTGTGTGTCAGCGATGATGATAGTGATGACTCATTAGTAGTGGGGTCGGTAGCTGTGGGCCTGGTTGATACAGAGGACTGGATCGTTGAGGCAAAAGTGAGAGGACAGAAGATGAAGTTCAAAGTGGATACAGGATCGCAGGTTAATATTTTGACTAGTACTATAGTGAAAAAACTAGACTTACAAATGACAGAAACTTGTACAAAATTAAAAAACTTTGATGGCTCAACTATAGAAACAGTAGGTATGACTAAAACAAGAGTGAAATTCAATAAACAAAAGTATCTACTTGACTTTTATGTGGTAAAATTTAAAACTACTAATGTGCTGAGCTACAAAGCTGCCGTGCAGCTTGGTTTAATAAATAAAGTTGAAAATATTTCAAAGGAATGTGTAGCTCAGGACATTGGTGAATACAAAGATTTGTTTCATGGTTTAGGAAAATTGAACTATGTATACAAAATTAAATTAACAGACAATTGTGTACCTGTAGTGGAGCCACCAAGGAAAATTCCTTTTAAATTAGTGGATAAAGTCAAAAATGAGCTTGATCGATTGGAGCAACTTGATGTAATAAAGAAAGT
Source organism: Archips xylosteana (assembly GCA_947563465.1). Classification (NCBI taxonomy): domain Eukaryota; kingdom Metazoa; phylum Arthropoda; class Insecta; order Lepidoptera; family Tortricidae; genus Archips; species Archips xylosteana. The sequence goes on along the minus strand of OX387361.1, from coordinate 9,741,532 downwards.
TCAAGAACCAACTGAGTGGGTTAATTCTATGGTGATTGTAAAAAAAAGTCAAGATAAAATTAGATTGTGTTTAGATCCACAAAATGTAAACAAATGTATCATAAGAGAACGTCATAAAATACCTACCTTTGAGGAACTTACTTCAGCCATGCCTGATGCCAAATATTACTCAGTGTTAGATGCAAACAAAGGATTCTATCAAATTTTGTTAGCAGAAGAAAGTCAACTGCTAACAACATTCAATGCAGGTCAATTTGGAAGATATTGTTTTAAGCGGTTACCATTTGGCCTGAATTCTGCCCCTGAAGTATTTACTAAGTGTTATTCAGAAATTTTTAATGATATACAGGGTGTAGTGACTTATGTTGATGAAATATTGGTATGGGGAGATACGAAAAAAACACATGATGAAAGATTACTCCAAGTTTTAGAAAAGGCTCGGCAGGCTGGTGTCAAGTTCAATAAAGAGAAATGTGTCATAGGTGTAAAGGAGGTTAAATATGTGGGTCATATCCTATCTAGTGAGGGCCTTAAGCCAGATCCGGAAAAAGTGCGAGCTATTGTGGACATGAAAGAGCCAACAACAAAAAAGGAATTACAAACTGTCTTAGGTATCATAACATATGTATCTAAATTTATACCAAATACATCTGATTTGACTAACTCACTAAGACAGTTGCTAAAAAAAAACGTAGAGTACATTTGGGGTGATAAACAAAAAGAGGATTTTAAAAAACTAAAACAATTTCTCACTAGTACAACAGTGCTCAGATACTTTAATGTCAACAAACCAGTGACTCTTTCAGTCGACAGTAGCTCCACAGGGTTAGGAGCTGTACTCCTACAGGATAATTTACCAGTTGCTTATGGGTCAAAGACCTTAACAGAGTGCCAAAAGTCATGGGCACAAATTGAGAAAGAAATGTTGGCAATAGTATATGGATGTGAAAAGTTTCATCAATATATTTATGATAAACATGTAATAGTTGAATCTGATCATAAGCCTTTAGAATACATATTTAAAAAAACAATCAATGAAACTCCACTAAGACTTCAAAGGCTTAGATTGAGAATTCAAGGGTATGACCTGGAAATAAGATATAAACCTGGAAAAGAATTATTTGTAGCTGATGCTTTGTCAAGGAATAGTTTACCAGACAATATATGTAATAAAGACTTGGATCAGCATGTAGAATTGCATGTTTGCTTGATAACGGAAGGATTAAAATTCACACAACAAAAGTTAGAAGATTTTAAAAAAAAAACTGCAAATGATGATGAATGTAAAAAAATTATAAAAAATATTGAAATGGGATGGCCAGATAAAGTAAAATTACCAACAGAATTAAAATATTATCACTCTATAAAAGAGGATTTGTATTATGCAAAGGGTTTAATATTTAAAAATACTGCAGTTTTTGTACCAAAGTCACTGAGGAAAGAAATATTAAACTTAATTCACTACAACCACCTAGGGTTAGAAAAATGCAAAAATAAGATAAGAGGAGTGTTATATTGGCCATTTATGAATAAAGAGCTGGAAGATCACATCAGCAACTGTGAAGCATGTCTGAAATATCAAAAATCTCATTCATTTGAACCCCTAATTCTAAGGGACATACCAAAACAACCCTGGGATATAATAGGAGCTGATATGTTCTTCTATAAAAATAAAATATACTTAATGGTTGTAGATTATCTAACTAAATATGTGGAAATTATAAATATGGTGGATCAATCCACGCAAAGTCACATATTAGCATTAAAGCAGGTGTTTTCGAGATGGGGTATTCCAACAAAGCTATGTACAGATGAAGCATCACAGTTTAATAGTTACGAATTTCAAGAATTTGTGAAAGAATGGGGATTTCAGTTAGTTAAATCTAGTCCATATTATGCGAGGTCCAACGGTATGGTTGAACGGCACATTCAAAGTGTTAAAAAAATGTTTAAAAAATGTGATGTTGATCAGAAAGATATTTATATGGCCTTGATGGAATACCGCAACACACCTATAGATTCAGAAATTAACTTGTCTCCTAATGAGTTACTCTTAGGAAGACAAACAATAACTTTGTTACCTACCAGATCTTCTTTGCCAGGTAAAAATAAATTAAAGGAAGTTAGGAACAGTTTGCAGAAAAAACAAATTAAATACAAATATTATCATGATAGAAAAAATAATCAAAAAGGAATTGAGTTTACAGAGGGTCAAAATGTGTTTATAAGGGATAGTAAAAATAAAAATCTTATGGGGAAAATAATACAAGAAAAAAAACATAGAGCATACAATATTCTAACAGAGCAAGGACAAGTGATTAAAAGAAATAGATACAATATTTACAAAGGCTCTTCTAATAGACAAAGAGACTATAATAGTGGTGATATAGAAGATTCAATTGGTAGTGGTGGTATTAGCAGTGACAATGACAATATACAGTGTGACAATGACAATGTACAGTCTAATGACACTACTAGCAATAGGAAGTCAGTAACTTTTGAAAATGTAAATACTGGCATAAGGCAAACAAGGTCTGGAAGGCAGGTAAAACAACCAAGTTGGCTAAAGGGTCATGTCTTATATTAAGTTAGATTATAAGTTAAATAAAACTTCAATATTGGTTACTTTAATTGTAAGTTTATTTGAGTAAAGAAAGGGAGATGTCATGTTAGTATACTTTACTTGTATACGCTGTGGATGTAGACATGTACGGGTGACTTCACATTATTAAAGATGGCGTGTCAATACTTATGTCTTTCAATACTCTTATCTTAATAACCTTATAATAACTAATAAATACAGTTATTACATTTTCCAACATAGATGTGGGCACTCCAATAATCACTATTCTAGGCCTACGTTTCTGCGTTTCATTGATCGTAAGGCCTGATTTTTTTATCTGGTCGGATTGTTTCAGTTTCTCAATATCCTCTTTTGTTTCTGTGCTAATTACGACACCACCGTTTCGAGTCTTGCGCAAACCTGTGACGTGCAGCTTCATCTGCTCGGGGTTTATTAGATTCTGGACAAGAGATTTCGTCTCATCGCTAGATTTCAATTTGTCCTCGTGATAAATGGTTACAGAATTATCATGTTCCGGCTGAATGAAATGACTAGGACTTTTTTTAACCATATCAGCAAAGGAAGCTCCCTTCGTGGATGGTTTCACTGACTCTTGAATACTTAACTTGAGGTCTTGGAGCTGCTGTGAAAGTTTAAGGTCTCCCTGGAAGGTCTGGACAGATGAATAGGCTTGCACGATTTTCTGTTTAAGGGACTGGTACGCCACTGCCATTTGAGATGTGCCATGTCCTACTTTTCGGCATAAATTACTGATGCGTAATTTCTGTTCCGTATTCAGCTTTCCTGCTTCAGCAACGGCACACACCTCATTTAGGCAGTCTTCAATAGTTGTCATCCAGTTTTGTATTTCTGGAGTAGAAATAAGAGCAGGCAGGATCGCTGCCTCACCACCGTCTTCCTGGTGAGGCAGCGGCGCTGCGGGGCGGTGCGGGGGAGTGGGCGTGGGCGGCTGGGAGCGAGCGGTCCTGCTACTCCGGTTAAACGGACTGCTTTCCATGACTAAATATTTGAGATGTCACAAAGTAACATTTCCTATATCCAGTCCACGTAAAAACACTACAACACTTAACACAGAGGTACCGAAACGGATGACATGACTTTGTTTTCTATCGACTTAACAAACAAGGTCACGACTCAGCATGTGATTATTTAATTATTTCTACAATTTATCGACACGTCTGTACTCAGTGACTGAGTTCTCAGAAGTATCAGTTAAACTCGTTTTAAGACGTGAGTGATCCGTCTATTTTCACTATGAGCGAGTCTCACGGTAGCCTCATGTATAATACTCTGTATACATATTAAAAAAGATCAATCCGCAAAAAATTATAGTGAAGGCGCATGAAAAGAATACTTTTATGAAAACAACAATAGTCTAGTCTTTCATATTGTAATGGTAAATGGGAATCATAGATCTTACCTATATTTAGCTCATTTGATTAGAGTTATAGTGTTCGTGTTTGCTCTCAACAAATGCAATATGATTTAGACTTAAGACGTGTAATTATCATGGTAAAAGATGAACAATAACAGACAAACATACTGACGAAGCTTTTTGTGCCGTAAAGTGAAGTATTGCTAGTAAGATTTTTTGCGGTTTAAGCGTGCAATGATAACAGACAGAAAAGCAGAATTATCTTCGCATTTATTTATTAATTAAGTATGTATGTACATTTTAGTTTAATATTTTTAATGTCTGTATTTCGTGGGATAGTGGAAACGTGATCGGTAAAAGAATGACATCGCACGGTTTTCTCATCCGGCAAGTGTAAGGTTACATTATAAGTATCAACGAGATCGAAAGTACTCGTGCGCAGGCGGGACTATATTCAACTCTATGCGGATGGAATAAGGCTGTTAGATTTTACACTGTTAATCGAATCGAATTTGTGTGTAAAGTGTCTAAGGTTTTTAATAAGTATAGTACGAATTTTTTGAGGTGTCCCGATCTCGATAACAGCCCACATTTCGAACAAAGCCATTGTATTCTATTATGTCCTCAAGTGCATAATCCTCAGTTTAAAATGATCGGAAATATAAGATAAAATAGCTCATTGAAATAACGACTTTATTATTAACAGTAGAGAGTTCATTTTAAATGAAACTTTGTTGGCAGATAATATTTTTCAACATTGAATGCGTCGTAGACATGCAGCCAAAACAACCATAACAAACAAAGTTTCATTTAAAATAAACTCTCTATTGTAAATAATAAAGTCGTTATTTCAATGAGCTATTTTATCTTATATTTATGTTCATTTTAAACTGAGGATTATTCACTTGAGGACATAATAGAATAAAATGGCTTTGTTCGAAAGGTGGGCTACTAACGAGATCGAGACAATTCAAAAAATTCGTACTATTAGTAAGTATAGTACGAATTTTTTGAGGTGTCCCGATCTCGTTTTTGAGCTTTTGCTGGTGACTTCGTCCACACAATCGATCGAATTTGCCTAAAGAATTGTTTCAGAGATCTTGACCATTTTCGTAATAATAAAAAAAGCGGCCAAGGGCGATTCGGACTCGCGCACGAAGGGTTCCGTACCATTATGTATAAAATTGGCTAAAAAATCATGCTTGTTGTATGGGAGCCCGCCTTAAATATTTGTTCTATTTTAATTTAATTATTTATTTTTAAAGTAAATATTTCAAGACTCTACCTGTTGCTGTTATCAATATCGAGCAAAAACGAGCATAAAAAATGTTTGTTATATGGGAGCTCCCTTAAATATTTATTTTATTCTGTTTTTTAGTATTTGTTGTTATAGCGGCAATAGAAATAAATCATCTGTGAAATTTTCAACTGTCTAACTATCACGGTTCATGAGATACAGTACAGCCTGGTGACAAACGGATAGACAGACAGACGGACAGCCAGACATTCTAACATCTAAACATCCAAATACCCCGACATCATCACAAACTTTCTCATTTATAATATACAAGTAGGATAAGATTGATTAACACTGTATGATTAGAGCTAGAAGACACCCAAAAAAACTATTGCACCGTAACATATTATCAGAAAATAATGGTTCTACTCGTCAATACATCTCACTATTATAAGTTGGTAACAACCATTACTACGACTGTTACCGAATGAACGTAATGTCATTCAACTTTCCATTCATGGCAACTGGCATTCAGAATACCTAGGCAAAAATGCGTATGTGTATCTTAACTTTGCTGTACACATTCGTTGGTTGGTGATCGCAACGACTGGCATTGTTGCTTGTACTCGTAACGTAGGCCCGAGTCGCACATAGCTGCTAAATAAAGTAGAAAGTATATTTGTGTATCAAGTAAAAGTGCGGTGATTGCTGGAACGCGTATAATCGGTACGAAAGAAGTTCTTTTAGGGTTCCTTAGCTGAGATGTAAAAACGGGACCCTAGTAATGTGGCGTGATAGACAATTAGATGTTCGCGGCCTGCTGCCTTTTATTAAAGTATGTAGGTAAGGTACTTCGTTGTCCGACACCTAAGAATAATAACACTTAGTTAGTTAAAAATGACACTTTTAATGGAAGCTTTTTCGCTGACTTGGCTGTACTTTTTGCTGACGGTGCTAACATTGTCATCCAACTTAGGTACATAAGAATACCAAATTTCAAGCGAATCCGACCGCTGGAAGTGGGTCAAATTCGACTTCCTAAATTTGACTTGTACATAAGTACATACCTAACATACATAGATAGGTACATTGCAAGTCAAATAAAAGCTTTTAAATTTAACCGAGAATAGTAGTAAATGGATAAGTAGATTAGTTTGATTGAACACGCTTGTAAAGGTTTTTCATTGAAATTTTTGGTTCAAAATGGAGTCACGCTTTTGCATCGATCAATACAATGGAAACATCGCTGCTTTTAAGTGAAAGGGCGACAAATCAAAATCAAGTACCTATTTAATTGGATATACTTACCTCAGTTGAAAGAAACAAGAGGTAGAAAATTAATATACATAGGTACGCAACGAATTGTTTATGACACTAAAAAAAACCGAAAAATCTCGCGTATGTCTAAGAAAAACCTTGGTACAGGCGTCAATTAAAACAATTTTCATGGTGTAACTATTACTCAAGAGTACATTTAATTGTCAAAACAATAGAATACCGTCAATTATGGTACAATTAAGATGTGTAATTTACTTTGAAGACCATTAAAATACGCTTGTCGGTACGTAATTGACTTGGTCTAAAGTATCTTAAAATAAATAAAAATAAATACCTAAATAAATATCACGGGACAATTCACACCAATTGACCTAGTCCCAAACTAAGCAAGGCTTGTACTATGGGTACTAGACAACGGATAAACATACTTATATAGATAAATACATACTTAAATACATACTAAACACCCAAGACTCGAGCGCAAACATTCGTATTTTTCACACAAATATCTGCCCCGACCGGGTTTCGTACCCAGAACCTCAAGCTTCGTAGTCAGGTTCTCTAACAACTAGGCTATCCGGTCGTCTATCTTAAAACGTTACTGCCTAAAGACATGGACAAGCGAGCTTCGCTCGTGCTAAAACTCGAAAACACGCATTTTTCCAGGGATAAGACCAAGCTAGCAGTAGCGCACGTGCCTGAAATACCACGTTCCTAAAAATCACATTTACCTATTAAAGTATATTACGTTCCCATTATACCAGCAGGCTTATTGTCTAACGCTTCTGACGCTTGCCTTCGCAATCACTATCTCTTTCTGTCAAACGGTATAAGATGATGACAGAAAGAGACGGTGAAAGCGAAGGCAAGCGCCAAAAGCGTTAGACAATACGGCCACAGATGTCCAAAATAAGACATTCCACCAAAAAATTACTTCCTTTATAATTTTCGATTTTGTAATGTAGTGCAAAGAGAATCTGGTACACTAGAAATGTGCATGGTAGGTAAATAGGTAATGTAGTAAGTATTTTGAAAAATATGGTATTTTGGGAACGTGGTATTTTGAACAGTAGCTAATAATATCAGCAGTGGACGTCTTTTGACTGATATAAATGCTATCCTGTAGGATTGACAACGCAAGAGTGCGATAGTATTGCTAGAAACGGGCTGTTCTGCTTACCGTGAAACGACCCGCATGTTCGTTTCTAAAACTTTGTAGACATGACTCCTTAAAAGGCAATACCAAAATGAACTAATTTACAGAATGTTATGGATGTTGACATAGCTCCGCCAACATACAGTCAAAACAAAGCATGCTTGTACTGACATTTTTACGACGTGTGAACGTAATATCCGAAGTGTGGCAAATAGATTTTATGGTATTTGTATGGGCCCTGCTTGTAAATAGTGAGGGCAAGTTAGGAGCGCGAGCGGTTTAACAGATTTATCTTTTCCGCGTTAAATCATCATATTATTCATCATCTATCGCCTTAGTAACTTAATTAAACGGACCAATCAGTGCTTATCAGTGCTTGAAGATTAATAACATTACACGTATATAAAAAGGTAGGTATGTTACAGTGGCGCGGCGTGAACATTTTTGCAAGTAAAGCCGGAGCAAAAAAACCTAATTTCCATTTACCTTATTCTTGAAAATGCAGTAGGGGAGACCGAGGACAGTTGACACAGAGGAGAGTAGACACAACGTCGATTTTTTAGAACTTATTAACTGCTAGCGAGCTCGCAATAGCGCGCGTTTTTTAGTTCAAGTCTCGAGCTATCAAACACGCGCTATTGCGAGCTCGCTAGCGTTAATAAGTTCTAAAAAATCGACGTTGTGTCTACTCTCCTCTGTGTCAAGTCAACTGTCCTCGGTCTACCCTAATGGAATAGAACGTTTGATAACTTCGAAAGTTTAGTCAACCTGGGGGGAAACGGGTTGTTAGTACCCTTCGCCACTGGTATGTTATAATATTAGTGTATGTGTGTGTGCTGCCGCTGCTTTGGGACCATGACTTTTGGTTACTGTGTGAGCATACGACGTATCTTTACTTATATAATCATTACTGTACCTTAATTCGAAATACTTCAGGAGGCAATTGGATTAGTTTCACTGAACATCCTAAAAGTTTATCAGGATTTTTCAAATTGTGGTTGATAAATATTTAACTGTTTCCATACATTGATCGATGTAGGTACGTACAAAACTATTCGTCAAAGGCGTGACTATATTTTGAATTTGTATTCTGATGACTAAATTTAACAGGAGTATTCAGTTAAACTAGGTACTCAACCATCACCTGAAACATTTGTTTTGAAAAAAATACTTTCTGCCAAGATCCTTGCGGCGCATTTATCTGGTAATGATGGCTTTCTCACAGCGCTGGTAATATAATAAAAAACGTCATGAAATAAAAAATAAAACTGCCTTCAAAAAACACCCAAAAAAAACTTGGAAATAAAAATTGAATCGACCACAATAAGCATGAAAATATTTTTCTACTAATCTGTTTGAAGTCGGTGCCTCAGCTCGAGCCAGCAGGAGTGAACCTAGTAATTTAACTTACCTACATAGTAGGTACTATCTATAGGGCTTCTACCACTCGTGTTGGCTCATGCTGAGGCACCGACGTCAAACAAATTAGTAGAAAAATATTTTCATGCTTATTGTGGTCGGTTCAATTTTTATTTCCAAGTTTTTTTGGGTGTTTTTTGAAGGCGGTTTTATTTTTTTTATTTTTTTTATTTTTTTTATTTTTTGCTTTTTAGTTGTTTCTAATGGCCTGGACTGGCACTCTTTACTGACTGTACTTTTTGCCTCTGGTTACCAAAGTACTCATCAAGACGAATCAAACGATTCCAAACTTGATGGGGTTATGTCGTTTTACTACGGAAGTTCTTATGTTCACCATGCAACTTCATTTTCAGACCCTGGTTACCATCTAGGACCAAAGTACTCGTTGAGACGAGTCAAATGAGTCCGTACTCGATGGGGTAGCGCCGTTACATTATGGAGTACCTTTGGCCACCTTCCAGCTCTATCATCAGACCCTGTTTACCATCTGGAATCAAAGTACTCGTCAAGACGATTCAAATAACAACCTGTGGTGGTAGTGACCCTGCCTACGAAGCAAGAGGTCCTGGGTTCGAATCCCGGTAAGGGCATTTATTTGTGTGATGAGCACGAATATTTGCTCCCGAGTTATGGATGTTTTCTATGTATTTAAGTATTTATTTATCTATATAAGTATGTTTATCGTCGTCTAGTACCCATAGTACAAGCTTTGCTTAGTTTGGGACTAGGTCGATTTGTGTAAGATTGTCCCCTCATATTTATATTTATTTTTTATTTTTTTAAATGAACCAAAACCAGACGAGGTTGTGTCGTTTTATTACAGAGTTGCTATGGCCACCTCCCAACTCCATCATCAGATCAGCTCCATGTCACAATAATATTGCATTGTCACCTGATTTACATATGTATGTATAGTATATGCATGTAAAATATGAACTCAATCAGAAACCGGGAAGTGAGTCAAATTCAACTTGCAAGATTTGACCCGTTGAGGAGTTCCTTTGGCCATCTGCGGTCTTCTTCATCAGATCCAGTTTACCAAATGACACTTTCTGAATGCAAATACTCGATTTGTCACCGAAAATACTAAAATCGCTTTACATTTCCCTTGAACTTTCGAAGAGTTCCTTCAATTCCTCATGGATCCCATCATCAGAACTAGATTCTGGTAACAACGGGACCAACCTTGAAGCATATGCTTTCAAACAACGAAAGAATTTTCCAAATCGGTTCATAAAGAACGGAGTTCTGAGGTAACACACGTTAAAAAAAAAAGAACATATAACCGAATTGAGAACCTCCTCCTTTTTTTGAAGTCGGTTAAAAAGAGCCCTTTGCAAGTAGGCCTATATATAGAAGAAACGTTTTGATTTTAATTTAGACCTGTAGGAGCACCTCGGTCTCCGCTCAGAGGTTCTAGCGTGGATCAGAAGCAAGTGAAGAAAACCTGTAAAGCTCTTTATCAATCTTTATATTCAGATATTGCAGTGCACTTTACAGTATTTGGAACAACAGATGTTATCTCTAGGTTCAAATGAATTAGGATTATTAAATTACAGCAAAACAAGCAACAGAGTCGACATACGGCAAGAAACGAAAGGCAAGAGGACAAATCATGGTGTTGTCACAATAAAAATATAGTAGAGGCATGCACACGACACGACGACACGACGAGCGGTGGAGTAAGCGCGTTTTGGAGTGGAGACCCCGGCTAGGCAAAAGAAACGTGGGCAGACCGCCTGCCCGATGGTCCGATGACGTTGTGGAGACAGCGGGACCGGTCTGGAAAAGAAAGACAGATAGTCGATCTGGATGGAGAAAGGTTGGAGAGGCGTATGCCCAACGGTGGGCGAAAACGCTGAAGAAGAAGAAAAGGCATTCAATAAAAGTTAATGCATACATTATGCCCATTCAATATCAAACATATCAAGACCCTCAATTCAAAATCCCGAACTACAACCTTGTGAACTGTCCAAAATAACCTCAAATAAATATTCGCTATAGCCGCTACCGCTCCTAATTTTTACCACTTTATTTTAGCCAAATGACGACCTATTGTACTGCTGTCACCCGGATCTTTACATTTCCATAATAAGCCTGACTAAACCCAACACTTGGATACAAAGGCTTGCAACGTGCCCAATCTTCCATGCCTGAGTAAAGAATAATTTCATACTTAATTTGAGAATGAACGGAACGAAGACAATTCAATGCAGCAACAGTTATAATTTGAGAAAACCGGCCAAGTGCGAGTCGGACCCGCGCACAAAGGGTACCGTACCATTAGGTATCTAAAAAACGGCAAAAAATCACGTTTGTTGACGTATGGAAGCACCTTTAAATATTTGTTTTATTTTAATTTCATTATTTATTTTTAAAGTGAATATTATTATATTATAACTAAATATTCTGTGAATATTTCAAGCGTCTATTTGTTTCTGTTATCAATATCGAGCAAAAACGAGCAAAAAAAATCACGTTGGTTGCATGGGAACCCCCTTAAATATTTATTTTATTCTGTCATTTTTTATTACTATTTGTTGTTATAGTGGCAACTGAAATAGGTACATCATTTGTGAAAATTTCAACTGTCTAGCTATCACGGTTCTTGAGATACAGCCTGGTGACAAACGGACAGACGGACGAACGGACGGACGGACGAACGGACAGCGAAGTCTCATTAATAGGTTCCCGTTTTTACCCTTTGGGTACGGAACACTAAAAAAGTGCAATAAAATTATCCGGACATTTGTACTTATCCAGTATATTTTCAAAACTGGCCAGTTAGGTACCTACGTATCAGTACCACCATACAATTTGAATAAACATACTTAGATCCGGAAAAATACTCCTCGTATTCATTCAGTTTTTTTATTGTTGTTTATATATTTTAACCTGCGACTTTGCACGCGTAATCCAATAGATCTGAAAGTCGGACTGAAATTCCAGACTGTCCCGTAAAATTCCGTGGGAATTCCCAAATATTACACCATACTCTGCATTCGTGTAGCATAAAAAACACCCTTGATTAATTTCATATCCTTAACCCACGATTGAGTTTTCGGGAATTTATCCCATCCCGGGGGAATATCGGGATTAAGGTAGTCTATGTGTTACTCCAGAAGTTCATCGTCATAATTTAAGCAGAAAGACGTCCACTGCTGAACATAAGCCTCCCCCAAGGCTCGCCAAACCGATCGGTCCCGTGCCGTCCGCATCCAACGCGATCCCACAGGTCGTCGTGACAGAGGGTGATGGAGAGGGCTATGCTTAGAGTTTATCTGCGGGATCGCATTAGAAATTATGAAATCCGCGCAAGAACTAAAGTCACCGGCATAGCTCGAAGAATCGCCAGACTCAAGTGGCAGTGGGCAGGGCACATCGCTCATAGAACTGATGGCCGAACATCTCGAGAACCTTTTTGCCTCATTAAAAAAGGTTCTCGTGAAGTTCATACATACCAAAAAATTTTAAACAACTACCGAACAAGCTGCAAACACATTTGATGGAGTGAAAATCTTGCCTGATTAGTGAACGATGACACCTTGGCAAGCTGCTTTGAAAACTGGTTGAAAAGGGAAAACTTACTTCCCTTTATTATGCTATCCTATCTCACTATTTCTCCCTTTCTAGGAAATAATTTCTCTGTCCATTTTCAAGTGTAGTTTCTCATTATCCAACCAAACCCGTCCTGTCAGGTAACTCTTCCACTTTCAAACTAGCTTTGGCTCTCAACGCCATCTATGGTCTGTCCTAGATCGCTTTATTCAGCGACATCTGGCAATCATTAATGAAATTTTTCGGAGCCTTCAAATTAAAAAGAACAGATGCGTCACTAGGCAAAAAGGTTTTAATACTTTTGTGACGGAGAATTGGATTTAAAGGTCAGCTTTTTTATTTCGGAATAGTAGTGATCCATACTTTTATGTAGGTATACAGGGTAATTTTTTAATCAGTGCACAAATTTTGATACGTGATTCAGTATCGTTAATAGATAACGATTATCTGTTCCAGATTTTTTCTTTCCATTTTGAAATTTGGGTTTTAGATTAAATAGTTAGTATCAGTCTAGTATGAATTATTCTTAATTTGAATTGCATGATAATTCGACATAATTATTTCAATTATTACTCTAAGATGTCGGGCCAGAAAAACAACAAAAAAAAATCATTTTACTTTTCAATTACGTATTTTATTTACATTAAACTTAAACTTACATGTATATGTCGTACAAATACAAATACAAACAAGTGATCTTAGTAATGTTAAGCTTCATCTTATACATTTCTTAAAGCATCTGTTTTCATACAAAAAATACAAAATAATAATTTCCATCAGCACTAAAAGTCACTAACTATCACGGTTCGTTTCGTCAGTTTATCTCTTCTTCAAATAACTGACTGGAATAATAAATATTGATTGTGGAAATTCAGGTTATGATCCATCTGTGTGCCAAATTTCATCTAAATCAGTTTAACTGTCTTTGCTTTATGGAGTTAGAAACACACAAACTTTCACATTTTTATACTATTAGTAGGATATCATCAAAATATCCATACAGCGACAAATTACAAGAGTTTGTCTGTTTTAATTTGAACACAGGCAACTATTGATACTATTTTGTATCTGTTATTAGTATTGTTTCAATAAATTATTTGTGTTGTGGTTATCGTTCAATCATGCGCAAGCGCAGCGGGCCATCCGGCGCGTACATGAAGGTAACTGCGTAGTCGAGGGGCTCGTGGTGGTATTCTAAGCGGTAACGCCGAATTAACTGTAAAAAAAAAAACATCATTTCAAATGGGATCTATTTAAAGCAATTTGAATATACTTATTATCATATCATACAGTATGGCGGAAGTCGGTTTTAAAAATTAAATGAAATTTTGATTTATGCCTTCGTGAAGTGGTGCGGTCAAGCAACGCAAAATACTATCAATGCTTATGTTAGTGGACAAATATTTACCAGAAAGAAGCAAGAAGGATCAAGGTAAATATTTAATTTTATATTCTATGTATATTCCAAAGTACTTTGCGCTTTCTCCGAACTAAGCTTACAAATATATCTGAATTTTATAACCTTTGACAGAAGCACTTGTATTTCAAGATCAGCGAAGCGGCGTCCCAGGCAGATCCGGGCTCCGAAGCCGTAGGGCAGAGAAGCGAAAGGATGTAGCCTTCCATCGTTCTCTAACCACCGCTCTGGACGGAATTCCAGGGGGTTTGAAACGAACTGCTCCATGTTACCGGTTACTATCGTCGGGAATACTACTTGGACCTGAAAAAAATAACCTATTAGGGCAATGGGCAAATTCCGCTAATTTTTATTTAACAAAAAAAACACTAGAGTATAGTTAATCCTGAAATCTTTGAGACTGTTCACTGTTTGGGAAAAAAAGGAAATTTTGGGAACTTTTTGTTTAGAATCAAGAGCAGCGCTATTGATTTGGATGATAAAAAAAAATGCCTCAAATTTTTGTGTTAGTTTGTGCTGCTTTTTTATACAGTTTATTTGGCTCGTCACAAAACTGTCACAAAAAATTGTATGGAAAATTAGGAATAAAGAAAAGACAACATTTTTTATGAAATGCCACCTTTCATTGATGGTTTTGTTTCAATTTGAATTTAGTTACATTTAGAGGTAATGTGCGTCTCAGAGAATATTACGAATTTTCCAGCCTCAAATATTGCCACTCTCTGACATTTTTTGCAACTTTCAACCCTTTTCACGTAATTCTTCATTGAATTAAAGCACGCTATCCTCTTTAAAAGTTGTCAATTTCGTGATGGACTTTTATAGCCATATACACTTATTATTATCTATATAAAAACAAAGCCAAGCAGTTAAAATAAATAAATAAATAAATAAATATTAGGGGACAATCTTACACAAATCGATCTAGTCCCAAACTAAGCAAAGCTTGTACTATGGGTACTAGACGACGATAAACATACTTATATAGATAAATAAATACTTAAATACATAGAAAACATCCATAACTCAGGAACAAATATTCGTGCTCATCACACAAATAAATGCCCTTACCGGGATTTGAACCCAGGACCTCTTGCTTCGTAGGCAGGGTCACTACCAACTAGGCTAAGCGGTCGTTAAAGTATAAGTTAAAGGTATTCATAACTTATATTTGCTTTTGAGACAGGTTTCGTGCAATTTGTCACATAAGCCCGTAGGGCAAAACACTAAATAGACAAAAAGCGCATGCTCGCAATGTTATGAACATCCTTGTTACATCAGCCAATCTGAGCAGCATCAACGCCATGTCTGAAGCTGGCTGGACTAAAATTTCCAGAAACATTCTATGTCATACTTGCTCACGTTGGCTGCTACCAGCAAAAGAAATAGAAAGAAAATAATATTTTAAGACCTGTACAAACACCATGGTTGCAATAAATGATTGAATTGAATTGAAATATATTACAGTAGGCGCTCGATAATCCGGCGCTCGTTAGTCCGGCACGCTCGGTAGTCCGGCACGCTCGGTAGTCCAACTCAAGGTTACCCGCTTGATAGTCCGGCATTTTACACAGCCGAATGCCGGATTACAGAGCGTTGTGTAATTACATACACAACGCTGCTGTAATATTATGTATTGATTAACAAAACAATTTCGCCACTTTTA
This sequence comes from Archips xylosteana, assembly GCA_947563465.1. Lineage (NCBI taxonomy): Eukaryota > Metazoa > Arthropoda > Insecta > Lepidoptera > Tortricidae > Archips > Archips xylosteana. The sequence goes on along the minus strand of OX387361.1, from coordinate 9,725,842 downwards.
AATAAATAGACCTAACCATATAATATAGTCTTTCATTGTGGATCCGTAGTAGGTCTCCCGCTTACTTCCCATACAAATCCGATAATCCGGCATCGGCGAAAAAATATGGGTGCCGGATTACCGAGCGCCTACTGTAGTAAGTAACTTTATTTTGCATAAAAACTAAATACTTACTCCTTTAGGTATATGATACCCGCAAATAACGTCGTCTTCTTGTAAGGTACGACCATTGCCTATAACAGTTGAATACATCCTGAAATATGTTAAGTTTTGATCAGTTTAGTTTCATATGTGCGGTATATTTTTGAAATATTTTTTTCTAAATCACTAATCTGTAATTTTGTACTTGGTATAAAAAAATACAAGCAACACATATCTTGTATTTGTGTTTCACTAATAACATCAACACCGCGCTGCACTACAGCTATTTCATTCTCATCCATGAGTGTGTTAGTTACCTGAAAACTTCCCGAACGAAAGCCTTTGTGTAATGCAACTTGTCCAAATCACCGTAGTTTATAGGTTTGCTGGGGTCGGGGAAAACTCTTGCGATTTCTTCCGCCATCTTCTCTTGCTGTGGTCCTCGTATTGCCGCTTGATACAGTATCGAACAAACTGCCATTGATATCTGGAAAATGTATTTGCTAATACAGTATTTACGCTCAATATAGCTAATACATGTTTCGACTCTTGCACGATTCAATCATAGTTGGAGTCCTGGCTCCAGTCATAAATGGATAGAATATTTAAACTTTTTTTTATCTGTTTTAGATTCATTATCTGTCAATAGTTTCAAAATGAGAGAGCGTGGGCTATAGTCCCTAATTGCTTTACAAGTGTATGCAAGTTTTCTTACGATTATTTCCTTTACTGAAAAGCTCATGGTAAATTTTAAGTACAATTTCGCATGTAAATTCAAAAAACTCGGTGGTACGAGGCTACAAGCTCAGGCTAGAATCCACGATTCTCTTCTTGCGAGGCCATAGGTCAAATCACAGTTTTTTTCAAGAGTTTACCAAGCAAGTAATACTAATAATTTTAGAGAAAATTATTTTGTAAAAGACAGTATAATGACAGTAATCTCATTGTATCTATTTAATAGCCTAGTAGATGTTCATCAGGAAAAGGGAAATTTAAAAAAATAGTCAGATGTACTATCGCCCCAAGCGCCAGATAACCACCTTAAAGGCCCAGTTTGCGTGCAGTGGCAAGACATCTGTCCATAACAATCCATAGCAATAAACATCAACGGCTGCAAGCAAATTTGTTTTGAAAATGGGTATCTGACGTCTGGGGCGATGGTACGGTCGACCAAGAAAGTGGTCAACCAGTTTTGACAAAAGTTTCTGTGACATCTAAATATCCCTAAGTCACTGTCATCATGTTATTGCAAGGGAAAATCGACCTCGTTGTATCATGACATGCAAATGAACTTCGACCGTAGGGGGGTAGACCATATTTTTGGCCGACTGTACATAATTTCAACACCAGAAACAAGAATAAAATTTATTTGCCTAAATCGAAGTTAAGGAAAACATTTAAACAAGGCTTGCCACTAAAAATATATTTGTATAATTTAATTCCTTTAGAAATAACATCATTAGAGTTAAATAAGTTTAAAAGAAAATTGAAACAGTTTTTTGAAATGCAACCTTTGTATACATTAAATGAATTTATGACTTGTTTAGAAGACTATCCAAAAATCATATCTTAGAAATGTTTAATTACCTAGATTATAGTTGTTCACATGTATTTAGTATTAATGACTTGCTAAATGTGACTGATGTTACTTGTCCAAATAAACGAATCTTGAATCTAGAAATCAGTGCGAAAAAGACGATAAGCTAGACGTTAAAAAAAATCAAGCATAAGAAATCAGTAACTTATCTAATAAAGTATTCTAAAGTATAATAGATAATGGTTAGTATTTACGTACTGTATCAATCCCAACGAGTATTAGGTCCAGAGCCATAATAGTGGCTATCTTCGGATCTCCTTCACTCTTCAGCACTCGCTCCAGCAAAGACAGATCGTTTTCTGATGTCACCTTTTTCGTCTTTAGCCGCTCCAGCGCCTCATTTATGTATTTTGAGCAAAGTCTGAAATATGAAAAAAAATATGATAAAGTTAGGTACTTATTTGCATTTTTCTCTCAATATTATTTAGGATCTCCAAAGGTTATGCTCTTAATAATAATATGCTTAACTTATGCCCTTTGGGCCGGATATGATGCAGGGTGGGCTATTTTAATTTTTAGTTTGTATTTTTTATGAAACCGTGGTGACCTAGTGGTTTGACCTATCGCCTCTGAAGCAGAGGGTCGTGGATTTGCACTTCTGAGCTTTTCGGAATTTATATGCGAAATTATATTAGACTATGGCCCAAGCCCTATCATTCTACGAGGCGGCCTGTATCCTGCAGTATATAGTAGCATGTATATAAGCTGGGATGATGATGATATTTTTTTTATATACATCATACTTCTTTACCTATCTCAATTTATTATACTTACTTTTAGATTTTCTATCCATTTTTTAACTATTTATTTGTTAATGTCTTTGTATCAACATCCCAGCCAATAGACGTCCCACTGCAGGGCACAGACCACCTCTCAGAATGAAAGGGCTTGAGCCGTAGTTCCCACGCGGGCCCAGTGCGGATTGGGAACTTCACACACACCATTGAATTTCTTAGCAGGTTTCCTCGCGATGTTTTCCTTCACCGTACAGCTCATGGTAAATTACAAATGTATAATGTGAGTAATGAGTAACTAAAACTTACTCGACAAAGAAATTCATATTGTTCACATATTTGGTCCACAGCGGCGTCGGAATATATCGCCAGTAAGGCGCTTTCAATTCCAGGACTGCTACGTTTCTCAGTGCGAACTTTGCCGCGTCTATAATGCGCTGTGGCTCCGATTCTTTGGTCAAATCTGACGAGAGGCAGCCGAGTCGCGTGTCGAGTGCTACTCGTCCAATACCTGAAACATAGATGGCGCTAAGCTCAAATTATGTGTGTTTCCATAAACTACACTAGATGGCAGTGTTACAAGAAATATTTATCGAATTATGAACTTATATGATCCTACGCGTACAAAATATAGAAGATTGGGAAATGTTATAAAAAATAAAATTAAAAGAAAAAGAAAGTTTGGTGAAAATGTAGAATTTATACTTTAAATTGTTTTATAGGTTTTCTTAAAGACATTATAGCTCGCGATGATTCTGTTGCCGGCTTGCCTGTACTTCATAATAATAAGTAAGTCTTTATAATATTCTCTGATCACATAATATACAGGGTGACTTAGGAATGCCCAGGCCAGAATATCGTGCATCCCCTGTACAGTCATCCACTTCAATGTATGTTACGAATCTGTAGCATGTCATTGATATGCAGAAGGAACAAGGTAGGGCACAACACACAGCATTGTGGTACACCTGCATTCACGGGCATAAGGTATACCCATTGATTGAGCTAGGAGGATGTTTTTTTTTTAATATTTTTTCTTACAATGTTAACACTATTTTGTCAATTATTTAACATACTTGACGGTTGTATAGTGACTATTGGCTATGTGCAAAGCGGGTGGTGGGGTACAGAAAACGATCGCAGCGCGCAACATGGCAAAAATTGGAAGTAAATGAGGAGGAAATTTTGTCAACGCTATGCGGCGCCACCGACGTGTACGTAGCCAGAAGCGGGTGGTGGGGGTACAGGCAACGATCGCAGCGCACAACATGGCAAACATTGGAAGTAAATGAGGAGGAAATGTTGTCAGCGCTACGCGGCGCCACCGTCGTGCACGGTCCCAATTTGTGTTCCAGTAAATATAATTTTTTTTTTTACTTACATTCAAGAGACCACCGATGTATATCGTTGTCAAACTCATGCGGCAGATCCCCGTTCTCATCCTTCGCGTTTTCCATGTATCTGATGAAGTCTTCAGTGACGGTCTCTATAGGTCCCACATACTTCTTTACTGTCTGCGGCTGCAGAATGGGACGTTGCACTTTGGAGCGGAAACTACGCCATTTCTCGCCGTGACTGAAATAGAAAATCTTTTTTCACTTCTCATGCTCGTAAAGTTGTTCTTTATATCGAGAGGATGCTGCATAAAATGGCTTTTTATGCTCTAGTGCATAAATAATATCTTCGTCTAAGACAGTGGTTCCCAACCAGTGGTCCGTGGACCACCAGTGGTCCGCAGAATCCAAAATATGGTCCGCGAATGATTTTATATTTATAGCGGGCGTAATTTCCTATTGAGTTTTTTTATTATAGTTTCAGTTTGAATCGCACCGGCGCACCCGAAAAACTTTTTCGCTTTTAAATGGGCCAATCAACTTTTAAACCGACACTAATCTGTCCGCGACATTTTTCAAACAATTGCAGATTTTTGTAGGTAAACATGTTTTTTCTGTAATTTAATAGATGGTGTACATGAATACATACCATCCTACGTAAGTTTAACCTATTAAACCGTGAAATATCTTGTTGGAAGTACGATTTTTTGGTAACGCCAGAGACAATTTTGGTAACGCAGGAGACGCCAAAAACGTCGGTTTAAAAGTTGATTGGCCCAAATAATCTTAGATTCGGTGAGCAGCCGTACTGCTAATAAAAATAAAATAATATTTGATTATTACAGTTTAATATTTTTATTAAATATACACCTAACATAGTGGTCCCTGCTAACAAGAATAATATAAAAGTGGTCCCTGACCAAGAAAAGGTTGGGAACCCATGGTCTAAGACCAAGGCAACCATGAGCAAACTGCCACAAACAGTAGAAATTTATAAATATAACTAGCTGTTGCCCGCGACTCCGTCTGCGAAGAATTAAGTAGTTTATTGCTAGCCCGCGGGAACTATGCAATTTTCCGGAATAAAAACTCTTGTCCTAGGTATGTCCCAGGATTTAATCCAAATCGGTTCAACGGTTGGAGTCCGAAGCGATAAAGAAAGAGTTATGTTCGAATTTATAATATTATAAGCTATCCTATCTTTCAAGTTGGATCAAACTGCACACGGTGTGCAAATTTTATTAAAATCGGCTAAGTAGTTTAGGAGTCCATCGCGGACAAACAACGTGACGCGTAATTTATATATATTAAGACTAGTGGTTGACCGCGATTCCGTCTGCGAATAATATAGCCTACGACCTATTCTCAGACCTACCGAGTACGGAGAAAAAAGTTTAATAAAAATCGGTCAAGCCGTTTCGGAAGAGTTTGATAACAAACACCGTGACACGAGATTTTTATACATTAGAGTTTCTTGTTTTATTTTATATAAAATGTTTTATATTACGAAATTAATAAATATAGGCAAATCTAGTACATTATTGTAGAAATTAGAGCGCATGAAAAATAAGAGCTTGAAAATATTATTTCCAATGTTGCTGTTAAATTTCCTTGCAATTGAAGTGAAAAGCAGAGTGTAAAACTCGAGCATTAAACACATTTTCCCTTCGACATGTGTGTCTTTCCAATCTACCCTCGCCGTACCGGATCGGGTGGCTATATGAACGTCTCGGTTAAAATGCCTCATTTTATACTCTTCAATCTACTATTATTAGAGTTATTGGCTACAGTGACAGAAAGAGACGTTGAATGCGGTCCCTAGCGTAAGGGCGTTAGACAATGCAGCCTTCGGTATGAAGCGTGATTGTTACGTCGTGCCACCTCTAATAAAGAGTTATAATATTCCTTATTAAACAACGTTCTACACTGCCTCAAGAATTAAATGGTTTGACTACAATAGGTATGTTGACACCACCAATCAACTGACGTACTTTTTATGAGCTGTCAAAACACTATTCTCCCATAGAGTTTGAATGGCAATTGGGATGCACCAAAAAAAATAACCTATAGTTTTTATATTTTTTTTGGAAAGAATAGGATATTTTAAGACACCATTTTCATCGATTTTGAATTTGGTTGAGTATTTAATTTTTTATATTTTTTTTTAGAAATACGTTGGATGACGTCACAGTGAGAGAGCCACGTTCCATAGCCTAGAAAAATTCAAGTCGTACATGACATAATCTGTGGCACTACCACGGCACTACTGAGACCCTACTACGAAGTGCATAATTCGAACTTCGTTTCATGCCGTCCCTCTCACGCTAATATGATTTGACACGAGAGTGAGAGGGATGATACGATACGAACTTCGAATTTTGTAGTAGTGCCCCTGATTTGTCTTGTCACTGTCAATATTACAAGCACGGCTTAGGGTCCTAAATAAACCAAGACAAAATAGTTTTATTTATTTCTTTTCTTTTAGCTTCGATTATTCCTGTTTGTTTAATGGTGTGATAGTAAATAGATATGTTTTATTAAAATCTGATATTTAAATTCTTTCATATTTACTTGTAACGTAGTAATTTAATAATTAAATTTGTAAAAATACATTGCGAGTATTGTATACATTTCGGACTTTATGATAAATGACAACTTTTTAAAGCCAGGTGTGCATCATGTGATTAAAGTTCTGTCTTTGTCACTCTTTGCTATTATAAGCAGGACAGCAACATTTCAAACTGTCAATTTGCTTTAGAGTGTAGACCTGCTTTATATCTGCCTTTGTGACGATTCACTGCAGGGGTCAAATGAAGGTCATTACTTAAATTTTCTTTATTTAATTCAGATTATCATATTTTTGGAATCTGATTTCTGAAAACGCTTCACAAAGCCTATTTCTCCAAACGGTTTTCGATTTATTATACGTTGCCAAAAATTGGGACATCCCAATAGCAACTTTAATTATGACGTCACTTGTTTGCCAAATCAATCAACTTAGTTAATCGAAAATTAATCTGGTTTTCGGGGCTAAATAAAGCGTTTTTTACTGGAGTCGTGTCTTCGAATTATTTTTAAATGGCGTCAAAATCCCTATTCCAAAGTCAAACAATCCACATTCCATTCATGTCCGTTTGAATTCAAACCAATCCTCACATTGTGTTAGATTTCGCGAGATCTAGAACCACTTAGCACTGATGTCACTTAACTAGCAAACGTAAAAGAAAAAACTAACAATGCTTACGTCATATAGACACACGGTTACTTTGAACTCATGTAAGTAAATAAAGGCGGTGTTAGATAGGTAATAGATGTAACTTTTAGGTTGTCAAGTTGTAATTATCTATGGCAACATAGGTATTTAGCAAACCTAATGATCTAAATTTTACCTTATTACCTCTAAGATTTATTTTATGGGGCCGAAAGTTGTCCAGGCGGCCTACACGCCGATTTTGATTTCACTAAAAAATATTAACTAGACCATTAGGTAGGTAACTTTTCCCAGTCCACAGGAGGAAAGCGTACAACAAAATGTGTATAACCCATTTGCTGAAACAGTAATGACGAAAAAGAAACGCCGTAACACCGCTGAATACAGGGAATGTGCAGAAACTATAGGCGGCAGCACTAATACGACAGAAGAGAATATGCGAACATTTAAAGAATCTTATCAGGGTAAAACATTCAAATTGATGGGACCAGTTGGCAGCACCGTCTGTCTGCACGTTCCCTATTCACCATTGGCTATGTGCAAAGCGGGTGGTGAGGTACAGAAAACGATCGCAGCGCACAACATGGCAAAAATTGGAAGTAAATGAGGAGGAAATGTTGTCAACGCTACGCGGCGCCACCATCGTGTACGTAGCCAGAAGCGGGTGGTGGGGGTACAGATAACGATCGCAGCGCACAACATGGCAAAAATTGGAAGTAAATGAGGAGGAAATGTTGTCAACGCTACGCGGCGCCACTGTCGTGCACGGTCCCATGTAAACTAAAGCCGTGGTGTCCTAATAGTTTGACATTATGCCCTCTCAAGCAGAGGGTCGTGGATTCGGATTTTTCGGAATTTACATGAGAAATTACATTTTAACCGTGAGCTTTACGATGAAGGAAAGCATCGTGAGGAAACCTGCACACACCTGGGGCTAAATTCAGCGGTAATTCAATCGTTTGCGGGAGGATAACAATGGGCTGAGCTTGGGATGAGCCTTATTTTCCTGTTAATTCGCTTTGTAAATAAATAAATAAATAAGACTCATCCCAATCTCAGCCCAAACCTCTCGCGAACCAGTGATTTTTGGCGTTCCTGAATAGCAATTCATCCCTATCCTCTCGCAAACGATTGAATTTCACTTAGTTTAGTTTTAAGTTTCTGTGGACCCACTGAAAACCAGCGTCGTGGCACTTCGTGCCGTGACACATGCTGAGTGGTGTCCTTTTCTTGTAGCAACTACATTCATGTTTAAGGTCTGTTGTGTAATATTTTAGCTGTATTATTGTAGTTGTTCAAAAATAAATATTTTCTATTCTATTCTATTCTAATTACCGCTCGGAAACCGGGTTTGGCCGTTCCTCAATTTAGCCCCAGAGAAGAAATTCAATGTTGTGTGTGAAGTTCCCAATCCGCTCTGGGCCCACATGGGAACTACGGCCCAAGCCCTCTCAGAATAAGAGCCTGTGTCCTGCAATGGTACGTATAAAGGCAGGAATGATGACATAAACTGTATCACAGACGGATTTCCACAACGCGGTCATAACAAAACCACAGCAGATATACGAGTATACTGTGAAGAAATCGTACAAAGAATACAAATAGGATTCCTCATACGTTTATTGGTCGATAGCGTTTCGTGATCGTGATACAATGCCAAGATCTTGTCGGTCCAGCAACATGGTATGCGTGGTATGCGTGTATATAATAGATACGTTTTGTAATTTAACTTTTAAGTAATAGGTACTTAAGCAAATGTATCTGGGATTTGCTTATGTTCTTGTACAGCATCAGCAGTCGCTCAACACTTAGGTACCTAAGTACTTTGTCGTAATAACCTAAAACTTTGAAATATGTCTCGTTAGTGAAAATGACAAAGTACTAGAGTGTTCAACGGCTCTGAGGCCAACCGTAGAAATCATTGTAACTATTATTTTAATCAATAAAAATAAATAGATCTATACTGTACTTAATATTATAAATGCGAAAGTGTGTCTGTCTGTCTGTTACCTCTTCACGCTTAAACCGCTGAACCGATTTAGATGAAATGTGGTATGGAGATAGTTTGAGACATTGGGAAGGCCATGGGATAGTTTTAATCCCAGAAAATTGCATAGTTCCCGCGGGATAGCGTAAACGAATTCTTTGCAGACGGAGTGTCGGGCAACAGCTAGTAAATAATAAATACTTATAGTAGTTCCAATCATTTATTTTCTCGATGACAGCTCCCGTAGAATGTAACTGCGTTTAGTTACGCAAAAATTAACTTTTAAATGCGATGCGAGATATAAAAAATACGACAACTGCCTCATTTTGTTCCTTGATCCCATATTATTATATTGATTCATCTAAGACACATTGAATCCATTATATGCAGTAATTTTTTTTAAAGTACTTTATCGTACTTTAAAAAAAACTACTGCATATATATGGACTCAATTTGTCTTAGATGAATATTATATAGGATCAAGGAACAAAATTAGGCAGTTGTCGTATTTTTTATACCTCGCATTTAAAAGTTAATTTTTGCATAACTAAACAAAGTTACATTCTACGGGAGCTGTCATCGAGGAAATAAATGATTGGAAATACTATAATAAAATTGTAACTTCATAACCGATGGTAAATATAAAGTCGTGGTAACTTTAGAGGTTTGAATTATGGCCTCTCAAGTAAAAGGTCGTGGGTTCAAGCCCGGGAATGCACCTCTGAATTTATCAGAATTTATGTGCGAAATTACATTTAACCTTTTCGACGCCAACGACACATATATCAGCACCGCAGGTTCTACGCCAACGACTTATATATCAGTCATGGCGTGCAGAGCGATATCTACCACAGAAATATATATCTGCCTACATCCTATATGCATTTCTGTAGGGTTCAACTTCGCGTTTGACATTCCGATGTCATGGCGTATGAGTGAGAGCTGTTGTATTTGACAGAGCGTTGAAAAGGTTAAAATTCACCATGAGCTTTACGGTGAAGGCAAAGATCGTGAGGAAACGTGGAAAGAAATTCAATGGTGTATGCAGGGTGTATGTGAAGTTCCTGTCACGTGATGTAGTTCACAGTACTCTACAATTTTTTTGAATTTTACCTATGCCACATAAAATTATGGCTACATTTTTGGATTTCGTTTGATTGCGTTCATTAGTACGTTAGATATTTTAAAATTTAATTAAAAACATAAAAGACACCTTCCACTGAATGAAAGTGATTGGAGGTAGGTAATTGTGTATCGCAACTAAGTAACTGACCCCAATATTATTTCTAAACACGCTGCAATAACAATAAAACTTAATGCATCGTTCGATAAGAATGAAACGTTACCGCCATGATGAGATGAAACATTGTTGGTGGCAATAAATTATATGGACCGTACCATCTGTGTATATTTTTCGATAAATTGATAGTATGAATAAAGTAAACGTACCAATGCTCGAAACCTCAACGCTCAGTAGATGACATCCACCTGTACGCTTAGTATAAGTTTTACTTCACCAAAATACTTCTCGATCGCGTTTACGTAAAAATTTCAATTCTATGGAAACATGGACGCGCGCGCGCGGAGACGCTGTCCATGTTTCCATAGTATTGAAATTTTTACGTAAACGCGATCGAGAAGTATTTTGGTGAAGTAAAACTTATACTAAGCGTACTGTACGCTTAGTATAAGTTTTCCTTCACTTCAATACTTCTCGATCGCGTTTACGTAAAAAATTCAATTACTAGGGAAACATGGACAGCGCCTCAGCGCGCGCGCGTCTATGTTTCCATAGAATTGAAATTTTTACGTAAACGCGATCGAGAAGTATTTTGGTGAAGTAAAACTTATACTAAGCGTACAGTCACCTCTGTTCATTGACATGAGATTGAAGGAGCCATGTATTAAGTCAGTGTCAAGCACAAGGACGTTGACCTTAAGTAATTCTTTTATGACGGCTAAATTCGATGAAAAAGCCGTGGTAGTCTAGTAGTTTGGATGTTATGGCCTCTCAAGCAGAGGGTCGTGGGATTTGAATTTCTCTGAATTTACGTGCGAAATTACATTTTAAATTTACCATGAGCTTTGTGGTGAAGGAAAACATCTTAAGGAAACTTGCACACAGTTAAGTCGAAATTCAATGGTTTGTGTGAAGTTCCCAATCCGCACTGGGTCCGCGTGGGAATTGCGACCCAAATTCTCTCATTCTGAAAGGAGGCCTGATGTGTTGAGGAATAAATAAGATTTTATTCTTTTGTTTTTAGTTTTTTCGTCGCGTGTGGTCCTAGTTGTCCTGTTAATCCTGGATTTTCTGGACAACATTTGGGGTTAGTTACAATAGAGAGATCTCTCTCCAGGCAGATGTTATGCCTGGGGACCGAAGTCCGATGGATGAAAGTTGGAAGTTGTATTTATGCAGCCGAGTTGAGAAACTTCGATAGTGCGATGCAGGATTGTAGAAATTAGTTTCTTATGTGATGACTAGATGGCGCTAGTAGTCGCTACATCGGCCCCCCTTTTAGACCGGAGGTCGATACGAATTGCAGTGGAGTGCAGTCTGTGCGTCATGTGGGCGCTTGCAAGGGCCAGTCGCTCAGAGCCTCGTCGGCGAGCATTGTTGTTCCGCTGCTACTTCTGGATGCCTGTTGCGTGATTGCTCGGAGCCTTGTTGACGAGCATTGGTTGATTGATTGGCAAGTGGAAGTAGTGGGAAGAGGATTTGCGAACTGTAGACACCAGGCAGATAATAGATACATGCTAATGGTACACAGTGCGGTGAGTATGGCTTGCTGTGAGACTGCGTCATCGTCTTGTGTGTCTGAAGGTTGCGATTTTGTCCAATGTCGTGGGTCACCAATTTGGGGGTAGTTACAAATAGAGAGATCTCTCTCCAGGCAGATGTTATGCCTGGGGACCGAAGTCCAATGGATGAAAGTTGGAAGTTGTATTTATGCAGCCGAGTTGAGAAACTTCGATAGTGCGATGCAGGATTGTAGAAATTAGTTTCTTATGTGATGACTAGATGGCGCTAGTAGTCGCTACAAACATAATGCATAAACTTGATTAGTCAGTCTTGGTTAGTTGTAATAGTTCACTAATGAATGACTTTAAAAAACAAAAGGTATGAAAGATAAATAGAACCTAGGGCTCTACAAGACTAGAAGTGAATATTGTATTACTGAACCAGTGAGATACACTCTTGGCCTTTTCATTAGGTGAGATAGTGGTAAATCACGGGTCAGTTTTATGTAAAAAAAAATGAAACAAAATATGAAAGAATTTCAGACTATAGCTAAACCAAAACCGTTTAAAGGAGCCCTCGCCCGCGAGGTATAGTCGGGGTAAGAAAAGGTTCGTCACTTTTCGACCTTAACTCGTTGACTTAGAGTCGAAAAGTGACGAACCTTTTCTTACCCCGACTATACATGGGCTGGGGAGTATTACGACAAAAAGGGCACCGGGAGAGGTGCGGGCATTTCTCATCCTAAACAATGGCTTACAAAGATAATGAAGCTTGAAAGAATGTGAATGCCTAATCCTTAAGTCCAACATTCACTGTTGACTATCCAAGTATGCTAAGCAAACACTACAGTCGTTACGTAAATCAAATAATCTTGTATCTATATCCATCATTCTAGAGAGCAGTTCGTAGTATTGTTTGCAGTGCTTATTCTAACACTGCCTCCTAGTATACTAATTGGTGTAATCATCATCATCATCTCAGCCTCTATACGTCTCTCTGCAAGGCAGACCTCCTTTCAGCTTGGGCCGTAGTTCCCACGCGAGCTCAGTTCGGATTCACCCACACCTTTGAATTTATTTGCAGGTTTAAAATCACGGGACCAATTGACCTAGTCCCAAAGTAAGCTAAGCAAAGCTTGTGTTATGGGTACTAAGCAACGGATAAACATACTTATATAGACACACAAACACACACACACACACACACACTTAAGTATAGTCGGGGTAAAAAAGGTTCGTCACTTTTCGACCTTAATTCGTTGACATAGAGTCGAAAAGTGACGGACCTTTTCTTACCCCGACTATACATATACACCCAAGAACCGAGAGCAAATATTCGTATTCTTCATACAAATATCTGCCCCAACACGGGAATCGAACCCGGGACCTAAAGCTTCGTAGTCAGGTTCTCTAACCACTAGGCCATCTGGTCGATGTTTTCTTTCACCGTAAAGCTCATGGTAAATGTCAAATGTTATTTCGAAGATATATTCCGAAAAATTCAGAGGTGCAACCCCAGGCTCAAACTCACTTTCCTCTGCCTTAAAGGCCGTAGGCCAAACCACTTTACAATACAATACCACGTACCTATAATGCCCATAATATCGAATACAGTCACAAAAAATGAATCGCGATCAATGTGAAACCTTTTCGCTGCAAACATATGCAGAGTTCACATTCTATTGTAATCTGCCAAAGAAATCATGAAATTGACTGTGAAAGGGTTCCACACTCGCGTCCATCGTGTATGATGTGCGTGTAGCATTATAATTTTTAACATAATGTCTTGTGAAGCCCGTCCTTAGCATTAATAGTGTTGGAATTGCATTTCGAAACTGGTTGAGGCAACTCGGATTAAGTATAAGATTTCATAACTCTCGGACACCTGCTACATTCAATTCAAGATAGAAGTTGTATGGCACACACTATATAAAGTAGTTTTGTCATAGTGTTCTCTTACAAAAGACAAAATTTGACAGTGAAAATAAAATAGGACTCAGTCCTGTTGGGCCTTACATTTCGACGAGAAAACGGATGTAAGATCTAAAAAATTTTGTACAAAATTCTTGCCGAATACGTAACATGAAATAATAAATTTAAATTTGACATCAGTAAGTCAAGTCATCTTTTATTGTCTTATAGCTACAGCCACATGGACGACATTTCCTTTGCTTATCCGTCGAAGAATGATTAAAAAGAATACCTGAATGGCCCAGCTCGCTCTATAACACTGAATCAAACGGTGACACACTTCGATCAACAATACAACTAGATAACGGGTCAGCGCAACAAAAACGGCCCGAAAAATAAGAGCTCACTTTCAAAGTGAGCTCTTATTTGGTTTTAGTTCGGTCCAAGCACAGCCAACATAAACACGTTTCGCGATGCCGCAATGTGTGCTTAAAAATTGCAAAAAAAATGCCCGAAAAATTAATTTATACGTCGGAGTGTCTTACTTTCGATAAGTAAATGTAAAATAAGTATATTTCAAGCTTTAAACTAACAAATAATAAGCAAATTACTGATTTAAACTACGACCTGTGCGCGCGTATTGGCCAGGTTGGCCAAACATTCTTAAATGTTTGGCCAACCTGGCCAGTACGCGCGCCAACATCGTAAAATAGAACAGTAGATGCATGGAGTAGATTTGAAACTTAATTAATTTTAATATTATGTGTGCTGTGGTGGCCTAGTGGTTTGACCTATGGACTCTCGAGCAGAGGGTCGTGGGTTTGAGTCCGGGCTCGCACCTCTGAGTTTTTCGGAATTTATGTGCATTATTACATTTTGTAATTTACCATGAGCACAACGATGAAGGATTCAATGGTGTGTGAAGTTCCCAATCCGCACTAGGCCCGTAAAGGAACTACGGCCCAAGACCTCTCATTCTGCGTATCTACTGTGTTAAAAAATTTGTTTGTATTGAATACTTTAGATGTATGTAATTTAGTAACATTGTAGATCTGTTTAAAAAAAATCGTGCGTGCAGCTCCTCCACGCGGAAAAAGTGAAACTTCGTAATATCGAAATGAAAAAGGCACTTATACATAAATATGAACCTTATTGCAATAACTTAAAGAACTAAATTTACTTATGCATCTATGTGTTTAAATTACTCACTAGATGGCGCTTTTATCAAATCTCATACAAATTTGCACAGACAGTATGAGTTTTGCATCGCACTGTCGAAGTTTTTAACATCCGTTAGTATACATATATGTATACAATGCGAGATTACTTGCTTCGGCAGTACATATACTAATGCTTTCATACCCCCTCCATGGTAGCGTTAAACGTTTAATGCGACCTTTTTGGAAGTCGCATTAGGAGTTTCACTTCAAAAACCAGGCGGTCACCCATCCAAGTACTGACCGCGCCCGACGTTGCTTAACTTCGGTGATCGGACGAGAACCGGTGTTTTTGTCAAATATCTTGAAAACGGTGGATCCTACGGCAAAATCAATGAAATTTTAATCCCCCCTTCGAAACCCCCGCACCCCCCCCCCCCCCCCCCGCACCCCCCTGACTGACACCGAGTCACATTTGTATTTGTTTTTAACCCCCGATACAAAAAGAAGGGTGTTATAAGTTTGACCGCTATGTGTGTGTGTGTGTGTGTCTGTCTGTCTGTGGCATCATAGCTCTTAAACGGATGAACCGATTTGGATGCGGTTTTTTTAATAGAAAGCAGGTTTCTTGGCGATGGTTCTTAGATATGTTTCATCAAAATCGGTTCAGCCGTTTCAAAGTTATCAGATCTTTTGTTAACTGCGGAAGGGATCTTAGACGCATAACGGGCATTGACTTAATGTCAAACATACGAATGACATAATTGCGTTGGGCATTTTTAAAATTTTTCATTTATAGTTAAAATATGATGCAAAACCTTTTGGCCGGCACCGTCATTACTTACATGTGAAAAGAAACTAGCATATACATTTTTTTTACGGACGTTAATTTTCTATACGACTCTTACAACATTATTAAATTAAATAAATATATATACACTAAAAACATCACGCCAATAAAATAAAAAGTGTAACGCGCGGAACCCATCGCCGTGTTAACGGTACCCTGTTGCTCGCACGGTCACCCCCACGCACTCTCGCGTATTTGTCGCGTGACTATCATTGACTATCCGCATTATAAAAGTAAGTACTAATAAAATACATAGATACACAAAAACACTAATCCTACCAAGCAAGTGAATTTCTACACAGGTACCTATTTTAAAATAATTTTATTGTCGTGAGCGACTCCATAGCTCCCGAAGTTAAAATCAAAGTGGAAAAAGTAGACAGGAAACGAAAGAATGTAACTCGCAATGCAGTCAAGCTGAAAACACTTTATCTATAGTGCGATAAGGTCGACTTCACAGTAACTGTTATTTGACCTATGATTTTTCATTTCTAAGTGGCAGGTGTTATTTATTGCTTTGTTAGCTGTTTCAAGCGAATAATCGTAAGTAGAAGGTAGAATTGCGAATTTAATGTATGGTGCTATGGTCGTAAATGGGTTGATCTTAAGACGGTTTTGAATTTGTTGTCTCTTTCCAGCAGAAAACATAAGTCGCTCTATAGCTACACATTCAAGCGGACACATTTTAGCTTGGATTTTGTACCTGTCCCGAAATCTAGTTGTATTGTTGATCGAAGGTGACACACAACGACAGCGTGGCCCACCGTATTTGATTCAGTGTTATTGACCGCGCTGGGCACGCTCTGTCGGCGCCCCGCGCTCCCGGTTTGTTGTGGCCTTTATACGGTCGAATGTCCAAATGCAAATAGTCCTTGATGCTACTACAGATAATATACTTAATACTATATAGTATGGTGATATGGTCTATACAGCAATGGTACTATTGACCTCGGAAAATACTTGTATGCGTTTCAAATGTGAATCTGAATTACGTTCTTTTGTTCAAATTCATTGTTGCTTACGTCTTCAAGGTTTTTATGTGTATAAGTACCTCAAATGTTTTATACTTAATATGAGTAGTTCGTACTTGCCCTCAAATTCAAGTTAAATCAAAGAAACCCCAATTAACATCCCTGCATCGGGAAAAGCAATATTTTGTAAAAGGCGATATGGTCTATTGTCATAAGCTATTGTAACTTAGATTAGTTAATTACACTAAGAAGCGCTGAAGAACTACAATATGTAGATTTATTGAGAAAGTGTTTGATGCGCTATTACAAAAATTATATCCTACTAATAATAGAAACGAGAAAGTTTGTGAAGATGTTTGGATGTTTGGATTTATATGAAACTTGGCGTAACGATAGACAATGATTGGGATTGAGTTACAGTAGGAATTATACTTAATATCCCTGTAATGCATTCCCGTGGGATACCGATAATATTTTAACTTCAAATGAGACTAGAGGGCGATGTCTTAGATTCATTAATTGTTATTAGGTAGGCAAAAGTGTTCTTCGAGATGGGTTATATCTTATATCAAGGATGATATAGACTGGATTGGCAGTCGCCATAGTACGAATCGGCCGCGGTTTTTGTAGCTCGATTATTAAATCTAGATGGCGCTGAAATATAGCCAGAGGCTTTGAAGCCAAAACAACAAGACTACAGATATTTCATATCACTGCAAATGTATTATTATGCAATATTTTTGAAAAATAATACATTTGTAGTAATATGAATTATGAAACATCTGTAGTCTTATTGTTTTGCCTTCAAAGCTTCTGGCTGTATTTCAGCGTCATCTACATTTAATAATCGAACTACAAAACCGCGGCCGATCCGTACTATGGCGACTGCCAATCCAGTCAATATCATCCTTGGTTATATTCATTTTTTTCCTAACGGCTCTCCTGTCGAGATGACAAAAGGGTCTATAGCCAATATTGGTTTAGTCATAAAATATCTACATCGGTGTGTGGGACGCCTGACCATGTTTCGGCCCATTTATACTTCATTTAATTTAGATTGAAAACCACAACATCATTATATTGCGGCTTGTCAACTATTTCTTACCAAGCAAATAGTACAGTACAATAGTCTGGGAGCCGCAAAATTAAATTGTTTTAATGTCGCTTTATTTGTGTGCCGTCAATTGTTACTTTAGTACAAATTGTAAAGAGATTACAGTTCACGAGCCGCAATATAATGTTGTTGTGGTTTACAATTCTAAATTAAATGGAGTATAAATAAATCTTATGTTTGCCGACTCGGAGTCCCTAATTTTATGCCACAGGGGAGACAATTTTTGTTTCTTACGCTGCGTATAAAATAAATAAATAATATTAGGGGACAATCTCACACAAATCGACCTAGTCCCAAACTATGCAAAGTTTGTACTATGGGTACTAGACGACGATAGACATACTTATATAGATAAATAAATACTTAAATACATAGAAAACATCCATAACTCAGGAACAAATATTCGTGCTCATCACACAAATAAATGCCCTTACCGGGATTTGAACCCAGGACCTCTTGCTTCGTAGGCAGGGTCACTACCAACTAGGCTAAAGCGGTCGTCAGATGAGTTGGTATGAGTCAGATGTATGTTTATTTTTAATACCATCATTATTTTTACTGTTATATGTGTTACTAGCTTTTGCCCGCGACTTCGTCCGCGTAGAATTCCTTTTTGTGGTAAAGCTTCTTCATCTCTTTCATTGTATAAAACAAAAATCCGGCACCGGCAACATCCATCATTATTATCATTTCATCATGAGTATCAGTTAGTGAATATTATAAATCCCGTTTATTTCCTATCCCGCGGGAATTTCAACAAATTTGTCCTTATTCTTTGCAAAATTACACTTATTTTTATCCCACGGGTATTTTGCATTTTCCCCGAGAAAAGTAGCCTATGTCCTTAAAGCTTTCTACCGATAAAAGAACTTTTAAAATCAGCCGCGTAGTTGAGTTCACTTATTTTTTTCCCGTGGGAATTTTGATTTTTCACGGAGAAAATAGTCTATGTAAGTAAGGGTTAGTGTAGCTACTCACTAATAGGTGAAAGAAATTTTCAAATCAGCCCTGAAGTGAAATTCACTTCTTAATATCCCAGGGGAATTTTGCATTTTACCGAATAAATAGTAGGTAGCCTATACCAATAAAGGATAGTGAAGCTTTCTATTGGTGATTTTTTTTTAAACTCAGCCCCGAAGTTAATTTTACTATTTTCTATACCGCGGGAATTTTGCATTTATCCGGAAAAAAGCATCCTATGTTAACCAAGGACAGTGCATCTTTTCTATTGGTGTAAGACATTTTAAAATGAGCTCCGAAGTTGAATTTTCTTTTTTCTATCCCTTGGGAATTTTGCATTTCCCCGGAAAAAAGTAGCCTATGTCAATAAAGGATAGTGTAACTTTTTACTGGTAAAAGTTTTTTTTTTAATCGGCTCGGAAGTTTCAGAGATTATCTATCCCACAGGAATTTCCAAAAATCCTGCAATAAGTTTTTTTGTTGTTATGGTCATTTTCGTTAATAGATATGATCCAGTTGATTTGAGTACCTACATATATAAATCCTGATTTAACTTTATCCCGTGGAAATTTTCAAAATTCTTTATATTCGCTTTATATTCTAATAGTCTAATTGCATGCCCAATTTGTACAGTTTAGTAATCTTCGTTATGGGCATAGGGTCACTCTTGATGAAATATATAAATCCCGATTATTCCTTATCCCGTGGAAATTCCGGAAAATCCTTTCTTATCGGATGCCTACGTCATACAAAGAACACACCCTCCACGTTTTAGGTCTCTACATACAGCGGTTTAGGCTGTGCGTTAATCCGGCAGTCAGTCATTTAGGACTTCAGGACAAAGCATTTTATATGTATTTGCATTGCACCAAGCTTTTATGCGAGTTCAACAATGATATTTGAATACTCAATTCGATTTTATTCGAAAAAGGTTGAACTCGCATAAAAGCTTCATCATCATCATCATCATTTCAGCCGTAGGACGTCCACTGCTGGACATAGGCCTCCCTCATTGACGTCCAATCATTACGGTTGGAAGCGACTTGCATCCACCCTGAACCTGCGGCCTTCACCAAAACGTCCGTCCATCTCGTTGGTGGACGTCCCACGCTGCGCTTGTAAAAGCAAAAGCTTGGTGAAATGCAAATACTTAATACATATAATTAGCTATTATCAGAGATCAGATCAAGACGTGGTTGACAAACGTAGACAAAAATGGTTTGCAATATTTGAAGTTTCGTTTCGTTTACAATGTGTCAAAATAAAATGTAATTGAAATCAAAAGCACTAAGGAGTATTGATATCAACTTCGAAGCAAATCACCCCCAAAATAACTTTCTACTACTTTTTGACCCCGTCAAGGGATGAATTTCAATAAAATACGAAACACGTCTTCCATCAATTCTGTTAAAGAATGTTTATGCAAAATTTGATGTAGATTGGACCAAGGAATCACGATGTCCCATACAAACTTTGCCCCCCTTTTTTACCCCCTTAGAAGTAGAACTACGGAAAATCCTTTCTTATCGGATGCCTACGTCATACAAAGAACACACCCTCCAAGTTTCAGGTCTCTACGATCAGCGGTTTAGGCTGTGCGTTGATCCGTCAGTCAGGACAAAGGATTTTATATGTATAGATAATCATCATCCCAGCCCCTAGGCTCTAGTGAAAAAAAATGGGTTAATTGTGCAGAAGTTGAACAGCTGATTTCGACCTAACCCCCTTTACACATAAAATAGAAAATAGCTGTTTAATTTCTGCAGACTTAACCCCATTTTTCACTAGAGACCCAGTTTATAGACCGAGGCGCTGATGGAGATGAAGAAATGAGTCGTCAACGCGAACGCGTTTGGGATGTTTCATTGTGTAAAACGTAGTTAAATGTTAGGTACATTGACGCCGTTATCATGACGAGCGCATCAGTGCGTGTTCAGGTACATATTCATGAGCACCTTGGCCTCTCCGACACACTTGTCTGATTATGATTCATCAAAGAGGATGTTCATTAACTATTTTACTCGCTAATGGACACGTATGCACGTTTACCTAGGGAGGTAATCCATGAGAGGTTCTCTATAGTTTGCCCGATTTTCTTTTGCCATAATTTAATATTCCATAACGAATCATAATCATGCCATAAATGAAATTCAGTGGTGTGTGTGAAGTTCCCAATCCGCACTGGGCCCGCGTGGGAACTACGGTGCAAGCCCTCTCATTTTGAGAGGATGCCTGAGCCCTGCAAGGCTGCAAGGGGCTGGGATGGATCATTTGTTATAATATTGTCATACGTTTACGTTTGTGATACATCTTATTTTTCCCTATTATCAAATGTTCTAAAATCATATGCCCGAAAACTCAAACATCATACTTAGTAATTAATTATTCGCCATAAAACACTCAGAATGTGTAATTGCGTGCCACTCCGTACCTTATCGTATCAATTAAATAATTAATTACGGCAGATCGTTCAGTTAATTATGGCAAATGATTGTTATGGCATTAGGGACATTATAAAAAAAAATATATATAGAAAGTTTTTACTATCGTACGTAATATCAGGGATATTGACCATAATGACAAACGAAATTAATTTTAGATAGGTTTTTATAAAAAAAAATAGGCTTACGTTTGGCCTAAATCTCGCTTGATGGAAGGCGAAGATGAGGCCTAAGATGGTACTCGTTTGCCTAGAAGGTGTTTGTTCTCTTTTTCTTAAAGATGGCTCTCTGACCTCGGCAGAGAGCCATTGCACTCCTTAGCCGTCCGCATAATGAAAGAAGAGGCAAACCGCTTCGTGCGTAATGGAGGAATGTCTACTATATAAGGGTGAAACTGCTCGCCACGCCTAGTCGTTCGGTGACGGAAAGGGGAAGGGGGTATCACCGTATCAGGTTATGTAAAACCTCCGCACACTCACCGAAATGAAAAAAACCGAAAGGCAGGCCCACTCGTCTACGGTGTTCGAGGCTCAGAAGATTTGCCCCCACGAGTGAGTAACTGCCTATGATCCTCTTCGCTCGGCGCTCCAACGAGTCCAAAGCATCCAGCTAATATCTAGCAGATCCAGCCCAGAGATGGGACATAATATTTTTTATTTTTTTTTTATTTTCCAAATTTAAAACAATAATATTTTTACAATTAAATAGCATCGTTAAACCTGAATCAGGTTTGTCTAGCGGGTATGTATTACAATACCGAATTACGAAAGACCGAATGTATTAAAACATCGAATGGGTCAAAAGATCGACACGTTTTTTTTCTGAAACCGTTAACTTTTTAAGATACAATACAATACAATACAAATATTCTTTATTGATCACCAAAAACAGTACAGTAACATTACAAAAATAAAAATTCAGGTAGACAATAGGCAAGATTGTTATAAAACAAACCTAACCTAACCTAATGCGTTCTGTATGATGCAGTTTTAATAAATTCTGAGAAGTTTACGGTTTCAGAAAAAAATCGTGTCGGTCTTTTGACCCATTCGATGTTTTAATATATTCGGTATTTCGTACTTCGGTATTGTAATACATACCCATTCCAACGAACTGAAACTAAGGTCGCGGGTGAGCAAAGTAATTGTTTCAGTTCATTAATATGGACCTCCGCAAAGTAACGCCTGATTCAATAAACCATAGTATTCCATGCAAGAGCGAACTTGAGCTCTACGAGTACGAGTTTTTTTGCAAAGTAGTGATGAAATAATTCCTTAAATACTTAATAACTTATTTGCAGTTTCTGGCAGGCTATTTTACTGAGGCGGCATCTTAATTGCTAAAATTGCAAAAATAATTTATTGAATCAGGCGTTACTTTTGCGGTTAAGGTCCCGGGTGAGCAGCAAAGTAATTGTTTCAGTAAATTAAAAAAAAACTACCAGTACTTAGTTTTACGCAAAGGTTAAATTTATTCGAGCAAATCGACCGCCTCCGTTCTTCATTATATTTAGTCAACAGCAATAAGTGAAGCTACACCGTAAAGGTACCTTATCCAAACACCACTCCTCGCACATTATTATTTTACAGTCTCAAACAAAGCTCCAAAATTTCTCCAAATAAAAAGTTCGGAAACCGGTCAAAAACCAATTACAACATCCGTGGTGTCGTCGAACTCATTGGTGTGCTCGTCACGCAAAGACCACACTGGCACGCGAGATGTGACGCTTTCGCGACGCCCTGCTTCACATTTAGGTCACATTGTCACGTATCATCATTCTTTGTTATAAGTATGACAACATGAGAACACAAAGTATTTGAGCTGGACTTGGATACC
The DNA here is from genome assembly GCA_947563465.1 of Archips xylosteana. Taxonomy (NCBI): domain Eukaryota; kingdom Metazoa; phylum Arthropoda; class Insecta; order Lepidoptera; family Tortricidae; genus Archips; species Archips xylosteana. Next base: position 9,702,856 of record OX387361.1, on the reverse strand, counting down.
ATGGTGGGCAGCAGACGACGGACAATCTATAATCTTTAGGTTTAATTGAAGTTAGGTATCCAATGACAAGAAAGACAGCTGACGTGTACAAATAGTTCAATCTTTGGAAACCTATACTAGGATCTCCACTGGTGGGATACATGGATTTTTTTCCAACTATCCCCACTGGTAGGGATGGGTGGATCCTATTTAGACACTTATTTTAGTGAAGATAGGTGGCAATATTACGACTTTTAATCGCCACTGGTAGGGACAGTTTACCACCAGATATTTCCACCTATCTCTACTAAGCATGAAGTATTTTCTTGAGAGTCTAGAATTTCAATCAACTACCCATAGTGCCTCCAACGTACATCAATCCCTTAGTGGTCACGACGAACTAGCTTCACAAGTCCGTGCCCCACAGATGGGTCAATAAGAAAAGACCAAGTATGCTCTAGGCCAAGGGTCTTCAACCTTTTTGAAGTCAAGGGCCTAGTATACTCTGATATTGGTTCGGTGGGCCGCAACATAATAAAAACTATTTTAATTATTATTATTATTATTTATTTAATTTGTAGACATGTGAATTTAATTTTGTCAATACAATGTCGGGCCGCCAGGGACGCAACCGCGGGCCGCAGGTTGAAGACCCTTGCTCTAGGCAACACATATTATCTGGTCACAAACCACAGTCACTGGATTTACTTAAACAAAAAAAAAATTGCTCCAAGGAACAATTTTTCGTGTTTGTTTCTTTATCAGGATATAGGAGGTATACAATAAATGTTGGGGTGTACAATAAGTCCATTTAGCTCTACCAGGGGGGATACATAAGTAGTTAGTAGAGATATACCTATGGATTATTTTTCCACTTATCCCTACCAGTGAGGATAGGTGGAAAAAAATCCATACATCTCTACCAGTTAAGATAGACTGGTAAGGGGGGCATATCAAGTGCCAAATTAGCGACCTAAAGGCAGAGACAGTTTAAAGCAAGACTTGTGATTTGCTAAAAAGATAATTTTAAATACAATTTTCTTTAGTGAGTGTAAGTATTTTTGTTTAAAGATACCTATGCATTGTCACCAAACTACATATCCATGTCATGTTTAAAGTCGATATCATAAACCGTTGAAGAGTTCAGTCCTGTGGAGATGATGCTAACCGGACCACCAGAATTTCACTAGGTACTTACCAGATTTTACTGTCACCGAATTTACATAAGTACTTGTACCTTTCCGCTCAATTGAATACCGGAAAATGGTCGAAAAAGGGTCTGCAAATTCTGAAACCAAAGTTCGTGACAACTTTGCTTTACATGGAATGTTTTAAACTGGAGAGCGCAAATACACAAACAAGTGCATTTATTATCACTGAATATTGCAGCCTTACCTCCATGTTAGTCCACACTTTGGAGGCAAATATCTATTCCCTTGCACAACGTGAGCGAACGACAAAGCAGCCATTTGTTTTCTACTCAGAAAAACGTAGGTACAAAACGAAATCGACACTTAAGTATACAAAATATCACAGCTAATAAGATAGTCTACGTGAGATTACCTTGCTTGATTGGTACTGGTCAGTGGCGAAGGGTAATAACAACCCGATTCCCCCCGGGTTGACTAAACTTTCGAAGTAACCAAACGCTTATCTTCTATTACCTGCACTACTTGTCAAGAAGAGGATAAATGGATAAAATATGTTTTTAGGTTTTTTGCTCCGGCTTTACTTGCAAAAATTTTCACGCTCCGCCACTGGTACTGGTCTTTCGGTTTGGGTGTATACATAGATCTGTTTTACTATCAGCTGCCCATTCATGAACTCACTATGACTATCCACTGAAACAAATGTGGAGAGTAATAGATATAAGCTCGTTAAATCTTTACGGCGTGTCAAAGGTGTATGATGAATGGAACAGTGTAGTGTATATAATTTTACGATGCACTTTTGAGGACAAGGCCTAAGCTTGATACCTTTGTGTCATTATTAACAATAACCTTTGAAATTTGCGTTTCCAGTACACAGTTACAAGCTAGTGCAAACATTTAAAAAAATTATGAACTCTAAAAAGGGATGATCTCTATTTCCAGAAAAATACGATTTAGGACTTCACGAAGGTAGCGAGATTAGGCTGCTGAAACAAGATGAAGAACAAGTTGGTCAGTTTGAATAAAACATATAATCCTATCGAAATGTTGCTATAGAGACAGTATATACAACTTTCTTATCCATCCTGCTGCCTTACCAAACCAGTCAGGCCGTTCACTCGGTAATTTACGTCCTGACCAAAAAAACTACGTTGTGCTCCTTGAGAAATACCGCTACCGGGGTCAACCGGTTACTGAGGCTGGCCGTATCAAAACCAAAAGCGTGTTTCGTTGCCTGCGACATCCAAGGAGGCAAATCGTTTCCCGAACCGACATTGTAACTCGAAATAAAAATTTTATCTTATGTGTTACGGAAACAAATTTGATTATGATTTTTTGTTGGTTTAAACAGATGCCAATGCAGATCGCAAGTGAGCAGTATGTTTAATGTATCGCACCTTCATAATTAAACTGACTCAAATTCAAAATAATCTCATTTCAAGACTAGACCTGCTTAGTTTTAGTACAAAGTTTGTTATTGAGATGAGATGAGAATATTTCGAACTGAGTCAGTTCAATTCTGAAGGTGCGATAAGTATATAGGTAAGACTATGTTCAGGAGATGTCCTACGTACGTAAACGGGTTACAAGCTGTCGGGGCGACTTCAAGAATGTCAATGCTATTTTTGTCTCCATATAAAAACTCCCTTCATATGGACAGTATCAAATTAATAGCAATTATAAGGTTCTTCAGCGAATGGGAGCAAAGGTTGAACCAATTTATTCGGACTGTGAAAAAAAAAAAGCTACGTACTTACTTGGGTCAAATTCTCCGAAACTAATCGTATCGCCCTTTGCGAATTATTAAATAACCGGAAAAGTAGGTAGACGCAAAAAGTCTTGGGTCCGTTAATGAGAATGGAACGGCTTCAAGATAGCGGCTAAGGCGGCTATAAACCAGACGAGATAAATATTTATAAGGAGCTGATTGTTAAATTAAAATAACGAAGTGGTAATGGAAGAAGAAAAAGCGACAGACTATCAAAGTAACCCTTATTTTATTAGTCAATCCGTTTTATGGTATTCAAAGAAACATACTTAGTATAACTTAATTAAAACATACATCATCATCATCCCAGTCTATATACGTCCCACTGCAGGGCACAGGCCTCCTCTCAGATTGAGACGGGTTGGGCCGTAGTTCCCACGCGGGTCCAGTGCGGATTGGGAACTTCACACACACACAATTGAATTTCTTACAGGTGTATGCAGGTTTCCTCACAATGTTTTCCCTCACCGTAAAGCTCATGCTAAATTTCAAATTTAAGTTCGCACATAAATTCGGAAAACTGAGAGGTGCGAGCCGGAATTGGAACCCACGACCCTCTGCTTGAGAGGCCATAAGTCAAACCACTGGGCCACCACGGTTTTTTTTGAAATATACATACTCCGGAACGAATATACATACTCCGGAACGAATCACTTCTCTAACGATCTACGTATCAAAGCTGACAAACTAGCATGCGAAACGTGAGTTACCAGAGGACCCCCCCTTTCGTAAACACCTACAACACCACAGGGCTTGCTTGTGCGTAAAACTTAAAATTAAAACCACGGCGAAGACACATCTGTTATCGGTTACGCTAAATTTAGTTACCATTTAAGGATATGTCCAGCCTTGCGCGCCCATAACCATGCCAACATTTAACTGGACTCAGTAAGGTCATTTCTTGCTATGCTAATTGCATAGACACAGCGATAAAAGTAAAACCATCGCGTCATGTCACTATTCCACTACCATTGTCAACTGTATTAGCGCACTTAACACCAACAAGGTGCTAACTTTTATATGTGCACAGGTGATTCGGCGATTTTCAAAGAATCTATTGAAGTCCGAGGTGAAATGTTATGAGAATTATCTAAGATTCTCACGTTCTGGTGTTGGGAAGGCTAAAGTTCATGTGCTAAAAAATTATCTAGGACACGTTTTAGCTATAGAAGGGATTCTCGCCGAGTTGTTACTTACCATAAATAGGACAGGTAAGCTAGAACAGATATTGAAATAGAACAAGATTCATTCATTAGTCGTAGTGTATTAAGATCATCTAAAGCGGATATTATCGCAATTAAAATTTGACTTCTTTTAATTGCATTTCTCACATAGTTTTGCCAAATTGGCATTCCTGGAACAGTTTTATGACAACTGAAATTAGTAGGTAAAATTATTTATTTATAGTTAGTAAGTAGGTACTAAATATTTTAAATATCATCATCATCGTTTCAGCCGTAGGACGTCCACTGCTGGACATAGGCCTCCACCCTCATTGACGCCCAATCATTACGGTTGGAAGCGACTTACATCCAACCAGAATGCTTGTGCTCGATTTTGTTTTTCAATCCCTCCTAGGACGCACGTGTCACCTTACCTTGACCAAAGTAATTTACTTAGAATGGATGCCAGGCGCTCTCTTCACCTGGCTGGTCTACTCTTCGACGTTGTGAACTTCCAGCGGCCTCGGTATTTGTTTGAGAGGCTCATCATTTCTCGGCGCGTGGTTAGGGCTGCCACGAGATTGATATTTCCTAAGCACTGTACGGCTGCTTTTCGTGGTAGCTTCCGTTATGCTGCCACGAAATGTTGGAACAATATACCGCCGCCAATAAGGAATTCAAGTACGATTGGTTCTTTCAAATTTAAATTCAAGAAGTATTTGCTGGACGTGCAAAAAAATCACACTCAGTCAGTCCGTGCAGTGCTATATCCTTCTAATGATATGTAATAGTATATATTGTTGTGTAGGTATGTATATATATGATGTAAAATTTATATTTTATTTTGCACCACACCTTTTGCTTGGCTCCCTTCACTTTATTTTATAACAAATGCTTAGGCCTTGTTTGTGTATAAGTATTTTAGTAACAGGTGGAGCTGTCGTGTAGCTCAAATCTGGGCTCTACAGAAAACCAGCGTTGCTACACTCTCTGTGCAGCAACACATGCTGAGTAGAGACCCTTTTTCGGTGACAATTGGTGTCACTACCTTTACAAACTTGTGTTATTAGTTGTTAATGTTGTTTTCTACTGTTTGGTGGTGGTACTCTTGTAACCTGAAATAAAATATTTTTCTTTCTTTCTTTCTTTCAACCTGAACCTGCGGCCTTCACCAAATCGTCCGTCCATCTCGTTGGTGGACGTCCCACGTTCCGCTTGCCAGTCCGTGGTCTCCATTCGAGAAGTTTTGAACCCTAACGGTCATCTGTTCTGCGTGCTATATGGCCTGCCCATTGCAATTTAAGGAGCTAATCCATTTGGTTATGTCTGTGACCCCGGTTCTTCTACGGATACGGATTTTGAATATTGTGAAATTAAAAACGGATAATAGTAGACTGAGAAAATTTATTAGAAGAATTGTATTAACTATATAAATGTGATTAAAAAATATAATGATAATGAAATACTGTACATTAATGAGACTCTATTAATATTATTCTATTACCGTGTTCCGATTGCTTTGCGATAACCTGTCCGAGTTATCATAAGGTTGTTACTTTGTCTTTCTGTAGTATTAACAGTTTAGTCTCATAAATGCATTTATCATTCAGTGCAGTGAGACAAGGACAACCGCTAGTCAGTTGATTGTTAAAAAAGACAGCTGACACTCAAATTACTTTTTAAATTAAGCCAGTAAATAAAAACGCAAACATGTCGGTATGATTAGTATAACAATTCAATGCACTTACACTTTATACTTTATAATTATTATACCAACTCATATCTCAAGACAAGGCAGCAAAAGACCCACCACTTTTACGGTGCACGGCGAGAAATAAAGAAAACTTGGGAATCTTAAAGAATACAATAAGGCTAAAATGACACAGTATAAGTACCCATAACAAATGCAGAATGCGTTGTTGATGACACTTGCAGTACAACAAATCACCGTTAAGCTACTACTCTATTGTTGTGCTAAACTAAAACACGGCAGTCGCAATGGGTCGCTTTATTTTGAAGTGATTACACCGCTTTTGTGCTGTGACGGTTCAGTTGATTGAAGTGGGTTCACGGAAAATTCATTTTCTTTTGATATATGATATGTTTTTTTTTAATATCAGTAGACCTAATTTAAGAACAATTATCAAGCTAAAATATTGTCTAAGAGACTTTATTGTTTACACAACGTTCAAACCAAATAAAAGCGATACGTAAAAATAAGCGAAAAGGGCCTACCCGACGCCCCTTAAACTAGCAACAGAATAACATCGAACTCTGATTTATCTTGGTAGGTAACAATAGGTTAGGTTAGTTAGTATTTTTTAAGTAGGTAAAGAGGTTTTTAAAACACAAGGTCTCGCGTACATTTTAGTAACAAAATGAACTTGATTTACTTGTGGACATAACTTATTTTCGCTATTTGTTTTTATTTTATTTGCGTATTCTGTAGCACAACTTCAATATAAAGACTTCAAATATAACATGTGATGTAAATTATGATGTATCATCATGATGGATCATTTTATACCGAAGGCTCAATAAACTAAACTAAGTACCTAAGTATAAACTAGGTGCCGAAACTTTACGATACATTTTTGAGTTAGGTACCTATTAACTATTAACCTGGAAACATTTACTTGGCACATTATTACTTTTACCAAGGGTTTACGTTACTGAACTTTGCGGGATATATAGCACCTACTGAGCTACATTTTCTCCTGTGGCCAACTTTCTTCTAATCCACAACTTTCCCTCCAATCAACTTGGTTCTGCATGCCCGGTAATGACATTCTGAACTAAGGCAAGTATTCTTTTAAGTTATATAGGGATATTAATAATTATTCGAGTGTTTGTTCTGTATTAATTTTTGGACGCATTTTTGTAGAGTTACCTGATGTCAAACAATAACTGCTGTACATGGACACCCGTAATCACAGGTGCGTTGCCGGTCCATTGAGAGATAAATAGGCTGATTTTTTAAAGATATCTTAGTTGTATCGCTGCGGGAATGCAGTCCCAGAAAACAAACAAAAAAATCCTGAAAAATATTTACTTTAAGAAGTGTTCAGGCAAACTAACTAATCCAGCCACTTGGCAAAATACTCGTATTTCAGATGAACTTTAAAACGCCTTGTATTCTAACTAAGTAACTAATTTGGCTCAGGGACCCAAAGAGGGTATTCTTGTATTCTGGTCTAGAAAAATATATGACTTATTTCGAATTTTACAAGTTTTTCGTGATTTTCGTGTAAGTGAATCTATATAGCTATTTATTGCTTGAGATAGCTAGCAAAAACCTGTTCTTTCATACGATATCGAAGAGACTATAATAATATTTCAACATCGGCAGTTTATTTTTATTTCCCATTGAATGTATCGTGTCACAAACAGTGAAAGTCGACTGCTAGTTGGGCTAACGGTATCTTAATGACTGTATCTTAATGGGATGACGACATTCAAATTGCGAAAAAACGGGTTATTCATTTTTGCAACAGATTGCAGAACTAACAAAGAATAGCTAAGAGATAATTAAGTAAATCAAACTGATGAAAATAACCGAATTAACAGCAAATAAGTCAACATATTAAATTTATGACATTACATCATAAGACAACAAACACAAAAATGTTGTTCAAATTATTAGTGTTGAATTTTAATTAATTAGGTATGCAAGAAACGAATGCAGGTGTAAGTAAGTACCAATTAAGTTTCACATTTAAGTACATGCGTACATTGGTATAATTTGAATGTACCTACCTACTGGTATATCTAAACGAGAGAGTAACTTTTAAATTAAATTAGGTAGGTACTACAGCGAGGAAACCAAGTAAAGCGTCAAGGCTTTATATTTAAAGTGTCGCAATTTTTGTAAGGCACTGCAAATCCAGATATAGGAATAGATATCCAGTTAAATGTAGGATATATTGGAATATTGGGAGTGCGTGCATGCCACAAAATATTCATTGAGAGATTTAGATTAAAATTGAAAAACAATAGCACTTACACTCCAACAACTCCCGGCAGCTCCCCAAAGAAATCCTTCCTCACTTCCGACTTGTACTTCACAAGACAAGGCATCGATGGCCTGAAAGGAGTAGGGCCCTCTCTTCTGTAGATTCTCTCAATCTCATCAGCATCGTACACGAACAAAAGATCCGGCCGTCCAATCAACCCTCCCAAACGGACAATCCTGCCATACTTGTCCAGGAAAAGCTTGGTCACTTTCGCAAACTCTGAGATATCGTACTGCCCTATCACGGGCACCATTCGCCAAGTATTCCCAAGTATCGGTATCGGTTTTGGTCCCGGCACTTCGGAATACGGTTTAGCGTTAGCGAAAATTTCTTCGGTCACTTCAGCCGTTGGGGCTATTTGGGAGCGCTGTCGTTTCGAGAACGGGCAGCCTGTGGACGCGTAACGAACATTATTAGCCGCGATGGTTTGATACGCCTTCAATGCTAAAGAACGACCCATGGCGGATAAGGCCGCGTTGACGACTGAGCGCGAGCGCCGATCCGCTGTACCGTTGCCCAGTCATGGTCGCCAATCATAATGAGCTCGTAACAGTATACAAGTTTTTTGGCCGCTCTCTTTCGATGGGTGAAATTAATTCGCGTTCAGCAGAACAATATGCGAGTACAACGTAACGCAACAAGTTTGCAACTTTATATTTTATTGTTTTTTTTTAAATATTTGTACTTATCATAAAGGTAAGTAAATAAATTATGGTTTGACTTTATTACAACACAATACAATACAAATATTCTTTATTAACAGAAAAATTAATAAAAATGAAAATTCAGGCAGACAATAGGCTTACTACCTCAAAGTTATAAATAAGTAAACAAATAATAGCTAAGCATAAATAACTAGGTAAATTAAAACTAAAAGCTTTCGTAAACAGGTTCTATTTTATTATCAACCTCCAATCGATACTTAAGTACCTATTAAAAAATACAAAATACCTACAGATTAGTGATAGATAAGTAGAGAATAGATATACTTAGATGATTCTTCCAAAATCGAGATTAAACATTACCTACCAGTCCTTATTTTGGCCATTGTTCGGTAGAATAGATTATTCATTGTCATTTCGTTAGGCTACCCAGCCTAAGCCAGTCGAATATTTAGAGCCAACGACTAACAAATTCATAAATTAATTATTTATGTTTCCGTTTTTGCTCAGTGTGCACCGGTCCAAACGAGTAAGTACACGAAGAGCTTCGAAGAGATTATCCGACTCGCATCATTTTCACAATTCGTAATAATGAGCGACCCTGGAATAATGGTTTGAATTTTATTATCACGTTGTGCATTATTGTCGTTCATTCCGGCCGGGTCAACAAAAGCGCACTCATTTTTTTTTAATCTTGAAACTGAAATGGCGCGGCGCGGAAATATTACATTTCTTTTAAATTATCCCGCCATCGCCAGAATAAGAAGAAAAGGAAATTGTATCCATACAGCCAATGTATCCGGGTTTGTTTAAGACACTATTTTTCTTTTCTGAGATTGATATTTCGCGACATAGCACGTCCAATACCCTCTTAAATATTTTATTTATTATCCTAAATTATGCTTTAATAGGTGAAATCAAAACGTATAGTTGTAACTGAATAAAAGTTCCAGTCTGTAACTTTCAGCTCAGCAGATAATAGATTTAATCGGACCTTAAACAGTACTCGAATTATTTTTCATAGCTGGCAAGCGTTTACTGTAACTGTCAATGTCAAATCCTCAGCTTTGTTTTGTTCATTTCATTTAGTTTGTTTATTTTAATTATGTCAGTTGTCGCAATAAAGTTACTATAAAATGATATCAGATTTTGCCAAAGAGAAGGTCTTTTGGACACGAAAGATGAACCTCAAACTAGTAAAATATATACATAGTAAACCAAATATTTGGAACCCAAAACATCCCAAGTACACTTCAGTTGAATTCAGGGACCAAACTTATGCGGACTTTGCCGCAAAATACGGAAATGAGTTCACAGGCCAAGCAGTCAAGGATCGGTGGACAAATATTCGATCCACTTTTGCGAATTACTTGAGGAAACTTAACGCGAGTCGAATGAAAGAAGATGGAGACGTGAGTAAATATTAACTGTTTGCTTTTTGCGCCAGTAGAATTATTTATCTAATCTATCTAATCTAATCTAATACCTTTAAACGAGCAATTCTTGTATATATGTATATATATATATAATAAGAATCTCAAAAACGGCTCCAACAATTCGATTTCGATGAAATTTGGTATGTGGGGGTTTTCTAGGATGAAAAATTGATCTAGCTTGGTCTTATCTCTAGGAAAACGCTTGGTACCTAGTTTCAGCCGGAGCGGAGCTCGGTCGCCCAGGTACTAGTATTAGTCAAGGAAGTTTTGGTTTTTCAGGAATACAAAGAATTAAAAATGTCTAATGTCTGAAAGCCGTTTGACTATGAAGAGATAAGCAATAGAAATAAGGTCAACTTGCAAAAATGCAGGGAAAAAGATTCCAGAGTTTTAAAAAGCTTCATACCCAATGGTTTAGCCTTACAACCTGCTTTAAAATTAACCAAAAGCAAATTAATTATATAAATTACATTTCATCATTCCCTACCATAATTAATTGACACAAAATAATTGAAATGAAGGATTTTTGTTTAATTTTACAGGAATACAAAGTCAATTGGCATCTCTGGGAGCCCTGCCAATTCCTTATGAAAGTCAACAGACGAGCCAAGTCTGACACTTCAAATGCACAAGGTTTGGATAATGGGGGCAGTGAAAAAGTGGTAAATTCTATTATTTATTTTCACATTATTGAGAGAAGAGCAACTGGAGAATTTTATTCCATCTTTTTTCTTGTTTCAGGATAATAATATAAATTTATGTCCAACAAAAGAAGAAAATGAATGGAGCAGTGATGGCATGGCATCAGAGAATTCAGCTTCAAATGCAAATTCAGACTGCACTTCAATTGTAAATAATTTAGTTAGAATTTTCAAAGGTGTCCAGAATGATGCATTTGGATTAGAAAATACAAAGAACGGGAAAATAGGCAGAGCAGTTAATAGAAAACTATCACAAATAAACTCATATGATGCTGCAAGAGTATCGCATAAAATTATGGAAATATTATTGTTGTATGATGAGAATAACCCTTTAAATCCTAATAAATTAAAGTCTGATTGTTTGTAAAGTGAATTTTTATTTTATATTTATTAGATTCTGATAATAAAACCACCGAAAAAATTGCTTGGGAACTAGCTATGCAACCGGTGTCGTCATAATTAAGCCAATTTTCATTTGGTCCAAGCTGAAACCTTCAATCAAAACAACTACAACAGTTTAAAGGCCACCACAAACTGAAGCGCGGGGCGCCGACGGAGGGTGCCCAGTACGCTCTATGTATAACACTGAATCATATACGGTGACACACACCGACAGCGCGGCACAGCGTATATGATTCAGTGTTATGCAGCGCGCTGGGCACGCTCCGTCGCCGTCGCGCGCACCCCGCATTACGGTCTGTGATGGCTTAATTTTCAACGACTATTATTATAATATATATTGTCATTTGGAAAAATAACAAAAACGTTTTCCGTTCACAAACTCAAAACAATTTGTATCTACAATCACATTTATGATTTTGCTAAAATTACATTCAGCCCTATTTAAATAAAAAAAAAGTAGTTTTAGTAACTAGCTAATGAATGACAGTTTCTAATATATTTATTTAAATTTAACCCACTTTATTTATCCTTTTTAAGCTGATGGCTTTGGTCGCCAAAGCTCAATAAAAAAAAAACCAGCTGACTGACAGACATCTGACAATTCTGACATACGACTTATGATTTTGACAGTAGTGCTATTGCGATAGCGACAGTTTCGCTATCGATAGTTGACCTTGAGAAAACAGTCGATAGTTTATCGAAAACATCGACATGCTGCAATACTATCGATAGTAGACGACCAGATGGCCTAGTGGTTAGAGAACCTGACTATGAAGCTTGAGGTCCCGGGTTCGATTCCCGTGTCGGGGCAGATATTTGTATGAAAAATACGAATGTTTGTTCTCGGGTCTTGGGTGTTTAATATGTATTTAAGTATATATTCTATCTATATATAAGTACGTTTATCCGTTGTCTAGTACCCATAGTACAAGCTTTGGTTAGTTTGGGACTAGGTCAATTGGTGTGAATTATGCCGTGATATTTATTTATTTATTATTTATTTTCGATTGATGAAAATCTAATCTAATATAATAAAAATCTCGTGTCATGGTGTTTGTTATCGAACTCCTCCGAAACGGCTTGACCGATTTTTATGAAACTTTGTTCTCTACATTCGGTAGGTCTGAGAAAGGTCGTAGGCTATTTTTTATTCTTCGCAGATAGAGTCAAGGGCAACAGCTAGTCTAATATATTATAAAAATCTCGTGTCACGGTGTTTGTTATTTTTTAGTGAAATAAATATTTTTCATTTTTTTTTTTTTTTTTTTTGTTATCGAACCCCTCCGAAACGGCTTGACTGTTTTTTTTTTTTTCTCTATTTCGGTAGGTCTGAGAATAGTTCGTAGGCTATTTTTTATACCTACCCCTATTCTTCGCAAACGGAGTCGCGGGCAACAGCTAGTAAGTAATACTATTGCTACAGATCAATAGTATCGATACAATCGATCTTTAGCAATAGTATTACTTATTTTTATCAATCGATAGTATCATCTTTTTTCACGCGATACTATCAATAGTATCGACCAAGTTCAATAGTATCGCCTAATTTTCAAGAGTCGATAGTTCCGATGATTTTCAAGGCCACGATAGTATCACGATACTATCGATAGACTATCGTTATTAGAACAACACTATTTGACAGTTGACACTTGATGTGACAGTCGGTGGCGCTATTTACTATTAAATTAAAATTGTGAAATCTTATATAATTTTAAATTATTATTAACCCTTCTAACAGTATCATGTTTACAATAACGGAACAGAATTCGGACAATACTGTAGAAATCATAAACATCGACAGTCCTCACTTTTTGCACCAACTGAAGACAAAATGGGACGAAATTTATTCGCAACCCGACGTTTTCCGCTATAAAATAGAAAATTTACGTGAAAGAATAATAGATAATAAATACATACTTCTGGTAAATGCCATGTGGTTACTTATATTGAAATTTAAATAGTTCAATCTGTGAAAACATGGGCTTTTGATTCATTCATACATAACATGTTTCTTAACCCTTTTTAGTTAAATAAGGACAGAGGATATAAGCGTCGCACTCCAGAATGCATAGACAACGTTCGCCAGCAGTTTGATTCTGAAAAATTTAATTTTAACAAAGTATCATCTAAAGAAATATTATTTAAAATGCAGAGTAGAGATGGTAAGTTTACTACAAGTACTATTTGTTAAAAATAAGCATATACTTATTTGATACAATGAGTTGGGTACATTTTTTATTAGGTACCTAAAGTAAAAGAAGAGGTAATTTCAAAGACTGTGTTTGTGGATTAAAAATCAATCAAGTCAAAGATGAGAGAATTAACCTGCTTGAAAACTAGATTTACAACTATTACATGGGTGCCTTTGATCTAATTGGGGCAACTTTGATAGTTGTAAAATCGGTATGGTCAACATTGTCCATATGAGGTAAATGTTTGACATATAGACAAAAAGAAGATTGATGAATACTTCAACAAGGAATAGCAAATGCTAACAAAATTGCGTAAGTGGGTCGGCAAACTACTTTTTAAAGTCTCCCTGCAGTTCAAAGTCACCCCGGTTTACGGTAATGGATTATCTAAACTAATTTAGATGAAATTTGGTATGGAGATAATTTGAGACCCTGCGAAGGACATAGAATTGATTTAGTCCCAGAAAATTGTATAGTTCCTGTGGGATATTGATAAACAAATTATTTGCAGAAGTTTCAGGCAACAGCTGGTCTATATCTATAAAACAGCACTGTGGCTGACTGACTGACAGACTGACTGACTGACAGACAACGCACAGCCTAAACTACTGGTGCTAGTGTTAATAATGAAATTACTGGCCAGATTGTTTATCCTCAGCCTTCGAGGTTGGCATTTTGTGACCAATCCTTCTGGTAATGCTATTGTGTAAGGACAGTGATAACCTGTTGTTCTGCTAGCTCCACAGCTTGTTTTCCTTCTACTGTTTCTTTTTTAGGCACAGATACTCACACATTTGTAGTAAATGTGAGTCCGATATCTCAGTACCATACTTTGCTGTGTCCGTCAGTAAATTTGTGTCTGCCACAAGTTGTGACAGAGGACAGTCTCAGATTGGCTATTGAAGTTAAGTTTCTGGCACAGGATCGGTGAGTGTAGGCAAGTATTAATCGATTTCAGAGCGTTTTGACCGCCGCATTTTTTTTCATTAGTGTCGATGTAAATATTGCAGAGGGGGATGATGATCAGAGTTAACTTTTTATATAAATGTGTGGCGGTACCGAGGCTTAGTCTGATTTTATCCAAAGTTGTTGCGATTTGTCATTATTTTACAGCAATAATCGAGTGACACTAATGAAATTTAAAAAACGCTGACAAAACGCTCTGAAATCGACCTAGTTAGTTCATTGTTATTTATTCATAAAACAATATACATTGCGTTTGAAAATACATGTGCTACCTACTATTTCATACAATAATGGTTAACATAAAATTATGTATAAAATCAAATTAAATCCAATCAGATCACTATACCTAGATATTTTCCCAGCATGAATAAGTGGCATTATATCAATGAGACATGTTTGAAAATATGAAACAAGAATACCAAATCAAATTAATGTTATTATTATGTCAAACACTAATCACAAATTGTTTGTGCTAGAAAAATCTCTTGGTACAGATCACATAAAATCACATTAAATTAAAATAAAAGCAACCCAAATTAAAACAAATTACAATTAAAATTTCACACCATGTCAATAAATTTGGTTCACATTCTAACTACGATAATAGCTAGGCTAGCTACGAGAATAGGATATAGCTTAATTGTAATAATAATATAATAATAACATAAAAATAATATAACAGAATAATGTGGCTTATAGTGTCACTGTAGCACTTGTACCATAGCCATAGAAAACATTAACAAATAATTGATAAGTACCTCTGATTATAGCTGCGGAGTCTCTCTATGCCGTGTTTGCTGTATTATGTCACAAACATGACACCATCCATTTTTATTACTTACTAGCTGTAGCCCGCGACTCCCTCTGCGAAGAGTAGAGGTTTAAAAAATAGCTTATGATCTTACATTATTTAAATGACATATAAGCCAACTGTTGGCTTATATATTTTTTAGGTCGTTTTCATACCGCCTAAGCTCTATCTAGTTATAAATAATCTAAGACCTATTCTCAGACCTACCAAACATGGATAAAAAATTTCATAAAAATCGGTCAAGCTGTCACTGAGGAGTTCGATAACAAACATCGGCATTGTGACACAAGATTTTTATATATTAGAAGAAGATTTAATTTTGAATTTATATTGTAGGACTTTAAAACAATATTGGCTTCAGCAGCCAGCTGTTGAAGTAATTAATGAAAATGTATGTATGTAAGTGTTGATAAACTTCTGTTTCCAGCAACCTAAAATTAGGTTTCAACAGTCTCTGTGCCTTTGCTTCTGTGAATCATCTGCACTATCATATGTTATTTGACAAAAATACATGGCACGTTGAAACTGCTGTAAGTATCAACTTAATAATAATAAAATGAACAATGACAAACAGGGTTCAAAGGTTATGTGGCATGCTAAGTTGAATGCGAACAATTGAGTCAATATTACCATTGAAATTCAACTGTTATTCATACTTTAAACTCTATAGTTTGCTTTCGTTTTACCATGCAAAAAGTCCGAACCCTAATAATAATTTGATTTAATTAAAATGAAACTTAATCATTCCTTTGTGTAACGAAAGCTACTCATACGGTTTAATATGACTAACTTTCGTTACGTTACACAAAGGACGCGATCTTAATTGTGTTTTTATTTAGCCCATAATTGTGTATTTTTTGTCAGGTCGTCAATAATTGTTATTCAATCAAGTTAGACAATTACAGGTCGTGTTTTAGCCACACTCAGAAAATAATTAGAACATTTACTGTAAAGCAGAGTTTAGACATGCAAGAAAAATCGTGCAAGTTGCATTACATTTCGAGAGAGTAAAGGGAGCGAGTTTGAAGTGGTCAATCGAGCGCTGCAATGTAATGCAACTTGCACGGATTTTCTTGCAAGTCTAAACTGGGCTTACGAATGTTCTATGGTGAATCTCAATCACAATTTAGTTGGGTCGATTCAATAGTATATATATATATATATATATATATATATATATATATATGCTATTGAATCGCGAGTTTAGGTTGCGGTAACGCGTTAGATGCGGATTTCACGAGACCGATCTGTTTGGCGAGCCTTGGGGGAGGCCTATGTTCAGCAGTGGACGTCTTTCGGCTGAAATGATGATGATGATGATGATGATAGTATGTACCTATACAATAGTCTACATCCCAAATCAATATGTAAATTTGATGCACACTTATAGTAAAGTTCATTTGGCGAGATTATTGATTTTGAGATGCAAGCTTTTTCAAAATTAATGAATATAATGTACATTATTTTCACAGAAATGCCGTCATCTAAAAGGTCCTGTATACATAATGGAAGTCAACCCAGTGCCTGCATTCTGCTATGAAGTTAAAAAACATACAATACTCCAAGCAACTAGAGACATATTTAAATTAATAGAGTTTTTCTTAGAGAAATCAATCGGGCACAACATACTCATGGTGACTGGAGAGCCCATTGTACCAGGGAATGAGGAATGTGTGGTGGTTAGAGTATTAGTTACTCCAAGAAAGTCCACCGCTGGTGTTAAGCAGTTAACATCATTTAATATTGCCGTTTACGAATTGAACGGATGGTTTCCAGTGTTTGGTAAGTTTTTGTTGTCTTTACATTTTTTTATAACAGGGAGAATAAATGGGTCATCGTGGTATATGTGTGTTTCTCTATCTGTAGCTTAGGCCCATAGATATTTCATCAATTCAATTAATCAGACTTAGGTTATATGTAAGTTAAAACAAAAACTGCATGCTTGGGAAATCATGATTTATATAATAAAAATCTAACTATCTACTCGTATTGTACACTTAGTCTAATAAAATTACGCGTCAGCAACTCAGTCTTTCGCTAACCGAGGCCACGCAAAATCCTTAAAATTAGGATTAAGGACTCGTTTTGTATGTTATGTAAAATGTTCTTTGCTTGAAATAAACAGCTTTTTTTTTAATATTTTCATAGACTGTTGGACATATATGAAACCAAAATTTTACAGGGTGGCTTTTATTTTTGACCTATAGTCTATTTTTATGTCTATAAAGTACTACGCCATACGGCCATACAATTTGTTGCAAGAAACAATGTCATACTATTTACTCTGGGTAGTACTTTATGAGTCGTTTTAAAAAAAAAATTACCTAAGTACTACCTACATACATTTTTTTTGATGAACCAGAAATTTATTTTATTACTGACGGATTAGCAAAACCATTACATAGATTAAAAGCTTAATGAAAACAAAATCACGATCGTGTCCTTTGTGTTACAAAAGTTAGTCATACCAACTATTCGTTACACAAAGGAATCAATTAAGTTTTGTTTTAATTGAAGCCCTTAATTGTGTTTTTTTTTAATTTGATAACGACTCTTATAGTAAAAAAAAGTATAGTGTTGTGCAGATACGCAGTATTTACCAGTGCTAGTTACGCGGTATTGCACTATCCCCGACGATATGTAATATGTAGGTAAGGTACAAATATTGGTTGATTAAAAGTACTGATAGGATTGTGCGTGCCCTTGGTTTCTTTTATAAAAAAATAACAATTAAGAGATATTTTTCTTTGTTATAGATCCAGATTCTTTTGATGTTCTTAAAGGGGCAGATTTAGAAACTGAACTAAGGAAATGGGAGATTCCAAACTTTGAAAAATTATGCGACAAAATTAAATCAATTTACTAACGTAGTAATAAAAATTATTTGTAAAATATAAATAAGAAATAAACAAAGTACTTATTTACTAAAAGTTCCTCTAAATGACAACTTAACGAATAGGTGTTTCAAAGTGTATGTTACTAGGTACTTTAAATCTACTAAATACATATCATAATATGAATTATGTAATACTTAAGTTCATGAATTATTGTTATTTGTAATGGTAAATGCATAAAATAAAATATTTGTTTTTAATGTTAGAAGTTTTATTGTTGTATTTAACCCTTTATCGGCCACAAAAATGCACACAAATATTCGACGTTGATCTTTTTACAGTAAGGTACAAAATCAATTGAACTTTTTAAAATATGTTAGATGATTTAGTAGAAGCGTGTTTGCCTGGCTTGCACCTCTGCGTTTTTCGTTTTTTATTTGCGAAATTAAATTGAAATTTACCATGAGCTTTACGGTGAAGGAAAACATCAAGAAGAAACCTACACACACTACGAAGAAATTCAATGTTGTGAATGAAGTTGCCAATCAAGGGGCCATCCATAAATTACGTATTGCTGATACCCGTGGCTTCGCCCCCGTTCTATTTTTTCTGAAATTTCTTTCATACAAACCTCCTGACAGTAACAAACGCAACAAAAAAAGAATTATCTAATTTGTTGCAGTAGATCGGAAGTTATGCGCGTACAAACATTTCGGTGATTCATTTTTATTTATATAGATTACTTAATTATCTACATCGCACTAATCAGACCCGGTGACGACTTTGCTGTTGTGCATATGAGTAACCGCTAGATGGACTATGATATGATTGCGGTCCACAGACATCATATAAACAAGTGATGTCTGTGTTGCGGTCCCATTTATGACCTCCGATAAAGTTGGCATAATACCTTAACTTTTTGTTCGATCTCTATAATTTTCAAAGCCACCTGACGTATTCAAGTCACTCCGTAGAAATGTCTTGTTTTTTTCTGAAACCGGTTATCTTCATTGGCTTCGTTGTTTTATTATTAGCTCTGCTTTTTGCTATGTTTATGCTTATTGACGTCTATAGTTCCTTAGCTAACGTACAGTTTACTCGTATCTAATTTAACTGAACTTTACCCTGAATTAGTGTCGTGTTGTGATTCATACATGTTTACGAGATCGGGTTCGTCGCGTATCATGTTCCCCCTTGACCCTCCTCTAGAATAAAACGTTTGGACGACATTATCGACTTCAGTGCGCAAGTTACACCCGCGGAAGCCGGTACGATGAGGCTCCCAGTTTTATTCGTGTTTACAATCGTGTTGATACAATATGGCCAATGTAGACGCTTAGAATGGATCCCAAACATTTTGGACGCGTTCAGTAACAAGACTTCGGAATTAACGGACTATGTGAGATCAAAAGGGAACGCCATATCAAACTTCTACGTAGAAAAAGTGAAGAAGAGAATAGTTTCGTATTTGGGTGTGAAGAACGGGCGAAGTTTGCCGCCGATAGATGATGAAGATGAGCTTTCGAGGGTGAAAAGGAGGTTTGATGAATATATAACGAGCTCTCAGACTGAATCCCGGGAGTTGTTCGATTCTATTGCTCCAAGTGCAGTCAAATATGAATGTACAGATGACGACCCCTCGATTCATATGACGACGCCACAGTTGATCGCACTACACGGGTACAACTCAGAGTCCCACACTGTGGTCACTGACGATGGGTATATTCTCACCTTGCATAGAATTCCTTACTCCAAATTCGCGCTCGATACATCAACTCCGAAGAAAACAGTTCTGCTTCACCACGGTTTGCTCGGTAGCTCAGCTGATTGGGTGATACCCGGTCCTGGAAAGGGTCTAGCGTATGTGCTATCAGATGCCGGCTATGACGTTTGGATGGCCAACGTCAGAGGTAACACGTATTCCAGAGCGCATATATCATACAGCATAGACAGTTTCGCCTTTTGGAACTTCACATTCCACGAGGTAAGCCAGCATGACTTACCGGCTGTGATCGACCACGTGATGAAGATTAAAGGATGGGATGTTAAGATCAATTATATAGGTCATTCGATGGGTACTACGGTGCTGTTCGCTCTGCTGTCTACTAAGACTCAATACAATCATGTTTTAAGGGCCGGCTATGCTCTGGCGCCAGTCGCTTTTATGACAGAAGTTAAGAGCCCGATAAGATTACTTGCTAAGTTTGCTGATAACATCGAATATTTACTTAAGCTTTTGGGCCAAAACGAGTTCATGCCTCAGAACGCTGTTCTCAGATGGCTTTCGAAGCACGCTTGCGAAATTAATCACTATGAAGAAGTGATTTGCGAGAATTCTATGTTCGTACTTTGCGGGCATGACGAGAAGCAGTTCAACAAGACTTTGATGCCGATTATCCTGGGTCATGTTCCGGCTGGTGCTTCGACTAGGACTCTAGTTCATTATGCTCAAGAGATTCGTAACGCTGGCCGTTTCCAACAGTTCGATTACGGGGCTGCAGGGAACATGAGACAATACGGATCTAACATACCGCCCGAGTACCCGCTACACAATATCACTTTGCCGATAGCATTGTTCGGTTCCGAGAACGACTGGTTGGCGAGTGATGTTGACGTTACCAATCTTTACACGAAACTGGCTAATCCTATAGAACACTACATAGTGCCTTTGAAGGAGTTTAATCATATTGATTTTCTATGGGCAATTGACGCACCGAAGCTAGTTTACGCGAAACTTTTGCAATTGTTAGAAGACGACGTCGGCCAAAGATTAGATAATGCAATTTTAACGAATAGTTTGAATTAGTGCGATGCATGGTATTTTAACTAGATACTTTAGTTGATAAGTTATACTATGTTAATGGACAAACTACTTAGTAACTCATACATTGTTATCAGCATTAATCATAGGCACTTCCATGGCACGTCACGAGCTCGATCTTCAGCTCTCCACCAATCTTTGCCTTCGTCTTATGAATATTATCGCCCTACCGGAATGTAAGGACACCCTACACTGCATAGATTTGAGATTATGCAATGAGTATTGTTTGTTTCACATTCATAATAATTAACGCTTAATAAAACGAGTGATTATAAAATGTAAACGATTTATTTATTAACTACCCTTGTGTTACTATAGGAACTACGGAAATTAAGATGACAGGAAGGCACGACGCGAACTTCGAATTTTGAAATTTGTGGTAGATTGTAAGTGTACCTATACAAATATGAGCAGAGGCCTTTTGTCTGTCGCGTAGGCGCTTGTGATCGCATTGACCATCTTTTTTTCTTTTTTTATTATGAGATGGAGGCAAACGAACCCCTTCGGACCCGTGTCTCCCCTGGTCAACCCTCTGGAGGAGACATCAGGAATCTTTAGTACCGGTGTCTCCTTTTGCTGGGGGAGACATCGCTACTAGGTTTTGAATTATATTTGAAGTGCTCGTGTATCCCCTTTCATGGTTATACATACTGGGTTTATACATACTGGGTTTATACGGCCACTCAATAACGAATAAGTATTTATTACGCTATCAGTATCTCAGCTATGTCTATCCTATCTCTCAATAACATTTGTCATCGATTCGTAATAACTTTAATTGCTCCTAATGGAAATAATCATTTTCTGTGCTGTTATAAAAAAAAACCGGCCAAGTGCGAGTCGGACTCGCGCACGAAGGGTTCCGTACAATTATCTATAAAAATCACGTTTATTGTATGGGAGCCTCCCTTAAATATTTTTTTTTATTTTAATTTAATGATTTATTTTTAAAGTAAATATATAATTAAATATTCTGTGAATATTTCAAGTGTCTACCTACCTGTTGCCATTATCAATATCGAGCAAAAATGAGTAAAAAAATCATGTTTGTTGTATGGGAGCCCCTTAAATATTTATTTAATTCAATTTTTTAGTATTTGTTGTTATAACGGCAACCGAAATACATCATCTGTGAAAATTTCAACTCTATAGCTATCACGGTTCCCGAGATACAGCCTGGTGACCGACGGACGGACGGACGGACGGACAGACAGCGGAGCCTCAGTAATAGGGTTTCCGTTTTTACCCTTTGGGTACGGAACCCTAAAAATACATCTGAACTTCTGAACTTTAACCTATCTGAGTCGCTTCTGCCCTGAAAGGTTTTGCTCGCTCGCTCGCTGCCAGCGGGTAACGGTGAGGGAACTTACAGACACTGTAAAACATCAAATACTTCAAAAAACCGTTTTATTTTTTATATTTTTAAGGTGTAAGCCGTATCTGATAGGGGATACACGAGTACTTCAAATATAATTCAAAACCTAGTAGCGATGTCTCCCCCAGCAAGGGGAGACACCTGTACTAAGGATTCCTGATGTCTCCCCCAGGGGGTTGACCAGGGGAGACATGGGTCCAAAGGGAAATGAACAAGCAGGTCATCTGATGGAAGATGATCACCATCATCATCTTCCCACATCATTGAATTTCTTCGCAGGTAGGTACATAAGTATACAGGTTTTTTCAGTCTAGTAGTAGACTTAATGCACCTAGAGCACCCAGCCATAATTCAGTCCAGAAAATAGGTAGGTTAGGTTAGTTAGGTAGCTTCTCATGCCCGAAGGGGTAAACCACCTAGAAATAGGAGCCCCGCGAAGCGGGGCTCGGTCGAATTTGTAGTTTTTCACTGAATTACGGATGAGCAAATCCTGGATGAATTAACTCTAGGTGCATTAAGTTTACTCCACGGTTTTTTCGCGATGTTTTCCTTTACCGAAAATCTCATGGTTTTCAAATGTAATTTCGCTCATCAATTTTTAAAAACTCAGCTATGTAAGCCTGGGTTTAAACCTACCACCCTCTGCGTGAAATGCCATAGGTCAAACGAGCTTTAATTTGGGGCCGACATAAGGTTGACAGTCCTGTCATATTGTATAGGAATTCAAAGGATATTTTTTTCGAAATTGGTCCCAAAATAAAGCACGCAACCGTAGGTACCGTCAACAAAAGGTTTTTATCAATTTTTATGCAAAATTAATGGCAAAGAAATCACTGTCAAAACATCGTTATACATTTATTGCGATAAGGTTTTTGTGTTACAAATTACAATATTCCTACTTAATACTTAATACTCTGCTGCTGTCCCTCAGATGAGTAGATAGTTACCCCTTCTTGTAATCAATGTGGTGGTTAACATAACCTAGGTACGGTAAAATAATGACGCATGTTTTCTTTTTTTTTCATATTCAATTATAGATTTATTGAAACAAAGCGTTCCCACGTCTGTAGGTTGAAAGAGCAAATTGATCTTTGTTTACTAGTTCAGCCACATAGTTTATAGTTCATACAGAAATAAGTACCTAATAATAACTGCAATAGAAACCCATGCAAACTAAAAGCGCGAGCCGCATATGGCTGAAAAGCTACATTTATTTTTCCAGCTTAGTACCTAAGTTGTAAATTACTTACTCGTTGTAAGTTATTATAGAAATTGTGTCACTTTAAACATAAAACTACCGTGAGACTCGCTCATAGTGAAATAATTCGGTTAACTCACACTCACGTCTATGATCGATTGTAACTGGATATGTTTCCAAAAATGAAATGAAGTTGTGTATCTATAAAAGGATAACATTGTTATTTTGAGTAGGTATCGTAATTTACTTAAACTTGTAAATAATAAACAAATCGAGGGACTAAAATAAAAGACCGTGTGCGGATTAAAGCAAAAGATGCTTTTAGTAGTGGTAGAGCCATGTTGTAGCTAGCCGCTGCATCACGAATGGGCCGGCTCGTCCGGGGCAGTACCACCCTCTCACAGAACACCGGCGTGAAGCAGCAGTAATCCTGCTTGCGTTTCGTACGGTCAGTGAGAGTGCCAGGGGCCCAATACCTCACCCCTTCCCTCTCCCCCTCCCTCTCCGCCTTCCCCTATTCCCTCTCCTTTAGGGCCGACAACGCACTGGCATCGTGTAAAACGCTGCGGGTGTCTATGGACAGTGGTGTTCATTTAACATCAGGTGACCTACTAGTTCGTTTGTCTGGCCTATCTAACATAAAAAAAAAAAACATAAAAAAAAAATGCGAAAAAGTGGCCACATCGATTCGGGAAGGAAATACTCACTAAGTATAACATTTTTTATATTCTTATTAGTATTGCTGCAACTTTTTTGAGTTCTCCACAACAGATAAAGTCATTGTCTTCTCCATTGCAACCTCGACATTGGCGGGATCATCAGTTGTAGGTACCTATCTGATCTATGAAGCTATGGTAAAGAAAAAATATTGACGACAGTGTCGAAGTCGACTCTTTGGTGGGTCGGTTTCAAAAAATATTTACATAGTTAAGGGCTTAATCAAAACAAAATCACGGTCGCTACCTTTGTGTAACGAAAGTTAGTCACACAAACTAATATAGGACACTTTCGTTACACAAAGGAATCAATTAAGATTTGTTTTAATTAAATCTCTTAATTATTGTAGTACAATTTTTTTGAAAACAACTGGTACCTTTTTACACATGCCGCGGTACCAGTATATCGTTGAGTTTAGAGACAGCCTGTACCTATGTATAATAAATAATCTATTACTATAAATATCTTACTACCTAGGTATAGGTAACGCCACAAGAGTTGAGGCCACGCACACAACCACATCTCATGTAATGACAGCGGGATTTTGACGTTGTGTTGTCGTTAAACGTCAACACAACGTCAAAATCCCGCTGTCATTACATGAGATGTGGTTGTGTGCGTGGCCTCAACTCTGGTGGCGTTACCTATAGATATTCGTTATCACGATATAGCATAAGAAAATCAAGCCAGAATAGCTGTAAATAGGAAAAAGAATCGATAAATATTTTATAGACTTAGGGGTTGCGGCACCAAAAAGGTCGAAACAGACTCTTAGGGTGAGGCCACACGAGCGTAATTTTGTGAGTTGTGAGCGGCAGAATTTCGGTTGCGCCATACATTGTGTCACGTGAGTGTCACGTGATGGCCCGCATATTGTATGGCGCGAACCGAAATTCTGCCGCTCACGACTCACAAAATTACGCTTGTGTGGCCTCACCCTTGTTGTAATATAATGCGTGCAATGAAACGCGGCGCCCTCACGCGGCTGTAACTTGAACTAACGGTCTTAAGGTGGAAGCGCACGCTCTAGGCGCGAAATTCAAACTTTTTACAAAGGTTGTACTCACCACCGAAGTAGAGGTGACGCTCGCGTATAAAACGAAGAAAGTCAATTTTATGATTTTTCCTGACTCCCATAATAACGAGTCTCTTTTGGGAATTGACTTTTTGAGGGATTTCAACCTTAACTTTGATTTTGGCAATAACAGTTGGCACTTTGGTGAAAATAGTAACCAGAAGTATGAGTTACACTTTGAAAACGTGTCACCTCTCACTTCGTGTGTAGCAGCTGTAGAGGCACTTAGGGAGGATGAAGCTACGTTGCTTAGCGCACAGCGTCGCGGGTTGCTTGCCCAGCTCCTCACTGAGAATCAGGACTTGTTTGAACCAGGGGGAGGACCAACTCCTTTTGCTGAGCATAGGATCGATACAGGCGATCATCCGCCTGTTGCTGTGCCGCCTTATCGCGTTACCCCTGCCAAGAAGGAGGTCATGCAAGCGGAGATTGCGAAAATGCTAGCAGACGATATAATAGAGGAGTGCGAGTCTCCGTGGGGTTCGCCTGTTCTCTTAGTGCCCAAGTCCAATGGTAAGGTTCGTTTCTGTGTGGATTACCGCAGGCTTAATTCTGTCACGAAGACTGATGTTTACCCGATGCCGTTAATCGACGAGCTCCTTCAGTCAACTAAGCGGAACTGCTTCATGAGCACACTCGACATGCGGAGTGGGTTTTGGCAGGTATCCGTCAGACCGGAAGATCGAGACAAAACGGCGTTCGTCTCTCCGTTCGGTACGTACCGTTTTAAACGCATGCCGTTTGGGCTCAAAAATGCCCCGTCCACCTTCCAGCGTCTTATCGACAGGCTCCGTTCGGGTTCCTGTCTTCAGAACGTGACTTTGCTTGCCTATCAGGATGATTTGCTGGTAATTTCTGAAGGGTTCGAGCAGCACGTTGCAGATCTACGTAAGGTTTTCCAAAGGCTGCGAATGTTTGGTTTGCGCGCTAATCGCGAGAAGTGCGTCTTTGCACGTGACAAGGTGAAGTATTTAGGCCACGTTATTTCACAGGATGGTATTTCGCCCGATGATGACAAAGTCCGTGCTGTCCTTGACATGAAGACACCGTCTACGCTGCGCCACTTGAGGACCTTTTTACAAACCTGTTCGTGGTTTCGTAAATTTATTCCCAGTTTCTCTGCTGTTGCCGAGCCTTTGACCCGCCTGCTAAAGAAAAATCAGGTATGGATGTGGGGTCCCGAGCAGAGGAAAGCATTCGAGGAACTGAAGAAGAGGTTAACTTCCGCTCCAATCCTTATCCAGGCAGATTACCAGAGACCGTTAAATAAAATAATAAAATAAATATAAATATCTTGGGACAATTCACACCAATTGACCTAGTCCCAAAGTAAGCTTAGCAAAGCTTGTGTTATGGGTACTAAGCAACGGATAAACATACTTATATAGATAAATAAATACTTAAATACATAGAAAACATCCATAACTCAGGAACAAATATTCGTGCTCATCACACAAATAAATGCCCTTACCGGGATTTGAACCCAGGACCTCTTGCTTCGTAGGCAGGGTCACTACCAACTAGGCTAAAGCGGTCGTTAAAACCGTTTATCCTTAGGACTGACGCCAGTAACTATGCACTTGGCGCTGTCTTACTTCAGGGTCAGGGTGACGGTACAGGTGAACGCCCCATTGAATATGCCAGCCGCTTGCTCACACCGGCCGAAAGGAACTACAGCACGACTGAACGTGAGGCTCTTGCAGTCGTCTGGGCCGTAGAGCGTTTCAGAGGTTACATAGAAGGGCATCAAATTATTATAGGGAGCGATCACCAACCGTTGAAGTGGCTTCTTACGTTGAAGTCGCCAACGGGAAGGTTGGTTCGTTGGGCTTTAAAGTTGCAAGCCTTCAACATCCAGTTCGAGTATACTCCGGGTAAAGCGAATGTAGTCGCCGACACGCTCAGCCGTCCTGCCTGTGAAGAGGTAAATAAAGATCAGTGTGGTGTATGCTCTGTTGTAGTGGACTTACCTGCTCGCAGCCCCGCAGATCTCCGACGCGCTCAGCTCGATGACCCGGACCTGGAAAAGATAATATGTGAGTTAGAAAGTATGTCAGATACCGCAGCCGTTGGAGCGAAGCGTTGGTCTGAAAGAGGATACTTCATGCAGCAAGGCGTCCTGTACAGGTACAACCCCGACGTCGACAGCGAAGAACCGCAGCTGGTGGTTCCAGCTTCGCTGCGTCTTGAATTGGTAAGGGAGTGCCACGATTCCCCACTGGCGGGACACCAGGGGATTGAAAGGACAGTTCATAAAGTCTCGCAACGGTTCTTCTTCCCGGGCATGCGCCGTGTCATTACGGAATACGTAAAGACGTGCGTGCCTTGCCAGCGATACAAGGCATCTAATGAGAAACCTTCCGGTCTTCTCCAGACTCCTGTTTTAAGTCAGCGCAACGAGGTACTGGCGATTGACTTATTTGGTCCTTTATCAGAAGGTGACAATGGTGAGCGTTGGATCCTGCTCGTGGAAGACACAGCTACGCGTTGGGTGGAGCTATTCGCTTTGAAGGAAGCTACTTCTGAAGCATGTGCTCGTACGCTCCTAGAAGAATACTTCTTAAGGTATGGTTTCCCACGCAGGATCGTGTCTGACAACGGCGTACAGTTTGTCGGAGCGGTTATGCAGCAGGTTCTCTTTGTTCTTGGAGTTCAGCAGAATCTACTGCCGTTGTATCACCCTGAGGGAAATCCAGCAGAGCGAAAGAACAGAGACCTTAAGGTTCAGCTTGCTCAGTTGGTCAATGTGCAGCATAACACGTGGCCGCTGCATTTACCTTCGGTTCGGTTCTCTATGAACTCTGCTCGTTGCCAGACAACTGGTGTAACCCCTGCGTATTTAACTTTCGCTCGAGAGCTCCGTTCTCCATTAGACGTCCATCATGACATCCGTGCGGTACTGCGGAAGGAAAACTTTGTCCCTCAAGTAACGCCCTACTTGAAGTCTTTTCTAGATTCCTTAGTTACAATCAGAGATCGAGTAGAGTCGCAGCAGGATCGGCGAAAGAAGTACGCCGACTTATCCCGCAAACCTGGAGAATGTTTTAGCGTCGGTGATCACGTGCTTATAACGTCTCGCGTCCTCAGTAACGCAGGTAAAAGTGTTACGGCAAAGTTTGTCCCCAAAAGGGACGGACCGTATATGGTTAGTAGAAAGGTTAGCCCTACAACTTACCTGGTATCTGGTCTTGATTCACCCGAGGAAGTGTTGGGCAAGTTTCACGCTTCTCAGCTTGTCCACTTTAAAAGTAGGGATGACGTGGCTCCTTCTCCTGTGGTGCCTAGGAGGAAAAGAGGTCGTCCACGTCGTCGAGATCAGAGTGTTGTGCGAGTCCATGGACGTGGGCGTCCTCATGAACTCGAGGGGGAGTCTATAGCGTGTGACAGGGACGACACGGTTTCTGCCAGGCTCCCTCCTAGGGCAAACCGAGGTAGACCTCCGGCTCGCTTCTTGACGGACTGAGCCGCAGGTCTACAATGGCTGGTCACTTGCGCGCGCGCCATGTTGGCGGTCCGCGCGTTGATGGCCGGCAGTCGGCTTTAGCGCGAGCAGGCGAACAGACACGCTTTTGATTATATTTTGGTTTAACGCTTACGACTTAATACTTACTTACGCACCTTACCCCTGCCTGTCGCTACAGTTTTTAATTTATTGTCGGTAAACGGTGTAACAGTTTAACTTCATATGGTATTTGCGCTTGTAAAACAGTGTTCTTTATACTATTGTGTAAAGTTTTTTAAGAATAAAGCTATTAGCTTGAAATACAAGTTGTCAAAACGTTGAAAGTCCGAATTTCTATGTTTGACAACTTTTATATCAAGCTAACAATTTTATTCTTAAAAAGCTTTACACAATAATATAAAGAACACTGTTTTACAACCGCAAGTACCATATAAAGTTAAACAGTTACACCGTTTACCCAAAATAAATTAAAACCTGTAAAAATTTGAATTTCGCGCCTAGAGCGTGACGTTCCACCTTAATATGAATGTCAAAATCTTAGCTTTAACGTAAACTGATCTCTCCTGTCTGTAATATTTAAATACTTGAAATACACTAATATCATCAGCATAACAAAGTCGTTTCCTTCAATATAATAACCCTTACTATACCCACTGGTATAGTCGGGGTAAGAAAAGGTTCGTCACTTTTCGACTCTATGTCAACGAGTTAAGGTCGAAAAGTGACGAACCTTTTCTTACCCCGACTATACAATCAGCAGCAGAAGTGGATGAGCGGTTGTGATGTTCAAGATGATCTACACACCTCCTTATCACTTTGGCAGTAGAGTCGCGTATACATAGATCATTGTGAGCACCGTAACCGTTCATCAACTTCTGCTACCCAGCTGATTTTGAGTGAAAAAATGTGTAGCGCCTGATTTTAAAAATCACAAAGGGCGTTCAATAGACACAGAGGTAGTTTTAACGAGTAAGTACCTATTCTAAATCATTCTTTCATCATAATCTGTCTGTTTCCAGAATTAACTTATTACTCGTGGCTCAATGAATCATTACGGGATAGGTACGTGAATTGACCTTTACGCTAACGAGTGTTTGTATTATAATAAATGTACTTAATCGAAGTTTCTAATTAGCTTACGCAATGCGACTTGAATGAAATGAGTCATTAAAATAAACAAATACCTACATAACACAAATTTGCCTTCCGCAAAATGTCTGCACCGTTAACGAGTTTTTTTCTGGACTGCTAAGTCCTTAAGTTCGATATTATTTACGCTTTAGTAGGTAAATTTATAATTATTAACTGAAGTGAGCTCAAATGGTCTAATATAGTAAGAATATAGTACCTACAAGACTTGTAGTCTAATACAAAACTAGGTAATATTATAAATGCGAAAGTGTGTGTAAACTGTCAGTCAATTGGCTAAGTAAAGTTTTTTGAAGAGGTGCTAATTATATTTTTTTTCGACAGTGCTCGACTTCAACACTAAGAAACTGCAGGTGTTTTATTTTTATCTCCTTTTATTTATTGCAAATATTTTTTTAAGTGTTCGAGATGACATTTGTGAGATTTTACGGCTGACAAGCGGTTCGTGCTCAGTACTAAGAAGAAATAGAAAAAAAAACGAAGTCAACTGTCGCTTCTGTCAATGTCAAATGAAATATAACCGTCTGCGTTTCGTTTGCTTTGCGTTGTCCAAGAAGCAGTTCCAAAATAGTGATCGAAAGTATTCAATCGTGATCCAATTAACGGGCATAGGTCGTGGAGAAATGCAGTAAAATTGAAAGTCCGGATTTTATGCGGAGGTCGATAAAAATAGTCCAAAAATCACACTGAGCACACCAAAACGCAAAGCAAACGAAACGCAAACGATTTGACATTGACAGAACTGACAGTTGACTTCGTTTTTTTTTTCTATTTCTTCTTAATTAGTACTGAGTACGAACCGCTTGTCAGCCGTAAAATCTCACAAATGTCATCTTGAACACTTAAAAAAATATTTCCAGTAAACAACAGGAGATAAAAATAAAACAGCTGCAGTTTCTCGATCTCCAGAACGCCGACTGTCGAAAAAAAATATAATTAGCATCTCTTCAAAAAACTTTACTTAGCTAATTGAAATTGCAAACAATGTAAACAAACCTTGTAAGTATTTAAAATGTCTTTAATTTCCATTTTCCCTCATCAAATACTGCTAAATCCGTGTGTTATTTAATCAATACGTACCACAACACTATCCTAAACCATTAAAACAATAAACAAGTACTAGAATATGGATATTTCATGAAATGGTTTATTTACATTGTTCGCAATTTCAATTGACAGCGATTTTATCTGTCTGGATGCTACTTCTTTGCGGTTAAACCGCTGAATCGATTTAAAGATGAAATTTGGCATGGAGATAGTTTGAGACACAGGGATGGACATAGGATAGTATTTATCTCGGAAAATTTCATAGTTCCCGCGGGATAAGGATAAATGAATTCTTCGCAGACTGAGTCGCGGGCAACAGGCTACTTAATAATAAAATTGCAATCTAAGGGTCACTTTCACGGTGTAGGGCTGAAAAATTCAATCGTTAATCGTAGGTTAGCGATGACAGTTCCATGCTACTTAACCCTGGCTTAGCACTTCACTCGTAGTTACTAGTTATACATAGTTAACTCTTGTCCGTGCAAGTGCATCTAATTAATAAAACTAGCCCACATTCACAACTGGTTGTTGCAGTGGCAACCATATTTTTTTCACGCTATTTTGCTAGTATTCTGCTCGCTAGTATTGCTATTCTAATCATACTCTAAGTCCACTTTTTGCTAAAAAGTTGCATAGACTAAAATTCTTTAGCCCATCTACAAAAAAAAAACTATGGAGACGTCACTCTCAAGCGTCAATAGTGTCAATGTCATTAAATAATTTAGATTTTAGTGTCAACTGTCAGTCAGTTCAGTGGTAGATATAATATATTGGCATGATAAATTATGAATTATGAGCTAAATCTCTAAAAGCACATTTAATAATTCAAACCCATATTTAAAAAAAGAGTGCAAGTATGGCTTACTTCAGAGGCTGGCGGTATACCGCATTTATCGG
This sequence comes from Archips xylosteana, assembly GCA_947563465.1. NCBI lineage: Eukaryota > Metazoa > Arthropoda > Insecta > Lepidoptera > Tortricidae > Archips > Archips xylosteana. The sequence continues at coordinate 9,671,036 of OX387361.1, read as the reverse complement.
TGGATTCGTTGGTCTGATCGGTCTAACTCTATATCCCATTGCATTTAGCCCTATGATGGATTCAACAGAATATAGTAAGTTTTCTAATAAAAACACGTTGCTATTTACAATATATAACTTACGTTCCTTTTCAATTTTATTCACGTATAATGTATTTCACAAGAGTGACATAACATTAACCTCACCATTTGTTTACTATTGAAACATCTATGAGGACGAGAGACCAAAGTGGTGTTACTGTTGTAATTTTGAATTAAAATTAATTCTATTTTGATGCTTCTGGATAGAAAGTGCGCCTAGAAAGTCTTTTCTTTTGAAAAGATGACTTTCTGCCAAGTTTCTTGCGGCGCATTCTTTTTAGCAAAGATGGCCCTTCCGAAAGAGCTGTTAGTTTAAAAAAAAATATATGTAAAACAGTTCTTTGCTGCCTACTTGCAGAATAAAAGTTATAATTTTTTCGATTTTTTTATTATAAAATTCTTAACACTTCTGTCAATATCAACTTGATATATTTTTACAGAAAACATCCAAAAGGAGGGCAGAAAGAATATAAACATACAAGAAGTACAGCCGGGAAGTAAGTACTGAAGAATTATCTATTACCTTTTTGTGTGCAAACAGTAAGAAAAATCATTCTAGTGTTATTTGTGTCAAATTATCTTATTTCACAGACAAAAATAGCCTTAAATTTTGCCTGACAGTTGTTTCCAAAAAAAATGTACATACATTAAAGGCTAAGGTTGAGGCCACACGAGCGTAATTTTGAGTTGTGAGCGGCAGAATTCCGGTCCGCGCCATACAATATGCGCGCCATCACGTGACACAATGTATGGCGCAACCGAAATTCTGCCGCTCACAACTCACAAAATTACGCTTGTGAGGCCTCACCCTTAATTATGTATTTATCTATATAAGTATGTTTATCCGTTGTCTAGTACCCACAGTACAAGCTTTGCTTAATTTGGGACTAGGTCAATTGGTGTCAATCGTCCCACGATTTATTTATTTATTATTTATTGTAGACCTGACATCCTGCTTTTATGTTTCTACTGTCCTAGTGTTAGGGCCCTCGCCCACGGCGACTTTTTGTAGCGATGCTGTCGCGCGTTTACGAAACGCGCTACAGCATCGCTACTAACGCGCGTTAGTCGCATTTGTAACGCGCTATAGAAGCGATGTCAACGCGCTACTAACGCGCTACAGCATCGCGACTGTATCGATGCAAACGCGCGACCGTGTCGGACGATATCGGGGAGGGAACGGAGGGAGGGTGGCGCGGTAGTGGAGAACCGCGTTTGCATCGCGACAGAAGCACGACGGTATCGCGTTTGCATCGTGACAGAAGCGCGACGGTATCGCATTTGCATCGCGACTGAATCGTGTTATGTGGGCGAGGGTACACAGCTATCGACCGCATCGCGACTGTATCTATGCGAACGTGCGACAGCATCGCTACTGCATCGCCACAAAAAGTCGCCGTGGGCCTTCGCAAGAAGGGAGAAAAACAAAAGACAACTGCTTCTTAATGTTACTGTTGCGGAGCAGTATATTTATCCCCATTTCAGAGCAAATTTGTTCCTTACTAATACATATATTTCTATTTCCAGATATGAAAGTTTGGAGTGACCCATTTGACCGTAAAAAACCTCAGAATGAATAGTGTTATTTATTACTGTAGTGTAATAATTATGTTACTGTTTTTAATAAAGTTTAGATTTAGTTATTCCTTTTATTTCTTGCAGTCTTCATTGCTTTACATTCTTTTTGATCCAGTTCAAAGTTAAGTCCCTATGCCAAAGCAAAATAATCCATAGAGCATAGGTAATAGTGACTTGGCTAGGGATCTTTCTTTCACTCCCTACCTCCAGGTTGTAAAAGGAATTAAGTATAAATAATACATCATATTAATTTATAGAAGTTTTTATTCCAGAATTTTGAAAATAACCTATTTGGGCACATTAGCTTTAAAATGTACCTGAACTTTGTACAAAACACAGGGGAGTACCTGTCACATGCAATTTTGTAAAAAAATAAAGTGTCTCTTGAAACTCCATCAAATAATATTTATTCACAAGCTTCTATGCAAGTGATTTTCCGAGCAAATCAGCTTTAGCGCTAGTAACGCAGTGACAGAATTAGTACGAAGTTCTATATTAAAAATATGATAGTGTGTGACAGTTGCTGTCTTTGTACAAGCCGTTATATTGCTGAAAAGCATTGCCAATTCTGGAGGAATTACCTAAATTGCATTGACTTTTATATAGAACCTTGTACTATTGCAGCATCTCTATCACAGTGGCAGCTTTGCTCAGAATTGTCTATAACCATAGAGTAAATAGAAATTGCTTATGCATATTATTCGTTCAATAGTTTATTTTCATTCTTAGTGTGCCAGTGTTAAAACTGGGGGTACTGCCGTTTAGCCGAAAATCATTTCCCAACTGTTTATTTCTTCTGAAACTAAACTATTCAGGATATATTTCAGGACTATCCTGTAGGTTAGATTAGGTTTGTTTTATAACAATCCTGAAAGTTTACAGTTTCAGAAACAATAAACACTTGACAAATGAATCATTTGAAAATATAGTTGCAAAACATAAGTAAACCGTTAAAACAGTCATGGGTATTTGTTTATTTTATTGACAAGACAGTTTCTAGATGCCTAATGTTGGACTGTTTGCAAGGAAATCATTCTGGCAACCATCTGCGGTAGGGCCGTGATGTATAGCTTGTTTAGTTTAAAATGACGCGCCCCACCACCGCACTCACGCACAGGATTCGAAACTCAATTCAAGCTACAATAGACTCTATTGTAGCTCAAATTGAGCTCCAAATCCCGTGCACAAACGCGGTGGTGGGGCACGTCATTTCAAACTAGACAAGCTCTACATAATTATAAGGTTTACAGAAGTGGTCAGAACTAATTTGTCAGGCAGCAGGATATATTAAGAACGGTCAGATGTGTCAAATAAAATAATTCGTTTGACCTAAGGTTGTCTGGGCTATCTTGTCAATGGTTGCAGTTCTCTAATGGCACTCCCGATTCAAACCCAAAATTTGACGACTGACTGGACACAATAATTTTCTAATACAATATAAGCAATTAATATTTACTGAATAAAGACCTATTTTACTACCTAGATTTGTCTGACAAAAACTAGCCAGCGATTACTAAATTTAACATATCGATACCGGAAATCTCAAATGGCGTAAGGGACAAAAATGCGAAAATGAGTCTTAAATGCCATTCGATAGGGAAAAAAAAGCTGTATACGATGGCATTTAAGACTCAATTTTCGCATTTTTGTCCTTTACGCCATTTGAGATGTCCGGTATCGATATATTTAGACAGAGACAAAAAACTGATTACATTTGTCAAAGTGAAATAAAAAATCTGACCCATTTGTAGCACGACAAAGAGAGTAGAAAATCACAAATTGTCACATTTTTGATGTAAAATTGAACATGGCAAGTCTTGAAAAAAAAAACTCTTAACAGATTTCTACTCTATTGCTGTACTGGCACGCCTGTACTTGGCAAGGTTATATTTTAAGCTTCTCGACAACAAAGTGTAGATGCGATGCTGAGGTCCATATAAATGTATTACAATATTTACCTATTCACGTCTGCCAATGTAGTCAGACTGGCGAAATTTTGCCCACTTTTACATGGTAACATTGCTTGGTGAATTATAGCATATTGCCAAACTGAAAGGAGGAATTTACTAGTATTGGTGATACTTCTGCTGCTGCAGTCTATACAGGCCAGTAATGGATTTATTTATATCAAGGGTAACACGCTTATTTTACACTGACATTATATAAAAAGTTGCCAATCTTTGGTGGAAATTGTCGCCAAATGTCAAATATTTGTTAACGTTTTAAAGCATAAGATTAGAACAGCTGCATCACACACAAAAAGCTTGCAGCATTTGATTTATCACTACTATTGTATAAAAAAACTATAATAAACGTGACATTAAATTATTTACATAGTTACATTATCAATGTTTTAGATACTTACAATGGGGTATGTGGATGACAAGATTGATAAGATAACCATTTCTAGGTATAATTATAAATTTCTTAAAATTATTCATATATTTTTCAGTTCAAATAAACAATAATTCTACTATAATAGTACTATGTCGTTGAATAAAAATTAAAAAAAAAATGTTACTAAATGTTACATTTTTTTCTATACAAAACATATTAGTTAGCCACTAACTAAATAGATTTGACTCAGTGGACGGAACCACATTAACGCGTCACAAAAATAAAATTTAAATTTTACCGTTATATTGTTAATCATCGTAGTCAAGATTATTTACCGAAAACGGGTCGGATTCCTTACTGCCCATCACGATATGCGCGACTGGGGGGCTACTACGAAATTTGAAGTTCGTATCGTGTTGTCCCTGTCACTCTTCTGTAACATTTATACCGTGGATGGAACAGCACGATTCGAATTTCGTAGTATAAGAGCCCGGCCACGACTCGTGCGACCGGCGGCAGCGGTGAGCGTTTTATCAGTTCATTGCGTGTGCCGCCAGGTAATCACTGTGCGGCGAGCGTCCCGGCCGCGCAATGAACGGAGAAACTCCCACCACTGCCGCCGGTCGCGCGAAGTCGTGGCCGGGCCATAAGACTTCGGGGCGGCGGCGTGAGAATTCTATGTCCATTGCTTGGTCGACCCGCTCATCGCCCAGGGGTTACACACGCACTGGCAACGCAACACACGTAATGTAATAGAAAAAAACGGGCGAAACGCGAGTCGGTTACGCTTATCGGGTTTCGTAAAAATTTGTAGGTATATCAAAAAATAGGCTAAAATAAAACTGCCATATCTATAAAAATCAGAGTTAGCAGAGCTCTTCTTTGGGGTTATTTTATGTTGGTTGGCCGAGACCTCCATAATTTTTTAAATAATTATAATTTTTATTATTTGCTTTTTTTAATATATTACGGTTCTTTGGATACAGCTTTGTGGTGGACAAGCGGACAGCGTAGCGATATTAATATATTAAAACGGACGCCGCGTAGTCATGGCCAGTGCTTTTAAAGTGTTACATAGAACCCGTTTTGATTGCTCTGTGAATTACCGGCGATGCGGTAAGCTAGGCGGAAATGGCGGGATGACCTAAATAGACATGTTCACGGGCGACATAAGTGTAGATAGGACGAGTTGGAAGTCCAGAGGACAGGCCTTTGCCCAGCAGTGGGGCACTAACACAGCCTAATAATCTGCCGTCGTATTTATAAAAGGCACAACTGCAAACTTGCTCAGAAAAGAAACAGCATAAGTTTACAAAGAACACGTGTGCACTTAGGCTTTTTCTGTTGCACAAAAAAGCTAGTTGTGCCCTTTTTTCTTACGACGGCAGTAATTATAATTGTATAAATTAATTCCTCAATAAAATATGGACGTGAAAGTTATTTCTACTAAATGATAAGTTTAAAGTTTTGGGAGCGTTACTAAAGCCGATATCAGGCAGTTACAACAATTACCACGAAGCAATTTCCCCAAATATTATACAAAAATGAGCAAATGCAAGTAGGTACAACTTATACATTGAGCTTGACAATGATAATAATAACAATAACAAAAAATATTGCCAATTGACACAAAATGCAATATAATATAAACTGATTCTATATGACATTGATTACGAACAAATTAACAAAATTATACATAGATTAAAAAAAATCTACCGATTACTTGTAATACGTAGAAAAAAAAAATTTTTGATTAGTACTGAAAAAAACGTAGGGAACACATATAATTCAAATAAATATTATGTAACCGAAATAAGACAGTTATTACAAACAGCTATTATATATTAAAATTGCGCGAAAATCGATCAGGACCAAGCTCCTATCCCTCTCTAACTAGTCTACAGCGAATTTGAGGGAAAAGGAAATATATATGTCCCGCGTTAAACACTAAGCTAGGGGGATCCAAGTGAAGAAGCGACACTGTTAGCAGCAGTTTTATACATTTGTCGCATCCTCATTTTGTACAAAAATATATCTATACGTTTATATTATTTATTATGAAAGTGTAAGATTTTGGTACAAATGCCTAAAAGTACAATTGGACTCGATATCAAACTGTACAATAGTCAAAACGCATATTAACGGAAGGATAATTGATTGGACAAACGTTAAAACGGTTACATGTCATAAAAGCCAGATGATCTAATTGTATTGAAGGCAAAGTGGACAAAACGAATTTATCACTGTCAGATTGTATGTGTGTACAAAGGTCAAAAGTAAAAGACACAAAAGTGTCGAGAACACTCTCTCACTCGTATTTTGTAATTTTAATCACAGCGTATTCTGCCCTTAAAGTTTAACAAAAACATCCAGATGTTAGCAAATTCTATCGTGAAAATATTTCGATAAACGAAAATTCTGACCATAGCGTATTTTTCATTAAAAGTATTCAGAGAAACTTACATGGTGGCACTAACATTACCAATTACCTATTGTCCATTTTGACATTTGTACCAACACTATCTGGTACCATGAGAACAATGTTTCTCGTATTTATTGCATAAAGGCTCATTTAAATGCTGTGAGATTCGTGCGATTTACGGTACATTGCTGTCAATGTTAGATCATTTGTAAATTCACAGCCGCGCGGCTCAGCATTGTAACGAAACTCTCACTATATTCCCGCATCGTCTAAACGAAGCTTTAAGCGACTGGATGTTATAAAAGGTTTCGCTTCGATCACAGCAGCAGCAGTGTGTTCGAGTGGTTTTGTCGCTAAATGCGTCTCTTTCTAATTATTTAATTAAGCTAGTGATGCACTCAGCGATAAACGAGTATATGACATACCTTGCTAGCCGTTCAGTTGGACAATTATCACGACAACCGGTAGATACGTTTATCGTCACATACGGTTTGGGTCCGATTCGTTATTTTCAGTTACTACACTAAAAAGTTTAGTTAAATTTCAGATTATTTATTTATCGGAGGCATTCTCTGTTCGATTAGTTTATTGCTAGATTCGGTTTTTTCTCAAATACTTCGTAAGCAATAACAAGCTTTATTTAGAAGAATTAAAAGGAACAAAGGATTTGACGAAAAATAAATCTGACAAATACGAGTCTTACAGAAAACGCATCTGGTAAACTGGTTACCATAGTTACTGACGATATCAAATCGAACCCAAATGCATCTAACCAGAAACGTATCTGACGGATGTCATGATATCCGTTCAGTTATGCATCCATTCATTCAAATAATATTATATCTTACATTCAATCATCTTTATTGCCATACCTAACATAATAGGGCCATGTCTTTTAATATACGACCTTAATTTTATAGCATGAAAGCCCTAAATCACAAATCTATACATGGTTTTCTTTGTTTCAAAATAAATCGAAAACCATTCTGAGGAGTGACTCTTCAAAAGTACTTGTTTTCTGATTTAAAAAAAGTTGATTTTGATAATTACTATAGTTAGGTATAAAATGCAAATTTAGACATTATTAAATTTAAACCAAGCTCTTTTGAAGCTGCTCCTCTTTTCATGCGTTACAATTTTCTTAACAATAAACTTTTCTCACGATAGTTAAAAACTATTATTATTTAGAATGTTGACAGACTATACTATATAATCAACAGGACATTTAGAAATTAATATAACTATTAAAACACGGATATTATGGAATATAGTAAAACGAAAAACCTACTAAGATAATGTGAAATTCGTATAAAATTAAGTCACAAGTGATAGATATACAGACAGATACAATTACGGTATGCGAGAAGAAGAAAAACGCATGGTTGTATCTTTTACGTAGACGACGTACTTTTCATTTGTATTTCATCTTTCCGCGTACTGTACCTACTCATTGGATAATAAAGTAGCACATTACATTGATTTCTTAGGATGACATAGAGCATTTTGTTTTAAGTTTATTATGATTATCACTTTTATGTCTGACCTAGTTATATTTCGTCCAGGAGTTTCAAACAAAAATGTCATTGCAAAAACTCATCGTCGTCGCCAACCTAAAGAAAAAAAAGTCAAATTAATTTCAAAAACATTTTAACTCTTTTTCAGGCATAAATTTAAATTCAAATTTATATATTTGTGAACATAGGTCAGTGTTACTGGTTATCTGACAATCTCTTAAAAACCTAAAGCCAACTTATATGGACACAACAGAGCGTATTGTCTAACGCGCGGGCGCTTGCCTTCGCTTTCACCATCTCTTTCTGTCACCATCTCATACCGTTTGACAGAAAGAAATAGTGATTGCGAAAGCAAGCGTCAGCTGACACTTGCTATCGCATTCACCATTTCTTTCTGTGAAACGGTATGAGCCGGTAACAGAAAGAGATGGCAAGCTTCCGCGCGTTACACAATACGGCCTCTGATTGTTTAGGTTCCTAAAAATATGATTATAATCGAAAACTAATTAAAAAAAAGATTTTAATCATATCACTAAGGGACTTGGACAATTCGGTATCCATGTCAGTTGGCTAGAAGTGTCTACGAGTTTGTCAGATTCTATTGTAATGAAGTTGACGCTTCGGCAGCTTTTTACCAACACTGGATAAATTGAAAAATTCGTACCTGCATGAAGTACTCAAACTCGCTGCGGTGGCAGTTCCCTTCAGCGGAAAACGTGAATTTATGAAATGTGCCGTCTTCGCAGATAACTGGAAAAGAGAGAATATTTATTAGTCTTCATCCACAGCTTTGCTAATATAAAATTTCCATGGGAATTCCCGAAAATTACATGACGTTCTTCACTTGCATTCATCATCATTTTACAACATTCGAACCAAGTTTATTGAAGTTTTCCTTGCTTGTGTTACTCGAAACTTTGTCGAGTCTAATTTGCTTTTAGTCACCTTCAAACTCGAGTTTATAGGCTCAAAGTTAGGTTTACGATAAGAATTCTTTTTTTTTGACTAGAGTCATGCTCGCCTCGATAGTGAACTGCAAAGTTTCGACCTTCTGTAAAACTGAGTCAAGTACCGGTTCATGGTAACCGTACAACAGAGACTTTGGCACTCCACCCAGCAACCCGCACTGGACCAGCGTGGTGGGTTACGGTGCAAACCCCATTATGATGAACCAAAGCACACAAATCTGTCCCCAAGTGTGTCCGGCGAGTAAGGCGACACTGGGGGTGAGGCTAACTACAGTACCCTAAGAGCCCCCAGGGTCAGGGGCGATAGAGCTGAAAAGTTCTCAAATGGAGAACACGGACTGGCAAGCGCAGCGTGGGACTTCCACCAACGAGATGGTCGGATGATTTGGCAGGTTCACGGTGGATGTAAGCCATTTCAACCTTAACGATTGGGTATCCATGAGGGAGGTCAATGTCTAGCAGTGGACGTGTTACAGCTGAAATGATGATAGATAAGTCAAGTATGTAAATAAGTGCTCGAAGACTAAGTTTTTTTTCCAAACACTTACCCACGGCCTGGTCGTCGCCGGCCAGGGCACACAATGCGCGAGTGTCCGGCGCGACGTGTGCGGCAGCCAAGTGTTGGTAGGTCCCGCGCGCCGCCCACACGTGTAGCGTGCCTTTATCCGACACGCAGCAGACTAGCGTGCCCGCTGGGTTGAACTTTATGCTGAAAACAAGACGAATACGTCATCAGAACTTCTGGGTTAACTTCGACTTGGTCAAGGGTGCGACTAAAAACATTTGTTTATTCCCAACGCCATTAGCCAATACTTCCAAGACATAGCTTTAATATAAACTTATAAATTATGATAGCGTATGTATAATATCGTGTGCCCACGATAAAGCGATTAGAAAAGGTAAGGCTAAGTCAGTATGTCAGTATCTGTGTCAATATTATAGTGGATTCACCAATAGACGTTGGAGTAGTCAGACCAGCAACGCAGTACGTATAGAAGTAGTGTGTCCCACAGACGGATGATAGTGTCCCAGTCATTATTGTAATGAACTCACCAATCTACGTCTGCGTAGTCAGAGCCACGACGAAGTTCGTGTAGTCTTCTTAGTGCCAGTGTTCCACAGACGGCTGATAGTGTCCCTGTCCATATTGTTGTGAACTCACCAATAGACGTCAGCGTAGTCAGAGCCACGACGCAGTTCGTGTAGTATCTTCTTAGTGCCAGTGTCCCACAGACAGCTGATACAATACAATACAATACAATACAAATATTCTTTATTGATCACCAAAAACAGTACAGTAACATTACAAAAATAAAAAATTCAGGTAGACAATAATTTGTCTTCCAGACAACCAATTACTCATAAATTAATAAATATCAACAGACTAATGTAGGTGGCAGAAATAGCAGACAAGAGAAACTTAGTATTAATAGACAATAAACAATAAAATCAATACAAATATAATATAAATTTTATAAATAAACACATATATTCAATATAATACATATACACTACATATACTTAATACAAAATATCAATGGAAAAATGTCAAAAGGCCGCATGTGAGAAAAGGATTTAAAAAGGAAATTAAAGAAACAATATAAACAAAAAACAAAAAGAACAAAGAAGTGTGTATTATGTTAGTGACAAATAATGAGCCTTTAGAAGGTTTTTAAAAATGGGAAGGGATTTTGCTTGCCTTAACGCCAAAGGAAGAGAATTCCAAAGACGAATGGCGGTCATAGTAAAGGAGTTATGATAGAATTTGGAGGAAGAAGGAGGAACGGCAAGAAGAAAATTTTGTGCAGAGCGAATAGAGGACATGAACATAAACCGCTCTTGAAGATATTGAGGAGTTGCAGGATTAAAGAGTATGCTGTATAAAAGAGAAAGAATGTGAGTATTACGGCGAAAACGGATGGGGAGCCACTTGAGATGGGTGCGATAATAGGAAACGTGGTCATATTTCCGCAAACCAAATATGAACCGAATACAGACATTTTGGATACGCTCAAGCTTATTCAATTGCTCCTCTGTAAGATCTAAATAGGAAACATCGGCGTAATCTAAAATAGGAAGAAGGAGAGAATTAGCCAACGCAATCTTGGTAGCGAGCGGGAGAAAGTTGCGAAGCCGTCTCAAAGACCCCACAGCAGCAAACATCTTCCTACTAACCTCATTAACTTGGGGCGCCCACGCCAATGACTGGTCCATGAAAACACCCAAGTTTTTACCTTAACCGAGAAAGGTATCAGGATACCATTGAAAAATATAGGCGGCAGATTAATAAAATTAACTCTGGATATAAAATGTGAACTGCCGACTATAATAACCTGAGTTTTTGCTGGATTAACGCTAAGACCATAGCGACCACTCCAGTCGGCTATTTTGGCCAAATCGAGATTCACGGCATCAATAACATCCGGGAGATCATCAATTACACCCTGAGAATAAATCTGGAGATCGTCGGCATAAAGGTGATAAGAAGAGACAAGATTATGAGAAATGGAGTTTATAAATATGGAAAATAATAGAGGCGACAGTACACCGCCCTGCGGCACACCAGCTGACAGGCTGCACCAAGAAGAACGAGAAGCTTCCACCTTTATGCGTTGCCGACGCCCAACCAAGTAACTACGAAACCAATCAATTACCGCAGGAGATATGTTAAGAGTGTAGCGACTACTAGCGCCATCTAGTCATCACATAAGGAACTAACAACTACAATCCTTACATCACGCTATCGAAGTTTCTCAACTCGGCTGCATAAATACAACTTCCAACATTCATCCATTGGACTTCGGTCCCCAGGCATAATATCTGCCTGGAGAGAGATCTCTCTATTGTAACTACACCCAAATTGGTGACCCACGACATTGGACAAAATCGCAACCTTCAGACACACAAGACGATGACGCAGTCTCACAGCAAGCCATACTCACCGCACTGATGGTAGCATGTATCTATTATCTGCCTGGTGTCTACAGTTCGCAAATCCTCCTCCCACTACTTCCACTTGCCAATCAATCAACACGCTCGCCAACAAGGCTCCGAGCAATCACGCGACAGGCATGCATCCACAAGTAGCAGAGGAACAACAATGCTCGCCGACGAGGCTCTGAGCGACTGGCCCTTGCAAGCGCCCACATGACGCACAGACTGCACTCCACTGCAATTCGTATCGACCTCCGGTCTAAAAGGGGGGCTGATGTAGCGACTACTAGCGCCATCTAGTCATCACATAAGGAACTAACAACTACAATCCTTACATCACGCTATCGAAGTTTCTCAACTCGGCTGCATAAATACAACTTCCAACATTCATCCATTGGACTTCGGTCCCCAGGCATAATATCTGCCTGGAGAGAGATCTCTCTATTGTAACTACACCCAAAAGAGAACCCAAGATCCCCAGCAGAACATCAAAGTCAACAGCATTAAAAGCGTTGCTAAAATCAAGCAGCGCAAGAACCGTTAATAGTGATAGTGATAGTGTCCCTGTCAATATTGTTGTGAACTCACCAATAGACGTCGGCGTAGTCAGAGCCACGATGCAGTTCATGTAATGTCTGTTTGCTACTGGTGTCCCATAGACGGCTGATAGTGTCCCTGTTAATATTATTGTGGAACTCACCAATGACGTCAGCGTAGTCAGAGCCACGACGCAGTTCGTGTAATGTCTGTTTGCTACTGGTGTTCCATAGACGGCTGATAGCGTCCCTGTTAATATTATTGTGAACTCACCAATAGACGTCAGCGTAGTCAGAGCCACGACGCAGTTCGTGTAATATCTGTTTGCTGCTGGTGTCCCATAGACGGATGATGGTGCCGCGAGCGGATGCTGTGGCGAGCTTGGCGCCGTTGGCTGACAGACTGAGGCAGACCAGATCGCTTTGATGGCAGCCGACGACGGCAGGGGAACTCGACTGGGCGCCTTTCACTGCGCGCGACACGTCCTGCAAAACAGTGAAAGACATTTGTAAAAATTAAATTTTTAATTACTTTTTAAAAATAGCCTGTACTGTGCCTTGTTTGACGTAAATTACGACGGGCAGTTGAATTTACTGAATAACCATATAAATAAATATATATTGTAGTCTTCGTTTGCGTTATATGAAGTACTCTTGAAATGTCTGTCTCTAGAGTTAGCGGTTGAGATTTCGCGATTTTACATGCGTACATCCCGAGCCCGTGGGAATATCAAAATAAAAAAGTAGTTATTCCTGAAATCTACCCATTTCATGCCAAATTTCATTTTAATCATTATATCATTTATACGACCGGGTCGCCAAGTGGTTAGAGAACCTGACTACGAAGCTTGAGTTCTCCGATTCGATTCTCGGACAAATACGAATTTAATATGTATTTGAGTATGTATTTATCTAAGTATGTTTATTCGTTGTCTAGTACCCATAGTAGGTATAAGCTTTGCTTAGTTTGGGATAGGTCAATTGGTGTCAATCGTCTCACGATTTATTTATTTATTTAATCCGTCCCAGCCGTTTCTGTGTGAGCGAGTAACAAACTGGCATTTATAATCAACAATGAGTTGTTAAGAAAAAACGCTCATTTACAGAACTCACCAGCAGTTGCAGCGAGCCGCGTCGGTGGCCGGGCGCCGCGAGCAGTTGCGCGGCGTTGGGGTCGGTGGCGATGGAGCACAGGGGCCGCGCGTTGCTCGGCGTCCGCAGCAGCGCCACTCGCTGGAGCGACGGCAGCGACAGCACTTGTATGCTCGACGACAGCACCACTGCCACTCTGGTAACAATTTGAAATTGCTATCAAACTCAAAAATTTACCTTTTCAAACTATATATTTACGGGTTTCCCGTTAGGAATATTTCTTTCAAAATTATGCAGAAACTATACCACATTAAAAAAAAACAGAAAAGTATACTGAACCACATAATGAGTCTACAGACAGGGACACTAACATCCGTCAACGGGACACCGAATTCAAGCAGAGCTACTAGAGCTGCGTTGCGGGTCTGACTACGCTGTGGTCTACTGTTGAGCCCACTACAATATTTACAGGGACACTATCATCCGTCTACGGAACACCGGCATCAAGCAGAAGCTACATGAGCTGGGTTGAGGGTCTGACTACGCCGTGATCTACTGTTGAGGCCACTTCAATATTTACAGGGGAACTATCATCCGTCTACGGGACACCGGCGGCGTCAAACAGATGCGAAACGAGCTACGTTGCGGTTCTGACTACATCGTGCTATATACTATTGAGTCTACTTCAATATTCACGGGGACACTATCATTCGTCTACGGGATACTGGCGTCAAGCAGATGCTACTACACGAGCTACGTCGCGGTTCTGACTACGCCGTGCTATACTCGTACTAGTCAAATTTCAATATTGACAGGGACACTATCATCCATCCACGGGACACCGGCCGCTACACGATCAAAGTCACAGCCAGTGGCGAAGGGTGCTAACAACCCGATTCCTTCCGGGTTGCCTAAAATTTTGAAGTAATCAAACGCTTCTATTAATAACCCGTTGTTTGTAATACAGGCATAATCTTCCCTAATAAACTTAACTTTTTTTCAACACGATGCAGAATCAAAACGCAACGTAATACTCTCACAAAAAAACGATTCATTCCCGATCTCTAATAGTAAATGCCGGTCGGAAATATTAGAAATTGTGCACTCAGACATTCAAATAAGTCATTGACAAACACCCACACCACTCCAGGAAACATCGCGTGTGTATGCTACTTAGATAACCCGGGATTAAGCGGCTTATTACATTTAAAAAAAGACTTTGTGTGTTGTGCGTAAGGCTCACTTTCACTTTGCCTGCCGAAGCCGCGAGCCGCGAGTCGTGAGCGGCTTCTTGGAACATTTTTGGCGCTACGATCGCCTACTTATACAAAATTACTGCAGCGAAATGGAACGTAAAATATCGATGATTTAGTGTAAAACAAAAACAATTATATTTTATCTGCTTTTATTATTAAGGTTTATAAACTGGCGAAATTAATATTAGATTAGAATTTTATAAAATAACACCGTCACTTATTGGAAATAATTGTAATGGCAACATTACGATTGATTTGTCATTGATTACAAACTTCATATTTCGTTTCTTGTTTTGAAGTATTATTATTGTTTGTTAGGTAGTACATTATATTGTTTTAATTTAATAAAAAAATACATAGCCAGATTAGTGTTGATGCTCGAAACCAGTGAAATTTCGTAATATCGGATTGTGCAAACTTATAGTGTCAAGTGATCAGTTTAATTTATATTTTATCTTCGGTCGGACTCGCTAGATAAATTATTTTGTATTTACTAGGCTTAATAAAAGTAGAAAAGGCTCCTTTAATTAAAACTGATTGTGGATGCGAATTTGTTGAGTGACGATTTTAGAAGTTATGTCCTAATTTTCAAGAAGAGAATAAATAAAAAGGGTAAGATAAAGGTTAGTAGTTTTCGCCAGAGGCGGCGCTGGGTAAGGGCGACGTGCGCCGCCGTCCTCGGCCTCGCGGTCTGAGGGTCCTCGCGCCTCGAAAGTTTCCCGTTTTTTGCTCATTACATCCGTAATCTAATGTGTGGCGCGTCATCACAGGGCCTCACAAAATGTGTCTTGTCTTGCCCACACCAAATTTAGGTCCTGCGCCGCCACTGGTTTTCGCTACGGCTTTACCTGAAAAAAATTTCACGCTTCGCCACTGGTCACAGCTGAATACTGCACGAGCTGTGTCACGACTTTGAATATGCCGACGTCGTCATTGATTTTTAGACTGTAATAATTGCATTTATTTAAAAAAGATACTGCCATCTAATAAAATAAGAGATGATATTATTGTCATTGTTAACAAACAAGCATGCCAATAAAAATAAAATAAGGTTGGAGCTGTGATAGTAATTTACCTACATTTATACGAGTTCTTACTAATATTACTGGATTCGAACAATTCATTAGTCTATTATTGTGTTGTATTACTAGGTTATTCAGTTAAGGTTGCCTTATCTTATCAGAATGTTTCACGACTCTATAGTATGCACGGTATGTGAGAAAAATCATTGTTTGATGTCGTCATTATGCGGTTAAGACAAAGAATATAAATACGTCATAGGTTGATAAACCTGTTACAACTTCTGGTGAGTTATGAAAACGAGTACTTTCCTGAGAAGTAAGAACTGGGCAACTCATTGCCTCAATTTAACATGGAATATTTCCGCAGATTGAACAAGATCGACTGAAATGACCCAAGAATAAAACAAACGGGGTGAGCTAAATAAAAGCTTGTAAAAAGTAAGTAAAGTTTTTTTAGGATTTTTTAATTATGATTGACTAATATTTCCAACTTTCCATAAGTACATAAAGTTTGCAGAATAATTGACAATAAGTATACGTAAAGGTAATTTGATATAGATAATGCAATTTTCCCAGAATTTGTCAACTCAACAATATTGTCATACATAAGATAGACCTAAAGCTAACTTAAACCAATCTGTTGATTACACTATTAAAAAAAGATCGTCTAATTAATAGTATCACCGGAAATTATATCATGTCAAATGACCATTATGCATTTAGTCCATTATTCTTTAATGTATTTTGAAACGTTTCCTTCCATAATTGGTCTGTATTCAAAGTGTACCGCGTCAAAGGCGTTAAATAAATAAATAAATATTAGGGGACAATCTTACACAAATCGACCTAGTCCCAAACTAAGCAAAGCTTGTACTATGGGTACTAGACGACGATAAACATACTTATATAAATAAATAAATACTTAAATACATAGAAAACATCCATAACTCAGGAACAAATATTCGTGCTCATCACACAAATAAATTCCCTTACCGGGATTTGAACCCAGGACCTCTTGCTTCGTAGGCAGGGTCACTACCAACTAGGCTAAAGCGGTCGTTTAAAATTGATATTATTATCCTTCTACTTAGTGTTAAACAAAAATTTACCAAATTAAGTGTACCGAAACGCATTTTAAACATGCAAAGATAATCGAAGGCCAGATTTGAAGGTCTAGATTATTTTAAATCTTCCGCATTTGAATATACTCGCACATGTATTAACGCATCAACTGAGTCGCGATTCACCGTGGAACTTTTTCACAGTAAAAGCATAGAGACATCGTATTGCTTGACAAGGCAATTCAATATTAAACACACTATGACAACATTCTACGCTAGCTCTGGAAACTTTACACAACAAATGTTATACTTATTTTAGTTATTCTCTGGTCAAAATACAACAAAGGCATGAGAATAGTAAAAAAACTTTGTATATTACATGCTAAAAGTAGCTGATAATTATGATCGTGCAAAACAATGCGAAATAGGTATGTATGTATAGGTAACGCCATCAGAGTTGAGGCCACGCACACAACCACATCTCATGTAATGACAGCGGGATTTTGACGTTGTGTTGACGTTTAACGACAACACAACGTCAAAATCCCGCTGTCATTACATGAGATGTGCTTGTGTGCGTGACCTCAACTCTGGTGGCGTAACCTATACTAATGTTAATCTCTTATTTGCAAAACACGATTGCAATTATGACGCAATAAGGAGCAAATCACAAAGGTGAATGTATTTGATATTGGAAGAAAATAGACTAAAGGCGTAAGCTACATAGAAACCAATCGACCATGTATTTAAAAATAAATTAAAAAAATTACTGGTAGAAAAATGTTACTATGAAATTGAAATTGATGACTTTTTAAATGATAAATTGTGAAATAAAATAAATGCCCATACATAGTTCTATAATAAAATGTTATTCATAAAACTAATTTTAAGATAATTATATAAGACATCTATAGTTGAATGATGAATGATATAATTGTAAACAATAAACAATAATTAAACTAGACATTGAACGTTTTTATAGATATGTTAAGATTCAATTTAATTATATTTAGAAAATGACATTAAATTCATATCATATTGTATTAGTATAAGTTTTTATGACATCAGTCATCTACCAAATCTATGTAATAAATTAATATGTAGTTATTAATTAATATGTAATTAGAATTAATATAGTCTGAGAATTATCATTTTTGTACCCTAATATGTCACCTATTGTAATGAACATGACTTATAAATGAAATAAATAAATAAAAGAGACGTGGGGCGGGGTCGTATTGCTGTCGCGGCGCTCGTTGAATCAGTTTTCATACTAAATGTATAGAGCGAGCACGAGCAACTAGTTGGAGTACCTAAAACCATTTCGCATGGCATCACGTCGCCATCTCACGCTCAATTTTCACATTTAAAAAGCGCGTAAAAAAGCATAGAACGCGAGCTTCCTGCAAAATTCCAGTTTAAACGAGGCAATTATTCCAACTACGCATGCGTCTTGTAGTACCAATAAGAAATAGCTAAAATATCAGCCGATTTTCTATTACCCAAAACAAATAAACGTGATTGGTCAATTTCAAAATGAATGGCTGGGATTGTATCCTAGCTCTGACATTTTATGTGTCTAAAATGGCGGTGACAGTGAGAACGCTTAACTGATGGATGGTTGCATGCAACGAAGAGTCATTTTCGTAGGCTAAATCGTCGTAATTAATTACATTTGATTTTAAGCTTTATTTTGATTTAAAATATCATAAGATAACTAACTTAATTAGGTGTTAATACCTTTAAACACTATGCGTATAAAACCTACTCCAAAAAATTGCACTTAAACGATAAAAAGATAACTGCGTAATTTCATTTCTTTAATTTACTTACAATTTATCTTTTATCAAAAGTTGTTGCACTGTAATATTACTTGGATAGCTAAATTTCACAGTTATTTTCTTACTTTGTAGTGCAGTTTTTGCACCTTTTATTGTTTTTGTTAAAAAATAAATTTATTTCTGACTTTTCTCGTATAGTTAATTAGTCTAATTAGAATCAATAGTCTAGTTAGGATGACCCAGATCAATTGCAATAAATAGAAAAAACATTGTTAGCACTATATTCCTAAACTGTATGAAAAGTTATGAAATTGCGCTACCTTTTTCGAACAATGTATACAAATTGTTATGTGCGTGCATGAAACCATGTATCTCAACAAATAAAGATTTAAATGTTTAATAGGTATCTTAGGCACATATAAACATTTTGATGATGTAAGGTTGCATAACACCATCCCTATACAAAATCTGTTACGATTAAAAAAATGAAACATGTATGTTTACGGCTTTATTTACATATGAAAAGTGATTCCATCTTTTTTTATGTTTTCCAGAGTGATTAAGACGCTGTCAACACCAACGTCGGCGCACACTGTCTATTTGTATCGGAGTAAACGAGATGCCGCTATTACTGGGCAGCCGGGTATATTGAAATTTATCGGGCAAATATTGAATTAAAAAAAACTGTGGATTATTTGTGAAATATGACTCGTTAGCGGTTTAGGTATGAATATGTTGACTTCATGTTTTTAATTGCAGACGCATACGCCAAAAAAATAAAGACATAGAACCGTTTAATGATGATTTTAAGACCTATCTTTGCAATTATTTTCTATCGAGCCGATTTCGTCCAATTATGTATCGAGTCCGTCCACGGTCTTTGAAATATGATGAATATTAACATATAATTTTTTTGATGTGCTAGAACAAGCAGTTTTTCTTAAAAAATTGTTTAAATTACATCAATTTCAACAAAATTAGGTGTTGTCAGCCTCTTAACACGCCATTTCACTGCACAATAAGGCATATTTTTTTATTTTTCTGACCACTTCATACAACTGTTACGCTGCGCCGCCATGTGCAAACTAAACAGCCGTTTGACACAGTTTTGATGCCCCACCTTCTTTGACACTGTTTAGGTGGTGTCGTTTTGCGATGCTAGTTGTGGTTCTATGCTTTTTTCGTTCGCTGGGTATAGTAGATATCCACGTAGCCTAAACATTACAATAAAGTGTACAATACAATAAAGTGTTTACATACATACATACATACATTAACCTACCCCAAGGTATCTAATGCAACAGCGCATGACAAACACACAAGACAAACATGTCTAGTTGGCGTTTTAGGTGAAAGGCGGCTTCGGCATATTGCGTTTTAGGCAGACGTGGAGCAGCGGAGTTTAATCTACTTACTTGTCCCGCCGAGCTCTCAGCGCGCGTATGGGCGACTTGAAGAGGACTTCAGCGCGGAAGGCGCGCTGTTGGTCGTCCAGCAGCATCAGTGAGCACGGCCGCCGCGCCTTCACCACGAGCAGCCAGTTGGAGCGGAACACCATCTCACATAGCGTCACATCACCGAGTTCTTCTTTACCTGGAGACAAAGAAGCAATGTAAGCGCCGTTACAGACTGCATTTCAACTGCTACGTAACTCGTCAACATCATTGCTACGTCTCTCCCAAGGTTCGCCAAACAGACCGGTCCTAACAGTCCATCCGCATTTGGGAAGGACATCTTTTGACGCGACAACGTCTAATAAATCGATGAACGGCGGCTGCATACACGAAAAAGGATGACGCAATGTAACGTTACATGTACCTACAGAGCAGGTATAAGAGAGCAGCGAACGCCAGCATGTATAATTAAGAGGGGGGGGGGGTTTAAAGGGGGGATGAACCGTTTTCAAGATATTTGGCAAAACACCGGTTCTCGTCCGATTACCGAGGTTCAGCAACGTCGGGCGCGGTCAGTACTTAAATGGGTGACCGCCTGGTTTTATTTTTGTTTTTTGAATGTTTTGCTATGACGTTGTCACGTTAAACTATTGTCCGTAAACCGACTTTACAGACAACCGGTTTTTTCCGGAAAATTACGTAGTTCCCGCGATAGCGATAAACAAATTATTTACAGACGAGTCGCGGGCAACAGCTAGGGCTTTATAAAAAAGTAGTTAGCTAGAGATAACCGCAAATTAGCTACCTAAGCACAAAATTATTTGTTACATTATGGCTTTGCGGTGGCTCTTTCAGTTCTGCTTATCATGTCAACAGAATACTACCAAACGTACACCCGCTGAATATAGCGTGTCAATCTAAATGAACCTATATTTAAGTACGTGCTAATGTGGAACATTGTGACTTGCGAAATGACCTCAAGCATAAAATAACATGTCTACCTATATTCAAATGAGTCAACGGTGTTGATGGCGATGCGTATTACGTAGACATTGTTTACTAGGTAATTACGCGTTGACATTGCAAGATAAACACGTATTTGGATCTGATACAACAAATGTGATACCTGGCTTGTTTAGTTTTTAAAAACTGTACAAATAGCGGAGGCTTTGTGTAATGCAGAGGTTCCCAAACTTATTTTTCACATAGACCACTTTCAAAATTTAGCTGGTTCCGGTGGACCCCCTGCAGCCCTGCTGCCTGCTTGATTTCTACCATATTCCCAAATCCCCCATTTTTATCTCGCCAACGTAGACCCCCCTCGAGTCTCCTGTGGACCCCTGAGGGTCCACCTGGACCACTTTGAGAATGAATGCTGTAATGGGTCGGTGCTGAAGGGTAGGTATATAGAGCCACTAGTTTTTTCCCGCGACTTCGTCCGCGCACAAAAAGTTTTAAAGTCAACTCCCGATTTCTGTCCCGAGGGAAATTCCAAAAATCCCTTTTTACTGCACCTTTATTATCCTAAAGAAATGGTTACCTACGGAGATAAGGTCCCATTGAATTCAATATGTAAAGCTCGTTTTTTCCCTATCCCGTGGGACTTTCCGAAAATTCTAAAATTAGTTTTTAACTTTTATAATGCATGGCAAATTTGAAGTCTTAAATAATTATAGTCACGGAGATAGGGCCAATCTGAAGCGAAAATATAAATCCCATTTATTCCTTATCCCTTGAGAGTATCTAAAAATCCCTTCTTAGTGTACCTTTATGACACTCAAGGTATATGTGTGCCAAACTTACTAATCAAGTTTATGCATTATGTTGTCCAGAAAATCCAGGACATATTATGAATGACCACTCCTCCCGTCCCACCGCGCCGCCCGCACTCGCCTAGGTACCGATTGACGACGATGGAGATGGCACCAAAAACAAATTTAAAAATCTTTTAAGTTGGGTCTCGTTCCGTACATCAAAAGCAAAAATAGAACCCTTATATAACGTGTGGCTGTCTGTCACTCCGTCTGTTAGAGCTTGTCTAGTTTAAAATGACGCGCCCCACCACCGCACTCACGCACAGGATTCGAAACTCAATTCAAGCTACAATAGACTCTATTGTAGCTCAAATTGAGCTCCAAATCCCGTGCGCAAACGCGGTGGTGGGGCGCGTGAGCGTCGTTTCAAACTAGACAAGCTATACAACCGTTTTGCTGCGAAACTATTGGACCGATTGAATGGCAATTTGGCACACATATTTAGTATTTACTTGTAAGAATTTTCATGTCCACAATATTAAATTTCAAAATCGATGCTATTTTCGTAATAAATGTCCCAAAAAACTATAAAAACGACATCCATTATTGATATTTCTAGACATTTAAATCCGATCGCACCCCAACAGTGGAGATGGTATTTCACGTCCCCCACGTTGAATTTTAAAATCGTTCTTGTTTTCGTAACCGGCGACCCGATAAACCATAGAAACTATTCCCATGTTGATTTCCAGACCTTGTCACCCCATTTCCCTCTTTTACGGGTTGAATTCCCAAAAACCCTGAAACACTTGTTTACTCATTTACAGTTAGAAGTACTCCTGTGAAGTTTCGAATAAAATAGTCTATCTAATCTTGTTTCCCCATACAAACTTTGGCCCCCGTCTCACCACCTAAGTTGTGAATTTTGAAAAATCCTTTCTTAGTGCACCCTTAGACCTTATAAGGAACATACGCGCCAAATTTGGAATCTCTAGAATCAGCGGTTTGGACTGTGCGTTGATATGTCAGTCAGTCAGTCAGTTTCTTCTTTTTTATATAGATACCCCAGGATGGTCCAGTGTCCGCCCTAGGATTGGGGTATCGACCCTGCTTTCCTCCTACGGACATGGCATCTCAGGGCCCAGGCTTCCCCCTGGAAAATAACTCTAGATACGCCACTGACGAAGACTACGCGTGACGAGCGGCGCGGAAGCGTTTTTTGTATTCATTGCGTATGCTGTAAAGTTATCACTGTGCAGCGAGCGTTTTGGCCGCGTAATGAACAGAGAAATCGCTCGCCGCGCCGCCCTGCTCGCGTGAGGTCATGGCCGCGCAGTAACAGTCAATATTTTGGCCAGAAATACACAATTAATTCGCATCTATGGCGTGTAAGAGTGCGAACTACTTGTATGTAAAAGTGTAAGTTGTAGACATGTGTATTGCCTTAGAGCAGATGCACTAGCGTACCTACCTAACCTACCCTAAGTTACCCAAAACACATACTTCTAACGGTACTGCGTCACTCCCTACTATATGTAGAATATTTCGTTCACCTAGTGATTCCATTTTCTTTGGCAATAGTCACTCGAAAATATTCTTTGCGATTGCTACTAACACTGTCGGCGGCAAGCCGACTGATAGGTGAATATAATGGCTGTCAAACACGAGTGTCCTATCTGATCTGTTATGTAGTAACAGAACATAATACGAAAATAGTGATACTACACTACCTGTACATAGTACAGGATAAAAGTTTGGAGCTAATTAATGGGTGTCAAAATATTTACAAGGCATCCTATTGCAACAAGCGCAATAACCGTTCTTTTGCTTTGCCCCGGTCAGGTAAAAATTACTGTTTTTCAAAATAAACAATCGAAATAAATGTCTTTGATTTGACATAATGACATTCGGTGAAGCAAAACCACATTTTCGATGTCATGAACCGTTAGGCTATTACTTATTAGTATTACACCGTCGACATAGAATAGAGGACTTTGTACTCAATCTTTTTGGAGCTCAAATCTGTCGAGAAATTTTTACTAATCGTGTTTTTCGACTCCCAATTCGCTAGTTATGATGAAAAATAATATATTGCAATTTCATTCATACACTTAACTTACCTTGCTCACAATGTTGATAGAGAATTGGCAAAAACTCATTGCTTCGTCTTGAAAAGATACCGGTATTTATTTAGGGTGCTGAATTAACTTGCGGCGCTGTTCTCACCTTTGTACTCTTTATTTTACAAGTATCTTTTTGTATTTATTTTTCAACTTCATTTCTTATTACTTTTACGGTCATCCCGTGAAACCATATATTTCATACTAAATACAAACTGAAATATAGATGTCTTTATTTTAGTCGAAACTTTCCAACGAAGATGATGTTCATAAGCAATAAGTTTCATCATAACCTAATTAAAATAGTAAGAGTTAAGACACTAGTTTCTTCGAGAAATTAACTCTATTTGACCTGATTAATCTTCCCTTAATTTATTTAATCAGGCGTTACTTTGCGGAGGTCCATATTAATGAACTGAAACAAGTACTGTGCTCAACCCCGACCTTAAGGTCCTTAAGGACTTTAAGGTCGCGGGTGAGTAAAGTACCTAATTGTTTCAGTTCATTAATCAACCTTTAAAATTAACGGAAATTAAAAAACACGCGGTGTAGATAAATGCATATTAAACATTCAAGACTCGAGCACAAACATTCGTATTTTCAATCAAATATCAGCCCCGACCGCGGATCAAAACCGGAACCCCAAGCTTCGTAGTCAGAGTCTACCACCAGGCTATCCGTTCGGCAATATTTGGAGGTCTCAAACCATACCTATATCACCCCATATTCATGTAAGACAAAGTTTTGTAAACGGAGTGCAATGACCCTCTATTTTTAGATGGGACTTGGCACGGATATCACTGAATGAAATCTTATCTAGGTACGTGGCCGAAGAACTCCGGCTTTTTAAAGATTTCAAGGCAAATAAACGAAAATGACCCATTTCTCGTAACGTAAAGACGCAGAAAGAGTTAAAGTGCGCTTGTTGAAAGCCTGAAATAAACGTTTTGGCCACGGCAGTAAATTTAGAGATAAGGATTCGAGCCACTGGAATTGGAAATACATTTAGATCTTAGAATTCTATCCCATTGTATATTATAAACGAAAAACTAATTATTGTAAAAATGTTTGAATGTTTGTTAATCAATCTATAGTCATCCATATCCATTTAAAATATTAGTGAGATTTAAAAAAATAGTAGGATTGCTTTCTAAATGTCATTATTTTTCAAAAACACAAATTTTACTAGTCATGCATGTTTCTACAAATAGTTACCTAAATGCTTCAAACATGAAATGACGTGATCAACGCGTCAGTCAGTCAATTTAAAATGGAAATTATGTAGGCACCTCTAACATAAACCCAATGAATTACTTACTTACCAATTCATAGATTTACGTATAGACGGTTAGCAGCGAAAAGTGAAATGCTAGGTGTTTAAAAGAAGTTGAATAACAAAACAATAAAGTAAGATGAGGTTATCGAACTATTACAAAGTCCCCTGATGTAGCGAGACTTGAACTTTTACAGATTTAGCAAATTATAAAAAAAAAAAAATTCACAAAAAGCCAGATTAAAATTATGGCTCGCCATATGCAATGCATAGTGCACTGTTGCTATTTACTACTGTGGGTAGAGTACGGCAAATGTGCCAGAGTCATTCATAAGACAGATTTCTGAGCCCCTGAGAAGTAAAAACACGATGTTTGAACATGGAGTCTAATCGGCAATTTTAACTAACGGTAACAAGGCCTTAGAATGATCTGGCAACTCATTATAAATTATTTTGACGTTATCTGTTTTGAAAAGACTTTTTAGGATTGAAGACTGGCAACATTGCCTATAGTTAGAGTGTATTGGACTGCAGAATTTTCCAAAATTAAATATTTCCCAAAGTAAGTCAAGACAACTAATTAAAATGTGTACGCGCGCATGAGACGAGGTGTGCTTTTTTTATCCGGCCATTCCCAAAATTCCGTCTTCACTTCTTATTTGATGTGAGGTCAATTCTTTCAAGTTTAAGTCTCACTATATTACAAAGGCTTTGTAGAATGGTATGTAGTCTGAGGAGTGGACTTACTGTAATGTGTTTTCTCTACCAGTGGTTCCACATTATAAACGCGCAGGCCTGATGTGAGGCAGCAACTGAAGCAGCCTGCAAAAAAGAGATAAAACATTTATGATTTTACAAGCTTCTACTTAACTTTCAATTTTAGTTTGCGCGGGTTAAATCTTGCAATTCGAATTTTGCCCACTTCCAGTGAACAGATTGACTTGAAAATGACAGCAAGTACAGGTCGATTCACAAGAGTTGTCACGAATGGATCGAATGAGTGAATGAATGATATCTATGTGTTACCTATTTGAATACACTTCACACAAATATGAAAATGTCATGCCGCAGTCATTTTCCTACAAAAATGTCAAAGTTACATTGCTTTAGTTCATCCCATTTGTGCCAGCTCTTGTGACTCGACCTGTACAGCTAGTAACAAAGATTGTATTTTTTTTAAGAGGGTTTATACCTGCTGAGCTGGCAATGTTACATTTTTGTTAGTTTTTCTCGATTATTCCATAAAAATTGAATGAAAATTAAAAATGTTTTGTATACATATTGTTCTAATATATAAGTTAATGTGTCTACTGCAATAATAATTCGTGATAGACTTTTATTTTCTTTAAAAACAAACAAATTATTATCTAACGGTTTTTAAAGAAAATAAAAGTCTTATCACGAATTATTATTGCACTAGACACATTAACTTATATATTAGAACAATTTGTATACAAAACATTTTTAATTTTCATTCATTTTTTATGGAATAATCGAGAAAAACTAACAAAAATGCAACGTTGCCAGCTCAGCACGTATAAACCCTCTTAATCTCTCGGATTACAATCAAACCTAATAGTAATAATTAGAGTTGTAACAGATATCCGGCCAGTATTTGGTACACGGCCTATTTGGCCACAATTTTACTATTCGGCCAAATACCAGATAGTTGTGTACTATCCGGCCAGATACCGGATAGTGAAATAACTTATAGTTATGGATAAAAACGGGTATTTATTTGTATTTGTCTATCATTAAAATCAGTTTATTAATTCACATAGTGCGTATAATTCATAAAAAGACATATAATTCCATTTTTCGTAGTAGATTGACCATACTGAAGATAAAGACGGAGTGCCGCGCGCGCGCTCGAATTAGCTCAATTTTATTGTAGGTAAAACTTGGCCAAATATCCGGCCATACGTGTCGCCGGATATTTGGTATTGTTGATTGTGTTAAAATATTGTTATTTTGTATTTGCATCTGAACTAAGAAGCTTAATAATCATACATCATTGTCGCAAGAGCAAAAGCGATTTGACAGTACTGAAAGATTATGACAAATAAGCAATAAAAGAGGTGACACTGATATCAAGCAACATTTATGCCTACGACTTTGAAATTTATCAACTTTATTTCTAATATCAGACCTTCATAACTCACTTGATTACTAATACATATTTAAAAGTATTGACTATGCAATCACAACGTCAAACTCTACAACCCTTCTTCTTGTTTGACATTGTCATTTATTAATTATTCGTAATTATTTATTATCTATTACAAAACCCAAACAAAATCCAAGTAAATATATGTTAATAATAAATACACACATTAATGAGTTATTATTCAAGTAGACACAATTATTTTAGGTAGGTATAATTGTTTAAACAGTAAGTATAAAAAACAAATTACATTGACCTTTTCCAGCAAAAACTTCATGCTACTAAAACTTCTTAGATGCTTAGAACTTGTAGGCAGAATATATCCGTATAGTAAACAGACATTCTGTTATATGTTTTCTTTAACTGATTTGTTCTAGCTCCCACAAGAATGATGTATGTTAATACTGATTCTTACAACAATAAATATAAGTTTCAGAGATTACTATTTTGTGTGAATTAAGTTATTATGATAGCAACAATATTGACAATATTTAATGTTAGAAAAGAGTGGTTAAAAAAATTAACACATGATCAGTTTTTTTGGCAGTTTTATAGGATACAAGAACCAGTAGAATTTAAAAACATTAACCTTGGTATGATAACCATTTGCTTTGTATTCGATATACAAAGCAGGCGTGCTAGAGCCTCACAAAGGGTTACTAATCAAAATTTAGCAACAACAATAAAGAATCCCTGTACTAACTTAAATAAACAAAGGCTGTGTTCACATAACTATGCAAAACATAAGCAACGCCCAAACAATAGCGTAGCAAGCGCAAATACGCGTGGGTGCTACTAAAAATATAAACAACACGTGGAGAAGAGTGACGAGTATGCAGCGTGGCGCGTTTGCCCACCGGAATGGCGCACAAGCCGCTTCCGACGCACGCCACGCGTCGCAGACACCACAAAACACATCCTCACACTCATCACGTACACATAAAATACCAGAAACAGCACCAAACGCGCCACCAAAGAACAAAGAACGGGTAGACGAACTAGGAAGTGTCAGCACAAACCTTGGTCCTGGTTAAAGGCCAGGTTCGTAATACCGCTGCTTCGCCGCCGCGCCATTGCTCTTTGATAGTAAATATATCATAAACATTTAGTGTTTTTTTTATCAATTGTCTCAGTGGACATTTTCACACGAATAATTTAATACGCACATTTATTATGCACATGTTCCCTGTGTGTGATACACAGCTGATTTGGTGACTGATGACAGAAAAACAACGCGGTGTTGAAAGCGATGAAAAATCGTGGACCAGATGAATGTTGCCATAACTAAATTGTAAAAAACTACTAAAAACTACTTTTTACGTAATGAACAAATTAATAAATGAAAATACCACGAAAACAATAAAGTATGACATGAATAAATATCAACCTATTTTTTAAGAGTAATATTTCCCAAACCATCTAATTTTACATCGCCTGACTTTTCAAACAGTGATGCAGTGCAATCATGGACTAGTTGCCATTATTAAACTGTATGGCTTGGTAATATGGGTCACTTTTGAATGACTAATAAAAGTTAGTATAGGTAACGCCACCAGAGTTGAGGCCGCGCACACAACCACATCTCATATAATGACAGCGGGATTTTGACGTTGTGTTGACGTTAAACGTAAAGTCCAGAGAGACTACTCCGAAATTCGAAAATCGAAGTTCGTATCGCATCGTCTTGCTCGCTCTTGTATTAAATACTATTAGCGTGAGAGGAATGGCACAATACGAAGTTTGAATTTTGCACTTCGTAGTACAAGGCCTGGTTAGGTATTAAGTCCATGAGTGCAATCTAAGAACTGAATTGAAACTCATTTTAAAAGTTAATTCAAAGTGTTGCAAATGGCAGGAAATTAAAATTTTAGTAGAAAAAAAAATAAAACTTCAAAAATGTTTTCGTCTTCCCTTATCGAAGAAATATTATTACAAGTCAAATTTCTGGCTTCAAAATTCATTCTAAATTATGTAGGGTGTCAATTAGCAAAAGCAGTACTTATAAATCTTAAAAATATAAACGTGTTAAGCTGAGGTACAAAATAATATATTTTGACACGTGTATCTGACGGATATTCGATGATTTTGCATAAATAAAAACGATAATATTATTTGTTTTGTTCCAGTTAAAACCATAGAAAATGGATTTCTCTACATCAGTATCAAACGATTATCAGTGGCCCTTTGCAAAACCTGTCGTCGGAAAGTATGTCTTTTCTGTTTCCTGCCAATTTTATTATAGCAATGTTTAGGAATGTATCAATTAGGTACTGATTATTTTTTATCCATTTTATTTGATGAGGCGCTTAAGTTGATAACATTAACCTGAAAGCGCAAGAAATTGTCTCGCCCAATGAAGTTGGTTTGAAAAGATGACTGCTATTATTTTAAGAGGTTGCGGCTAGATTAATCTCCATGAGGCTTCCAAATCACAGTAAACTCACCCATCCTTCCTTGTTTTTGACTACTCCAGGGCCCAATTGCATAACAAATTACAAGCTAATAGTAGGTATTAGCTATTTTGTATTGAAATTCACTAATACTATTAGCTTGTAGGTGACGTTATAAAACTAACCTAAGATGATAAAAGATACATAGAAGTACTAGTACTCTCAATAATTAAAATGCAATAATGAGTCACGCTTTCTTTTTACACGACTACGGCAAAGCTATAAGGAAGTGTAATGATTTTATTAATTAGTTTTTCCTATTTAAAAGTGGCCTGGGCTCAATTGCATAACAAAATACTAGCAAATAATATTAATGAATTTCAATACAAAATAGCTTATACCATTAGCTTGTAATTTGTTATGCAATTGGGCCCTGATGGTAAACAAGTGCATAGGTCACTGGTTCATTAACAGTCTATTTACTTCGGCCTTGATCCCTAAATTGTACCTATTTATCCGGAAAAAACGACGAAATCGAATTATACTTATTCCAATAGCAGTCCGCAACATAAAAATGTAGCAAAGCGCTTTGTGCGAGCGATCGGAATATTAACAAAAGTATGGATGGAATCGTGCCTCACGTATGGTGGTATTATTTAGTATTTAGTCTAGGGTTAGTGAAACCTAAACTTCTAGGCCATGCGAGCCACCATCACCGGAGGCGGCACCGCACGTCCGGCCGCCGGCGGTAGCTCCGTACTGCCACTGCGACGCGCACTCTTACTCTCCTCGAGTAGAACAGTACAAGCAGCTTCTGGAAAAGGAGCAGAAGCTGTGCCATGACTACGAGCAGCTTAGGAGACAGGTAAGCACAAGTTACTTAACTTACCTACTTCAAACTTAGTGCTTATAGGAACGATAGACATAGTTGGAATTTTAGACCTCATCTGGTAAAGTATGCATATGACGAAAGGCCTTTCTTAATGAGTTAAGCTTTTGCAATTTCAACCTTGTAACTTAGAGAAGACGGTAGCTATTTGTTTGCATTTTTTGTTACTACTTGTTCTGATTTGTTATTAGCGGTAGGCTTTAACAAACGAGAACAATTTTATCTTTACCCGATGGGTTCTGCAGTCCTAAACCTGGGGAGCTTATAAAATTCCAACTATACTCGATGCTGCGTTTGCAGCTCCCAAGTACTCCCAACGATGTCCCGAGTTTGACAGCCCGTAGCGAATGCGTTATGCTTGCACTACGCGATGGGCCAACGCGATGGTCCACTATGATGGGCCAGCGTGTGGCGTAGTGGTGTCGGATGGCCTTTTGGCGCGTGAGCCATCGCTGGGCCATCACATCGATCATTTAATGGCCCATCGTGCAGAGGAGCTATTAAACAGAGGTCTAAATAACTTAAAATGAATGGTACAGACATCTTGCTATAGTGAAACTAGCTACAGACAGCAGCTTATTATTTTAAAGGAACGCAGTATTGTGCAGATATTGTCGTCTTGGTTTAAACTAAATATATGTATACATGTATGTCTACGAAGTTTCAAGTCAATCCGATCACAAAAATTGGATTAGATGCGACTCGCAAGATTTGGCGTTAGTCAGATACAGCCACCGGAACAGGTGAAACTAAGTAAATAAAACCTTGTATAATTGTAAACAACTTACCTAGTCGACTATACGCAAGTACCACTACTTAGGTCAGTCAAACTGTGTCAGGTTGGAGTTCAGGAAGTGGTGATAACGGACAACTCTACTTTGTTTAAACTTGCGAGGTATGGAATATCTGCGTAGGTAGGTACTAGAATTTACCACGGCTTCGCATACATACGCACGTATACTAATCATTCATTGGCAATCAAATTGACATTCCAGAATTTCACTTAATTCCCATGGGAATTAAAAGAAGACTAGAGAAACACTTAAAAAAAACTAAAAAAAACAAGTGCAGTGATATACAGGTATCAGCTCAAAAAGCTGCTAGGCTAGTGTACCTACCTATTATTTAATAATAATCATTCCCAAAAATTATTTCGTGGTCTTCATGACGAACACGCATAATATCATATGTATCTCTAGATTTAGCTGTTGACATTTTTTTCCTGGATCCCGTTGCAACATCGCGATAAAAAATGAACTAATAAGTATAATTATGTTAAGTATCCCAGACGTCCGCTTACGGGTGATTCTTCGAGATCGTGATTTTTGTTTTATTCCTCTGTCGTATTTTTTTTACTTATTTGACAGAAAAATTCATGCTCCCATGAAAATAGATTTGTTCTGTAACATAAATTATTGTTTTGGCACTCATTTTTATGAAACCATTTTGAAAATAATTAACATTTTAGTTTTTATGTCCAGAGGAATAAAAATAGTAGTAAAAAAATACTTTAAATATTAATAAAAAAATATAAATAGTTATTAGAGTATTATTATACGTAAAAATTAACAATCTAGGTACTTAATTATTCTTGAAAACATTTTCTGTGCTTACTATTTATACTCACCGGCAAATCTAAAAATTCTAAGAATTCTCTTGAAATTTTATTTTTTTTACTGTTAAGGCATGTTTCATTTCAAAATAACTAAGTAAACTGTACTTTTATTCAAAAACTACTATTAAAACTGTATTTTTTTTATTCCAATGTCCATTTATCCATAGGAATAAAGGACAGAGGAATAAAAAAAGTAAATAAAAATACTGATGATTCATAATACAAACATTCTGGAAGGTTGCCGTTAATACTACAGAAAGGTAGTACTAAAAGCAGTGAATCAAGCATAATTAAAAAAAAATAACGGTTATACAAGCGTCAAAAAACCTGGCAGAGTAATAAAAATGTTACCTGAACCAAGGACAGAGAAATAAAATATTTACCTTCGTATCTCTGGAGCTAATTGCACCAGCTGAAATATCCACTACTAGACATGTTCGAAACGCGAGTAAAAACAGCTCACGTGTGAATTTATCACCAGATTCTTAATTTTTCTTTATGAAACAACTGATTGAAACGCGCTCCAGAGTAATAAAGAATTTACGCCGGATACATCTTATTTTCTCAGCTATAAAGTTAATACTACAAGAAAAAATTATTCATCAGTTGTTTATTACGTAACAACTAATTCAATTCAATTCAATTCAATTCAATTCAATTTTTTTATTTCGTCATCACAGGTAGATTTTGTACAGATGATAGGCATTACAAAGTGGTTCGGCTATGATGTACCTTTTAGCATACGATAATATAAAAAGAAAATACATAAAATTCAGTGCAAATGTCAAAAACTTAAGGCTTAATTATTTATACAATATTATGGATTTCATCTAGAATTATCATTATCATAAAGGATTAAATACGCAAACATGCAAATACAAAACAAAAATAGTGATAAATTACGAAAGTCAAAAGTAGCAATAGATAAATAATAAAACTAATCAAACATCAATATCAAAATCACAAAGGTAATCATTAACATCATAATAACATTTGTCCACAAGCAGTTTAAACAACAGTGCTTTAAAATGACTTTGGGTCTTGTTTTTCATGACCACTAATATTCTTTGAATGTGGTCACTTAACATATAGTTACAGTTGACTGATTTTGAGATATTGTCGTATGTTTTCATGAAAATGGGGAACGGACACGACAGAGTAGTAAAAATCATGGTGTTAATTATTTTTTTGTAAATAATTAGAACCAGTTACACAAAAACTGATATATGTCCCAGTTAAATACAGATATATGCTACCTCTGAAAAAAAAATCAAACTTATAAACTGAAGGGTTCATTAAAATTAGCACCCGGACATCGAAAATCGGGGCCTCGAAGAATCACCCTTGTATACTCATCAAATTTACTTACATAAGAATGCCAAATTACAGCTCAATCTCATAACAGGAAGGGGTCGAAAAATGGTTCGCAAATTTTAAAACCACGAATTACAAACACCTTTCTGTAGTATTAACGGCAACCTTCCAGAATGTTCGTATTATGAATCATCAGTATTTTTATTTACTTTTTTTATTCCTCTGTCCTTTATTCCTATGGATAAATGGACATTGGAATAAAAAAAAACAGTTTTCATAGTAGTTTTTGAATAAAAATACAGTTTACTTAGTTATTTTGAAATAAAACATGCCTTAACAGTAAAAAAAATAAAATTTCAAGAGAATTTTTAGAATTTGTAGATTTGCCGGTGAGTATAAATAATAAGCACAGAAAATGTTTTCAAGAATAATTAAGTACCTAGATTGTTAATTTTTACGTATAATAATAGTTCAATTACTATTTATATTTTTTTATTAATATTTAACGTATTTTTTTACTACTATTTTTATTCCTCTGGACATAAAAACTAAAACGTTAATTATTTTCAAAATGGTTTTATAAAAATGAGTGCCAAAACAATATTTATGTTACTGAACAAATCTATTTTCATGGGAGCATAATTTTTTCTGTCAAATAAGTAAAAAAAAATACGACAGAGGAATAAAACAAAAATCACGACCTCGAAGAATCACCCACAACAATCTGGTAATTAAATTCTGGTGATCTGGCCGCGATCGTTTCCGCAGGATGGAACTCTTCAACGTTTAATGGCATCGACTTGAAACTTGGTACGAATACCTAGTTGGGTGGCAATGCAAGTACGTCTGCAAAAAAAGGTGTTAAAAATCATTCTTATTGTATTATGTTTGAGAATGTATTTTGTCTTAAATTGCAGATGGTGGACGTCACTAACGACATATTAGATCATCCCTGCGACGACCTGGACAGCAAAATGACGACAATGTATCAAGCAACTTTCCAGAAGAGATGTAAGTTTTGATAGTTTTCTTTAAATTTCCAGTATTGCCATTGCATAGCAATGGGTGGGGTACAGTACTCGAAGAACTGGTGGCCGTTGGGGTCAATATGTGGCGACCTTAAGACGCAGCCTGAGTAATCCCTCCACAAAGTGGCCTATAACCTGAGGCCTTATGCACTCGGAATCACAATCGCTTTAACCGCTTCTTTCTATCGAATGGAATAGGATGAGGGTAGAAAGAGATGGTTAGTGTCACCGCTAGTGTCCGTGCGTTAGACAATACGGCCTCTGATAAAGGTAAATAGAGATACTCATAAAACCCTTAAGTACGAGTACCTAATGATATTAGTAA
Source organism: Archips xylosteana (assembly GCA_947563465.1). Lineage (NCBI taxonomy): Eukaryota > Metazoa > Arthropoda > Insecta > Lepidoptera > Tortricidae > Archips > Archips xylosteana. The sequence goes on along the minus strand of OX387361.1, from coordinate 9,636,189 downwards.
ACAAACCAGTGTGTAGGTAAGCGACAGGAGTCTAAGGCTGCGTTTCCACCAGAGATGTGCGAAGACGCGTTGCGAGAGACGTGTCTGTCATGAACCAATAGAAACACTTCATTCACTTAGGACCTTTTAAATTAAGTGTTTCTATTGGTTCATGACAGACATATCCATCGCAACGCATCCTCTCACAGCTCCGGTGGATACGCAGCCTAAAGCTCAACGATGTCCATGAATGAAATAAAACGTTATTTGCAAGTATTTTTATTTATTTATTTACAAACAAATTATTTTTACCGTTAATATTATAAACAGCGGGCGAAAACAGAATTTATCTGCCGCTGTCAAAAACTAAATTAAATTTTGAATTGCAATATCCACGAGGATATACTTCTCTTTTGACTAGGTATCTTATGTAAAGCAAACATAACCGCAAATGCCTAATTTGAGCTTAGATTAAATTTCCCAGAAGTCTAAGTTTGACTTCCGGGAACCAACTGCGGTCAATTTTAAATTGCGTAATGGAGTTAAGTGGCTGCCACACCGTAATTCTGACGTACAATCGCCATCATCAGCAATGAAGCTGGCCTAGAAGTGCTCCAAAGTATGGTGAACACGCACTTACACGGTTGAAATTACGGTTATGAACAGAATAGAATAGAAATACCTATGTTTAGGTCTTTGTTCTTGGACAGCTCTAATGTTGGCGACTGTGTACAGTCGGAGGTTCAGAGGTTATCTTGACTTCAGTGGCAGCTTCAACAACTCATTTGGATTTCTTGACAGTTAAACCAAACTTGAACACGGTCAAAATCAAGGCAGAATGTTTTAATTACTGCGAGTTGGCAGCCAATTTACTTAGTCAACCCTTTGCCAACGACATCGCTGTTGCGAGAATATAAAAACTAAGAACTAAGTACGTTTAGGTCTCCCCTGTAATGTTTCTTTAGCAACCGAGTTATCCTAACTTTCATTAATTCTTTCCCCAACAGCATTCCCAGTATCGGACTACAGAACAATCATAGCTGCATCACAGTCGAGCGCCCCAATACCAATGGAGAGCAATAAATTGGGGATGCTTCGATGCTATAAGGATCCCACACACTTCAGCGAGCCGCCGCCTATAGTCCGACCAACCATCAACCCACCAGGCGTCGTCCACACCGGCCTAGCACCCAAATCTATACAGACCTGGTTTACAGAGTTCCCTGGCAGAACGGAATACCAGGATACGTATAGTGCTTCTGCCAAAGCTTGCTGGAGGTCCATGCAAAGGTTTAAAGAGCCTATGCCGTCGACCAGGAGACGGGCGGATGACTCATGCGTTTAAATTCATTAATGGTTTTATGTTCGTTGTGAATAATTTTGGTTTAATCATAGCAATAAATATAAGGGAAGATGAGTAGAGTTTTTAATTTCCAGTTTTAAAAGAGTTTCTACTCTCAGTGCTGTTCGTTAATGGCGTTCTTTGGTAATCTGAAAATGATACCTAAGTACTTACCTATCATACCTACGTAGGGCACTATCGTCTCTTTTAATTTGGACGTGGATTTTAAGAACGTTTTACAGTTTTTTTCTAAAAAAAGTGGTTTCAATTTACGTATTTTAACTATTTTCTCGGAAATTAAATCATCAGGTAGCGAAATAGTGACAAATATTATTAGATATGTGTAAAAAAAACCATGCAAGCAAAATGAGATTCTGACCTATTTCTGATGCCTTGGAACAACAAGAGCAGGTTCAGTGTATAAGGTTAATAAGGTTATCGAACTTTTTGGACTAAGAATTAAACGATAAATGTTTCATTCAATATTTAAAATTTGCTTGCGTGTATCTAGATTTTATAAATAGTATTTTCAGTCTGTCTCCACTGGTTCGTAGGAAATGTGTAGGCACTGGGTGATAGCTTATCTTCTATAGAACACGCCGCTGTTTCATCTCAACGATCTGCAATAAAGAGCATTTAATTCAACAATGGAAGTCTGTTTTGACTACAGAGTCAATAATTCAAATATGCATTCGATAAGAAGTATAATTACAAGAGCAATTAATATTGTTTTATACTATGGAACATGACCTTTCTATATAATATGACTGTAACAAATTGCTTGATTATTTTGCGGCAGTCCGATTACCTACATTTTAATTACATTGTATGTATGTATTGCAATTACTAAATGTAATCTCAAAGTATCTCATTGTAAAGGAAGTGCTTAGGTAATCTCACATACATAAAATAAAAAAAAACCGGCCAAATGCGAGTCGGACTCGCGCACGAAGGGTTCCGTACAATCTAATATACATATAAAAATCTCGTGTCACGGTGTTTGTTACCGAACTCCTCCGAAACGGCCTGACCGATTTTTATGAAATTTTTTGTCCACATTTGATAGGTCTGAGAATAGGTCGTAGGCTATTTTTTTACCCCTATTCTTCGCGGACGGAGTCGCGGGCAACAGCTAGTTATCTATAAAAATCACGTTTGTTGTATAGGAGCCCCCTTAAATAGTTATTTTATTCCATTTTTTAGTATTTGTTGTTATAGCGGCAACCGAAATACATCATCTGTGAAAATTTCAACTCTCTAGCTATCACGGTTCCCGAGATACAGCCTGGTGACAGACGGACGGACGGACGGACGGACGGCCAGCGGAGCCTCAGTAATAGGGTTCCCGTTTTTACCCTTTGGGTACGGAAAAATGGCCATTTAAAGTTGGTGACTTACAGTAACTTTTTCTTTTGAAAGTTTTGGGTTAGATAGAGCCCTGTATTTCTGACGGCTAGGTACAATATGTATTCTAAGAAGACTTAAAAAATAACAGGATTTACGATTACATGTTTAATACCACTGCTGCAGCAGAAATTATGGGTATGAGCTATTTAAATGTTTTGTAGTATGGGTTAATAATGGACGACACTATCCAGTATCACACTCACAGGCAACACCACTACACTTCTCATACCCTACTGGGTAATGTCTTAGTATTATGCTTCAAAATTCGGAGCACGTTGAGACTGGGATTACTCAGACACTGATAAATTCGAACTGAAGAGATCGTATTCCAATATTTGTTCGTCACTGCCTCCTATCTCTATGTCATGTCGCTTTGACCGATGCTAAGCAAAGGAGGAAGATGACTATTAAAATGGTCAAATGGTAAATTTGAATGATTTAGGTATAGAAAGGGTACCTATGTGACAAAAAAATAAACAATGGTGAGATGTAAAAATGAAACGAAACGAGGTGATGTAATAGTTGCAACACCAATTTGATTGCTGGGATTGAGGCAAGGGATTAAATAAATTGACATACGATAAAGTGATACATAAACATACACAGAGGCAACTCTAAAGTATCATTTGAATTGAATTCGGTTCACGGTCATTATTGGGCAGTTCCCAGTGCACTGAATGGATTATTATGTGAACGGTGGAAATCGTTCCCAGAATTTGACGAATAATGACGCAGAAAATACAGAGTTTAATTTGGTTAGTATCACGAGGTCTAGGGAAGTACCATCAATGGTACTATCTGCCGGTACCGCGGTAAAGAAGGGTAATTAACAACTCTTCTTTGGAGTTGCTCGTATAAATCGCAGTAAGTCTATGTAACATTTTGACTAAATATAAGCTTGTCTAAAAAGTAACAGGTACACTTTTTGTTTTAATAAGGAATCTTCTATTTAGCCACTGGTCTAAGTAGGAAATCGATTTAATTAGCAGCTTGTCTAATTTATAACCTCATCTGGTTTTTTGTTAAGGACGACCAAATTTTTTTTTATAAATACGGAGGGTCAATAATAAATAAAAATAAATAAATAAATATTCGGGGACAATCTTACACAAATCGACCTAGTCCCAAACTAAGCAAAGCTTGTACTATGGATACTAGACGACGATAAACATACTTATATAGATAAATAAATACTTAAATACATAGAAAACATCCATAACTCAGGAACAAATATTTGTGCTCATCACACAAATAAATGCCCTTACCAGGATTTGAACCCAGGACCTCTTGCTTCGTAGGCAGGGTCACTACCAACTAGGCTAAACAAAACAGTTACGTACAAAACAAAACAATGAGTTACTCAATAAAAAGTGTACCTGTTGCTTTTTATCACCCGACTGCCGAAGGAGAGTTATTTTTAACTTAAAAGTCAATGCAAACAGTGAAAATTAGTAAACTGTTAAGTAAGTAGTTTAAATGAGAATTTATAGTTAAAAGGGGCATTGTTTGTGTTGCGGCCGGAAATTGTGACCGATTCATATTGAGTTTAGTAGTACCGAACCGAAGCATCTGGATTCAGTTTGATTCCACGACTCTATTATGATAGGGATGATGATGATGATTAGAATTTTATACAAGGTGTACAAACTGAAAATAACTGAAAACCTCAGACACCCTACTGCCTTTTTTACCCGACTACGGCAAAGCCAAAAAAGGAAGGGTAATGATTTTTTCACTTCTCATGCTCTAAAAGTAGGTCAATACAGGGTTATTTGTAATTCACTAGCATCCTTTTAACCCTAAACTCCTACCACTTAAATAAATGTTTTTTGTTTTACAACTTTTGTCATAACTTAATATTTTTGGTGTAATAACGTTTTGAAAATTTGAGATTTCCTCTTATTTTTACGATACTCTGTGTATTTGTATGGGAAAAAAAGTGCTTCATTTTAAAAAGTCATAAAACAAAAAACATTTGTTTGAGTGATTGGAATTCAGGGTTAAGAGGATGTCAGTGAATTAAAAATAACCCTGTATAGCCTTAGAATCCGTGTACGGGTTTGGCGGTCTGTGTCAGGGGCTTCGGCGGTGTGATTTGGGGGACGTGTCGTATTCCTCTTGGTCTGAGCCATGTTTTTAATTGTAAGGTTGGTAGTTTTTTTTAATTTAGTTAACGCCTATTGGAACTGACATGTTCAATTTACCTGAACAAAGATCCTTAAAATAAAAATAATAAAAAAAATATATAGCCTTACGAGGCGGGAGTAGCACATTTTGTGTAAAGCTTTTTATTTATTTTATTTTTTTATACAAAAATCCGTCCGCAGCTTCACCCGCGATAAATTAATTTCCCCGTAGGAAAAGGTATTTTCCCGCAGTAAAAATTGGACTATGTCACTCCGTGTTAATGTAGCTTTCTAATGACAAAAGAATTTTTGAAATCGGTCCAGTAGTTTTTAAGTTTATTCGTTACATACAAAAATACAAATCTTTCCTCTTTATTATTAGTGTAGATAGGCTTGCGTTTGACCACAATCACGCCTGGTGGAAAGCGAAGATGAGGCCTGCGATGGAGCACGCTTGCCTAGTAAATGCTCATTCATCCTAGATTTGAAAGCGGCCAAATTGTAGTGTCAGGAAACACAGTCACAGACAGGGAATTCCACTTCTTAGCTGTGCGGTTGATGAAGGAAGAGCGAAAACGCTATCACCATGCCATTCGGAATCATATGAATGGATCGTAATTAAACAGCACAAGATGCAAAAATGGTCAGCTAGGAGCTAGGACTTCTTTAGCGATGCGAGAAATGTCAAACGAGTTTTGGTAGGTATATTGTCAATTTTTGTATGGGTAGACCACGCAATGTAAAGAAACTTGCACAACATCTTTAGCTTCAACGCATTGGCTGCCGAATGTCACCTGCGACTTCTTTAGATACCAGAAGCAAACTTATGGTTTCAAATTACTTAAAAATAATGACAGCGCTGGGCGAACCAATAACTAGTTGACTACGGAACCCTAAAAACGGACATCGTCGTGTACGTGGTCAAACCCGCTAAATCGAAATAATTTGACTGTTCAAAAAAGAACATTATTTATAAAGCATTCAAAATTCCTACAATACATTAGATCGACTCGTCGAGTTTGACCATGAACCCTTCGGTTATAAGCGTTCCTGGCTATTAATGAAATCTACAACATTGTTGGCGACTGTATGTTCCCTTGTTCATCAAAACAACGTTTAAAATTTATACAAATTTTAATAAATAAAATGTCCCTTATTCCTTAGTTACACAAATAACTTCGGTAACTAATTATTTTATCTCTGCCATACCATGCTCGGGATAAAACGAATTCTAATGCAAATAAATACACGAAGGAAACTATTATTACCTACTATTTTAAAACAAAGATTTTGTTAGTTACAATAGCATGTGTGTGAAAAACGAAATTTGTTTGTTTATGAATGATAAACCGAAAAAAAACGACACTTAAAAAGGCTAAACGAGCATTTCTCAAAAACATTGGGAAATTTTCATACAAATGAATCAGGAGATTTTGAGAGACTGTGCTAGTTTGCAAAATTAAATGTAAAAGGTTATTGACAAATGCTTAAACGTATCAAATTTACTAAAATGTAGGTAAAGACCAAAAAATTGGACACCATAACGCTGATAGTTAAAATTGTATGAAAAAGAAAAAAATGGATAAAATAAGTATGTGTTATAATCAGTTGTAAAACGAAAATTAACTATGATAATAATTTTACAGGTAATTTTGTGTCACAACGTATATTTTTCCAGACAGTCGTTTTATATGGTTAAATATCTTATCATAATGGGTTCAGCTTTGGTCTCTTAGCCGCCTAACCGCTGATAATTTCATAATGAGAATTCAAATGTCATTTACAAACATCATTCATTAGGTAAAGACATGCGCGTCACCTTTGATCAATTATAACTGAAGATACACATTGCCGAACAAAATCCCCTTCAAAGAATGTCCGAACTTTTTTATTTGTTTGCATAACAATTAAAATCATCACCTACACAGAAATTTGAACCTAGTCTTTACTTCATTACAGTCGAATTTCGGTTGTCACTTGACAGCTAAACTTGACAATTTCACGCAACGTACTGAGAAAAAAGAAGGCCACTTATCAAAGTGGCGCTCATTTGGCTCGGACATTTTCGGGCGCGCGACTGTGGATCTACAGTTATAATTGATCAAAGCGCGTCACACAAAGTATAAGTGCTGATAAAAAACTATGTACCTAATTTATTTATTTTATTTGGATCATAATTTGTTATAAGAATAATAGTGTCGTCGGCAAGACAATGCACGCAACTTCACACCTAGATCTAAGTATTGGGTAATATCACAAGCTATGTCATAAGTAAGTTGTAATGAGATAGCTATATTTCTCATAGTCTTTCGACACAGTCTGTTTCGAGGCATTTTTTACTTCCAACTCCACTATTTCTAAAGTCTTCTCGCCCTGCACATGCGCTGGTAGCAGCCGAAATGCTGCGACGCCATTGGCCAGAATTGTGGCGCAGAGCAGCAAAATTATCTGAAAAAAAAGGGAGTTTCTTTTATTTTTATTGTTTGAGATATCTTAATATATATAAATTACGCGTCACGTTGTTTGTCCGCGATGGACTCCTAAACTACTTAGCCGATTTTAATAAAATTTTCACACCGTGTGCAGTTTGATCCAACTTGAAAGATAGGATAGCTTATAATATTATAAATTCGAATATAACTCTTTCTCTATCGCTTCGCGCTCTAACCGTTGAACCGATTTGGATTAAATTTGGAATGGAGATAGTTTGAAATCCTGGGACATAAGACAAGAGTTTTTATTTCGGAAAATTGCATAGATCCCGCAGGCTAGTGATAAACTAATTCTTCGCAGACGGAGTCGCGGGCAACAGCTAGTATGTTTATGTATTTGTGCAGGGTCTTGGCTAATTTAACTTAAAAGTGCTGTTTTAAAGAATCTCGGCCTTTTCCATGTATTACAAAATTAACTCGTAAAATGTTAGCAGTATGTTGGCTGGGCAAGTTTGACTGAATTTGAAAGTTTTTGAAATACTTAGAAATAGAAATATTTATTGCATCAACTGTGAGGAGTGTACAAAGTCGACATGTAGTACAAAGTATCAACAGCTACCCGTTACGGGCATACAATATGTCCAGATGAAAAAAATAAAAAAATGAAAAAATGTTTATTTCGTTTTAAACCTTACATATTAACATCAAGGTTGGGACCTCCTTTTAAATATAAAGATATCTGTGCCAGGAGGTCCCGCTCCTCTATAACTAGGTACAAATTATTATATGAAAAAAAAAAAAAAATAATAATAATAACCCTCCTTGGACAGTCGGGTGATAGAAAAGAAATAAAAACAAAAATAGACAGGTACATGGAAGATTTTGTTACTTATATCTATTGAACCATTAAAAATAAACATAGTGTGTGTGTGTGTGTGTGCGTGTGCGTGTGTGTGCGTGTGTGCGTGTGTGTGTGTGCGTGAGTGTGTGTGAGTGTGTGTGTGTGTGAGTGTGTGTGTGTGTGAGTGTGTGTGTGTGTGTGTATGCGTGTGCATAGCATATATCAGGAATGGTACTTTGCAGTTTATACTAACAATACAATTTAAACACAAATCAAAGTTTAACATCGAGTTTTATATAATAAAGCCTCAGTTTCATCATAAGAAAGTGGCTTCAGCCAGTCAGCAATGACCTTTTTACACTTGTAGTAATGCAGTTCATATATACTAATTTTACTATTTATTGTATTATATAGGCAAGCTGATTGTGCGACATATTGTCTTTTGGCAAACATAGATTTGTATTTTGAGAGAGGAGCAACTCCACTTTTACGTCTTCGAGCTAAGAGAATAGGTTTGAATTCCAGGGTTTTGTGTAGTTTTAGGGTTGCGCTAAGTACATACAGTTTCCTCATGGATAGAACCTCACACATAATATATACTTATACAATATGACAATAACTCAAAATGAAGTCACGTTTTTGACACGGTACACTTTGAAAGTCCATGCATGTAAACATTTTGGGTAGTTCTACTAGCATTTCAACCGGTATCAGTTTCCTGTCACATACAGGGTGTCATCAGAGTCGTTACCAGAAACACCATTTACAATCAATACTTAGTCCTTTCCTTACAAGAACCCATCAACTAGTAATATAACATTAAGAAAAAAAACAAAACAAATTGAAATATCGGATAGGAAATTTATTGACTGCTTATCTGAGGAGGAAAATTTGGATTCTATGTCGTCATCAATTTCGTCAATAACATCACAGAACTGCAGTAAGCTCAACAGGTCATGCCCAGTGATTGGTGAGGATCTTCAGGGCAAGATAGAAGTGTTAAATAAAAAAATTAACGAATTACAGGAAAAATTGTGTGTTGCTGAACAGGAAATTGAAAATCTTCTTACTGAAAATGAAATTCTAAACAATAAAATAAAAGAGTACACTACAAAGATAGATAAATTAACACACATTTGCAGGTCTGACTCAAAAATACCTAGGAGTCGACGTAGTTCAAAGTCGAAACTCACGTTCTCAAATAGAGTGGATGCGCATGCGACAATTCTGAATGAGAGTTACAGAATAATAAACTCCAGTTTACCTGAACAGTCCAATGAACCTCGGATGGTCTTGGAAAGGGATCTAAACCTTAATAATATGGGCAGTAAAAAGACTACTGAGGGGGCGTACAGAGGATCAACAGCGACGCCGCTAAATGTCAGCCGTTCACCAGGATCACCGCTAGATGGCGCTGCATGTCGAAGCGAAGATGCGGTTAATAAAATATGCATACTAAGCACGAATAAACATAATAGTGTACTTAAGATTGCTGATCAGTATTTAGGCAATAGATATAAATTGTGTCACTTTCTTTATCCGGGAGCTGGGGTAAGAACGCTCCTACATAGTATAGAATCTAAGTTAAGTACATACACGAAACATGATTATTGCTTTATATTAATTGGAGAAGAGGATTTTAAAAAATCTTATAATTATGACAATTTAGTGCTGCACATTAGAAACAAAATTTTAAATTTAACTCATACAAATATCGTAATTTGCTACCCCACGTTCAATATGGGAATATATTCTAATGTGTATAACTGGAGAGTGGAGACTTTCAACCAATTACTGTATATAGATAACACAAAATACAATTATGTTTACTTACTGGATTGCAACAGGAATTTAACATATGATTCTAAAATGTTCCATTACAGAGCTGGTCATGTAAATGATACTGGTCTAAGGACTGTGTTCAAGGACATCTGTCTTATCATTGAAATAATACGAGAGGAAAATGATATAAATAATAATGTCAGTATACATAATAGTACTCCTATACCAGTTAACAATACGGGCCATAACACTACTCGTGACTCGTTAAAGTTTTTTCGTAAATAAGCGTGAAGCATTGTCTGAAAATAAAGTACGGATAATGCACCAAAATATAGGAGGATTACTGTGTAAGCTCGATGCGTTACAGATTGCACTAGCCGAATTTCAAAAGAATAAACAGGAGGTAGATGTCATTTGCCTTAGTGAGACTTTTTTACGGCGTGCATCAGTTGGCAATGTAAATATCAAAAACTATAAATTGGTCGCATCTTATTGTAGGGATAATAGTAGAGGTGGCACGGCTATTCTCGTACGAACACCTCTGTCAGTAAAACCTATTACGTTAGATTCGAATTTGGCAGCAAATTTCTATTTCGAGTGTTGCGGAGTCGAACTTGTAGAGCTGGGTCTCATAGTATTTGTTATATATAGAATACCTGAACAAACTAAGTCTCATGTCGGTATTTTCATGCACAAGCTAAACAAAACTCTTTGTCACTTAACCTCTAAATATAAGAAAAAGAACATAGTAATCTGTGGTGATTGGAACGTTGACGTATTAAAAGATACCACATATACCAAGGAACTGCAAAGTACATTGTCAAATTACAACTTTACAATGCATATAAATACCCCCACTAGAATTAACGCATGTATCGATCAAATAGCGAGTAACATAGCAAATGTAGAGGCAATGACTCACAGTCTTTACTTATCTGACCATGACAGAGCTCAGACAGTAACAGTAAAGCTTAAAAATAAAAAGAATAAACCGTGCTTAATGTATTTCGACTTCAAAAGGGACTACAGTATTGATAATGTTAGAAAGTTCTCCCAGAGTTTAGCTGCCCTTTCATTTGCAGAAGTCTTGAGCTCACAAGACTTGATAGAGGCGTTTAATATATTTCATGAATTGCTGTGCTTATTCTTTGACTTGTGTTTTCCGTTAGTAAAAGTAAAAGTAAGCAGCCACCAGGGAAAACTTAAATGGCTAACAAAAGGAATAAGGAAATCATGCTATGCCAAACGTAAACTCCATATGAAAGCTAGAATGAAGAATGCTAATTCATTAGCCAATAAGAAGTTACTTAAAATATATAATAATGTGCTTAGAAAATGTATCAATAAATCTAAAAGGATAGTCAATAATAATTACATCTTGACTAATAAAAATAAATGTAAGGCGACATGGAATTTAATATCTTCTACTACTTCCAGCAATATTAAAAATAAAGACATTGACTGTATAAAGTATAATAACTCAACATATCGACATCCAAATGACATTAGCAATATTTTCAATAATTACTTTACTGACATTGTTAATAATAACACGAATAATTATAACTTGACTTCATCAGCTAATAGTATACGATTTAAACACCCATCTTCAATGTTTTTAAAACCGGTTGATATTAGTGAGGTTTATAAAATAATAATGTCTTTGAACAACAGTAATACCTGTGGTTATGATAGTATTTCAACAAAAATAATTAAGTTGAATGCTACCTACTTGAGCGCACCTCTAACTCATTTAATAAACCTTTCATTCAGTCAAGGTAGCTTTCCAGAACAATTAAAGCTATCAGTAGTTAAACCTGTATTTAAGAAGGGGGACCGTTGTGATCCCACTAATTACAGGCCTATCACAATAGTTCCAGTGATCTCCAAGATCTTTGAAAAAGCCATGTGTAAACGATTAAATGATTACTTAGGGAAACATAATATTTTGCAACCAGATCAATACGGTTTCAGAAAAGGTCACTCAACTGAATTGGCATGTTTTGAGTTAGTGAAGTGCGTGACATTATCTATAAATAATAAAATACCAATAGCGTCAATCTTTCTTGATCTAAGTAAAGCATTTGATAGCGTTAATCACAATATACTTCTAAGTAAGCTTGAAAGCAATGGCGTTAGAGGTATAGCATTAGACTGGTTCAAAAGTTACTTAGAAGACAGAAAGCAGTGCACTGAAATCTCAAAAATTGTCCCAAAAGGTACAGTTTCGTGAAACAAACATTTAAGTCGGAGATTCGCATCAATAAGGTGGGTGTGCCGCAAGGGAGTAATTTAGGACCACTCTTGTTCCTTGTTTATATAAATGATCTTTCCCAGGCTACGTCACATAAGACCATATTATTTGCGGATGATACAACACTGATAATCAAAAGAGACAATGCTAATACGTATGAAGCGGATATAAATAATGCTTTGACTGACATAAAAAATTGGACTAATAATAATAATTTAAATATTAATTTAGATAAAACTTCATTTGTACAATTTCATTCATATAATAGTAACCCCGTGCAATTAACCATTAATTATAAAAATAGTTCAGTAATGGAGACTGATAGTGTTAAATTCTTAGGCCTTTATATCGACAAACATCTAAATTGGAAAGGCCATGTTAATTTTGTATGTACTAGGTTGGATAGGTTTGTATTTGCCTTAAGAAAACTGAGGAACACTGTTTACACCGCCTATCACGGGTATGTGTCGTCAGTGCTTAGCTATGGGTTGCTTCTTTGGGGCAATTCTGTCGAAGTTCAAAGAGCATTTGTTTTGCAAAAGAAATGTATGCGTGCTATAACTAATGCTCAATTCACAGACAGTTGTAAGCCCATTTTTAAGAAGTTGAAAGTTTTACCTCTTGCTTGCATTTATATTAGAAAGGCTTGCTTATTTGTTAAAGACCATCCAGAACACTTTCAAAGGAGGATTGATGTTTTCGTGGGATGTCAGAGAGCCCAGTACAGAAATCTGTTGCATAAACCTCGCTGTTGTAGTGCCATTTACAGTAAAAACGCGTTCAACATGTGTATAGTCGTGTTCAATCACCTCCCTGAGGTATTTAAAACCTTGCAGGGTGGTGAATTTAAAAGAAATATTACTAAATGGCTCTTGGAACATTGTTTCTATAATGTGAAGGAATATTTAGATTTTAATAGTAATACATAGAGTGTTATAATGTGTAAATGATTATATATAATATTGTAAATTGGGCTCGACTTTTGAATCATGGCTGTTATTATAAGTCTGAATGTGATTATTGACATGCTGACAAACTATTGTTACTATCATAGTTAATAGTTATATAATGTACCTTAATTATTGTATTGTTATCTCATCTGAAAACAAAGATTTGCATGTCGTTTTATTATCGACTGGATACTTGTACTATCATATACTGTAACAACTTGTATACCTATATCTAAGTATTCTGGCAAATAAATAATTCTTATTCTTATTCTTATTCTAAGAAAAGAACACAGTTTTTTTATTTCCCCCTTAACTATTTTAGCGATGAAGTGGTATCGCATTTAAAAGATATTTAAAAGATAAATCAGTAATGATGATGTTGGATATATGAGGCACGTAAGATACGTTTATCTTTGCCCCTCTTCCTTGTCAGTAGCGTGACCACACTGTTAGCCCTAAATTATTTTAATTTGAATACTGTTGTGATAAAGTGGAATTGGGGAATTTCAGAAATAGAGTACAATACCTACATTCTTTTTCCTCAGATTTAAAAAAAAATTGCATGGATCTACTCAGAATCAGTAGCACTATCGATTCTACACAGAGAAAAAAAAGTGTCCCGAGGTCAGTTTTGTTACTTTTCATACATTGGTGTTTGAAGGTAACAAAACCGACGCTAATTTTTGTATGAAAAACTGGGGACATTTTTTTACTCCATTATAATCGACAGTGCTATTGATTCTGAGCAGATCCATGCAAAAATTTATAAAATCAGAGAAAAAAATGTAGTTGTACACTATTTCTTAAATTCCCCAATTACCTACTGTATTTAATCACCTACATACCTATGTTACTATGATACCACTATAATACTTAAGGCACAAGTCATACAGAAGAGACTTGGGACGGCGCGGGGTGCGTCCCAGTTCGCGTCGTTTATTCACAGGCCGCGTCTCCGCACCGTCTCTTCTGTCTGCTTTGGATCGCGACACTTCTATACATTTACGTATAGTATGAAAACTGATTGAAGGGGCGCCGCAACTGCGACGCGCCCCGTCCCACGTCTCTTCTGTGTGGCTTGCGCCTAATTTTACGATTCCTGTATACGAAGAAATGAGCGAAGTAGTACCTACCGCATCCGCAAACAAACTGTATCGTTTTTTGACCTTCCGCTCGGGGTGGGCCATTTCTTCAGTACCTAAATATACCTATGTGACAGGATACTGATAGCGGTCGAAACGCCGGTAAAACTACCCATTTGTCAAACGTGATAAAAAAAAAATTACAACGATATTCAGTCAAATTTACTCAAACATCTGATGAAATGACATAGTGTGTACAGTCGAGTAATTTTCAGAGATGATGATTCAATAAATTTTAATCTACCGCGTAGTGATAAAGTGATAACCTGAGCTGACCTGCAAATGTCATTTAAGATTAAATTAAAATAAATGCAGTACTGGGTACTGCAAGGCCGCAGACCACCTGGCAGAAGACGTACCTCCTGGTTAAGAAACCTTAGAGACTGGTTCGGGATGAGTACCAGATCCCTCTTTCGGGCGGCAGTCTCTAAAGTTAAGATAGCTCTAATGATCGCCGACCTCCGGTAGGAGAGGGCACTAAAAGAGAAAGAAGAAGAAGAGCAGTACTGGGTATATCATTTACTTAACGAGACACGTTTTCGGCAACCTTCTCTTCCTGTCTTAACTAGGCTAAGTAAATTAACGCTTTAGATCGACAAGAATCGAAAATATTATACAGGGTGTCCCGAAACTCAACGATAACGTGGTAGGGTAAACGGTATAAATAAGTGATCACTTTTTACCTAAATTGTCACTTTAACGTTATGTTTGAAAATACATACGAAATTATGTAACGACTGTATGCGACAAGGTACAAAAGTGATCACGTATATGACGTTGGCTGTACCGGGCGAATGTTTAAGTTATACCAGTTCTGGAGAAATAAAAAAAACAGTCAAGTGCAAAAATATGGGTGCATACGCTCTTATGCCGTCGAGTTAAGGTATCGGTAAATAGTTATGAGAGAATTAAATCGATACATATTTTTGCACTTGAGCGTACAACATATTTTCGAAAAAATGTCTATTATCGACATGACATGATTTTGCTTTTTTTCTTTTTTTTTTCAGAAAACTGTTGTAACTTAGAATCTCTTCCGGTATTACGGGTATTACGGAGGGTGTTACGGGGGCCCACTTTACATCTACCGGGTCCCAAGTCAACCTTACCTGCTCGTGGTGCACCCTGCTGGATAACGAACAAGGCTCTGACGACTCGCCCACCAACCCGCATTGGACCAGCGAGGTGGGCTTATGGTCCAAACCCCCTTATCTTTCATGAAATGAACAATTCCCCGTCTCGGCCCCCAGTGCCCGGCCGCTCCAGCGACCCCGGCTCTGACGGAGGCCGGATCAGTCCTGGAGCACGGGGTGCGAAGAATCCCCGGGCGAAATCGATCCGCCGTCAAACGACCACAGCAAGCAAAATGGACACCGATACACTTAATATTCTGACCTATAATGTACGTACCCTAATGAAGGAGGAGAGATTGGTAGAACTAGAGCACGCTTTGAGCAATGTGAAATGGGACATAGTGGGCCTGTCGGAGGTGCGTAGGGAGGGCGAGGAGACTGTAGACAGGGAATCAAATGTGTTCTACCATATAGGTACAGCTGGCGGTCTCAATGGGGTCGGCTTCCTCGTAGCAAAAAAATGGAAAGAACACATCGTCGAATTTAAAGGATATTCCGACAGAATAGCGGTTCTAAAATTTCGTGTATCCAAAACGCGGCTGCTGACCCTAGTCCAAAGTTACGCGCCAACATCAACGCACACTGACGACGAGGTAAAGGAGTTTTATGATCTCCTCAATAGAGCATGCGATGAAAACCGGGGAACGTGGAACATGGTACTCGGAGATTTTAACGCTAAAATCGGCATAAGGAGTGAATTTGAAAGTAACGAAGTACTGGGTCCGTATGGGACGGGCAACCGGAATGAGCGAGGTACCAGTCTTATTCAATTCGCTTTCGGACAACGCATGAGCATTAGCAACTCCTTATACCTCAAAAAACCTCAACGTCGCTGGACTTGGGTTTCACCAGATGGGAGAACAAAAAACGAAATCGACTATGTTCTTTCATCTAGCAGGGAAATAGTAAAAGATGTTTCAGTCATCAATAAAATATCTTATAGTTCAGACCATAGACCAATTCGAGCTAAAGTTAAATTTAAATTCAAAATTTATAGGCAACAATTATTCAGCAACAAAATTAAAAAACTAGATAAAGACACTCTGATAAGTAACGTTAAAGAATTTAATTTGGAACTGCAGAACTCTTTTGCCCTCCTTGCCACTGATGATGATAGCTTACCAAGTACTGAAGACCAGTATGTCAATATTATTAAGAGCATTACTAATGCCAGTAAGAAAATAAAACAAAATAAACAAAAAACCAAAAAGCTTTCAAACAAATCTTTAGGATTAATAGAACTTAGATAAACCCTTAGGAAGAATAACAATTTGTACAGAGAAATCGACAGAAAGGTAAAACGTAGTATAAGAAAGGACATTCGGAATTTCAACACAAAATTGGTGGAGGTAGCAATAAAGAAGCGAACGTCGCTAAGAGTCGCTAGACAAGGAATTACCGTGGAAAAACCTTGGATTACCGCCTTAAGAGACGAAAATGGGGTAAAACAGTCCAACAGGGATAAGATCACGCAGATTGCCTCAAACTTTTATAAGTGTTTGTATTCTGATCCATCCCGTATTGCCCAAGGTGACAACACCAGCAACTACAACTGCTCCGATAACATCTCTCCAATAACGGGATACGAGGTTAATAAAGCTTTAAAAAGCATGCCGTATCAAAGAAGTCCTGGAGACGATGGCATTACAACCGAGGCATTGAGAATAGGCAAAGACATCCTCATACCCCATATTACAAATTTATTCAACTGTATCTTACACACTGGCTCCGTTCCTCAACCTCTCTGTCATTCAAATATAATTTTGCTACATAAAAAAGGTGACAAAACCGACATTAATAATCACAGACCAATTAGCTTGGTGTCCCACTTATACAAACTCTTCACGAAAACTCTGCAAAATCGGATCGCCCCACTACTGGATCAACACCAACCGCCAGAACAGGCAGGCTTCCGACCATCATTTTCAACGACTGATCACCTTCATTCTTTAAGTCAAATAATGGAAAAGGCTAACGAGTTCAATAAGCCCCTATACCTGGCATTTGTCGATTATAGCAAAGCTTTTGACAGTGTAAAACATTGTGCAATATTATCCGCACTACATAGTCAACAAATAGATCCAACCTATATTGAACTCGTTCGCATAATCTATTCCAAAAGCACGGCCAGCATAAAACTGCATAGTCCTGGCACCCCTTTTGTTATAGAAAAGGGAGTAAAACAGGGTGACCCACTATCTCCTAAATTATTCACCAGTTGCCTGGAAGAAGTCTTTAAGACTTTGGCGGTATCTTGGCAGGATAAGGGAATCGATGTCGGAGGCAAGAGGTTGACTAACCTTCATTTTGCTGATGACATTGTTCTCTTCTCTACATCGGCAAAAGAACTGGAGAAAATGCTGCAAGAACTTAGCACGGCAAGTTTTGAGGTTGGACTTACAATGAATTGGTCGAAGACTAAGTTGATGACGAATCGCGTCGGACGTAGGGTTACGGTAGATGGGCAGCTGATACAGTATGTCGACGAGTATACTTACTTGGGCCAGATAGTTTCCTTCGAAAACAGACAAGGCAAAGAGATTAATAAACGCATTGAAAATGCCTGGAGGAGCTACTGGTCCATGAAAGCGCTAATGAAGGGTAAACTTCCCTTAACTCTGAAGCGCAGACTCGTCGATATGTGTGTACTGCCTATCCTAACCTACGGAGCCCAGACTTGGTCTTTAACCGAGGCCCAGAAGTCCAAGCTTAAAATTTGCCAGCGAGCTATGGAGCGCAGCATTCTAGGTGTTCGGAGAACTGATAGAATCAGAAACACCGACCTGCGTTCCAGAACTCAGATTGTCGATGTGGGGACAAAGACCGCCAAACTCAAGTGGGACTGGGCGGGACATGTCTGCCGAATGCATCCGGATCGCTGGGCAAAAATCGTCACCGATTGGGTTCCAAGCGACGGGTACCGGAGCAGGGGCAGACCAAAACGGAGATGGCGGGATGACTTGGACCGTTTTGACCCATTTTGGCGGGATTTTGCGAGGGAAAGAGACGGGTGGAAAGAAAATGGGGAGGCCTTTGCCCAGCAGTGGGACATCCATTAGGCTAATTAAAAAAAAAAAAATCTAATACTATCTTTTGCCTGCGACTCCGTCTGCGAAAAATTCGTTTATCGCTATCCCGCGGGAACTGTGATTTTCTGGGACAAAAACAATCCTGTCCTTTCTAGGGGGTGTACGCTATTTTATAGACAAATTTAATATTTCATAGATTTACAGAATATTTATTTTGAAGAATTTTAGTTCCTTGATTTTTGTTTCAAATATAATTGTTAATGTTAAGAATTTCACATCATAGAATTTTAATTCAAATATTATCTTTCCTCATATTGATTAGTTTATAAAAAACTTTTTACCAAGAAACACTTTCTATCGAATGACAGTTTCGAAACGTTTCATTACATATGTTTCATATGTTTAACAAAACGCATACATATGTATTACTTGGAAACCATAAATCAGATTTCTAAAATTTTAACTGAAAATTAACGTAATCCTGACAGTCAGGACTAGTCAGGGTTTTATATACGGGGGCGGTACAATTATTTTTAAAGTAAGTACAAAATAATACATTTTAAGTACATTTCTTTGGTAGAGTTATTTTATATCCTCGTAAGTTCTGTCTGGCGTACTTTGTAAAGAACAAATAATTTGTAAAATAACTGCCGAATGAACTACATAAAATACAAATTGTTCAGTGAATAAAGAACTTTAAATGTGCTTAAATAAATTCCAAAGTTACAAAACCTATGATCCTCATCTAGGTCTTATGGATTAAATTAGTTAAAATAAGTTAGGACTCCAGAGATGTGCTTTACGGTGAAGGAAAACCCGTCAGAAAACTTGCACACGCCAGGGAAGACATTCATTGACGTATGTGAAGTTCCCAATCCACACTGGGCCCGCGGCACCATGGTCCAAGCCCTCTCATTGATGATGATATATTGCTCTTTTATGATTAGTTTTTCGTATCAAATACTTTTACAGAACAAGAATATATCAGACACAGGTAGACAGATGCAATACCTACTCAGCTGATAACCTTATCAAAGATCTGGAGTGGCAATGAACTATGTAGGTTTTTTTAAGTGCTTCAGTAGTAGATCAGGTAAAAGATTAAATAGTATCATAAGATGGTTCTTAACGGTTTTTATTACAGATTGAGGTCAAGTCTCTTAATCTCTGCTACACGGAAAATTTTCAAGATGGAAAGCATTGAGAAACTGGGTGTTGAGGTAGTAGAAAAAACGCCTTTATCGCAGTTGCTGTAAGCTGCACAATAAGTGCCGTTTTGCTTTGGCCTAGCGGCTTTTCTTTCATTTTCAAACTATACGTTGGTTAAAGTGAGCAAGAACTATTGATGTATGCTGTCATTGACCCCTATGACCCTTAAAGCGTCATTAGACATCTCTGTTGTTGCTTTGACGCTCGTGAATTGTGTAACTAAAAACGTACAATTATTTGGCAGGGAATTTTAATTTTTAGGATACCGTACCTCTAAAGAAATACGGAACCTTTGTAGGATCACTTTGTTGTCCGTCTGTCCATCTGTTTGTCAAGACCCTTTTTATCAACAACGCTTGGCAGTGTCAAGTCGAATTTAATATCAAAAAATAATGTCTGTAGTGTAGCAGTGGCGGTGGGTATGAAGGAAGGTCTTATAAAAAAATCGAAAATCGTTAGGTAATTCGTTGTTTCATCACAAAAAATATATAAAGCGTTAACTTTTACTAGCGAACTATCTACATACAAGTTTGTACGGAATCTTCG
Organism: Archips xylosteana; assembly: GCA_947563465.1. Taxonomy (NCBI): domain Eukaryota; kingdom Metazoa; phylum Arthropoda; class Insecta; order Lepidoptera; family Tortricidae; genus Archips; species Archips xylosteana. Next base: position 9,616,017 of record OX387361.1, on the reverse strand, counting down.
GTGCACGAGGCCGACTCGCACTTGACCGACTTTTTTGTTTTCGTAAGTATTTACCAGCTTCATCCAGTCTATTACCTACTTATTCTGTGACCTAATGGCGTAACTATACGATCTAACGCTGTGGTAATGTCATTAGGAGGGTCTTCTTCAATATAAAGAAACTTAAGAAATATAAGAGGTAAGGTTTTTCTACATTCTAACAATTATCCAATTAGCTGTAACTACGGCTACTTATAGCTAAACCGTTTTACTGAGTCCTCGCCTGTGCGGTACAGGGGCTGCGGGGTATGACGACAAAGGGGCCGGGAGAGGTGCGGGCGGCAGGCACACGAGGCGCGCTCGCCCCCCCCCCTTTGTCGTCATACCCCCCAGCCCCTGTACCACGCGAGCGTGGACTCATTTAAACAGTCTAGCTATAATATTTTTAAAGCATTACAGTTGCTTGGACAACGCCATCTATTGATTGCAGACTAAGTTAACTAACACGTCATCATGAAAACCAAGGTTCAAAGTTCTTGGACAGCGCCCTCTTTTATTGTTTAAAGTTAAAATATTAGTCCACGGGAATTCACCAGGATATCAATTATCCTATGTATCAATCCAGATCTTTGTTTACCTACAATAAGCCTCATCCTACCTATAAGCTTCATCTAAATCTGTTCAGTTTTTATTACGTGATCGAATAACAAACATCCAACCAAAGGTCCATACCGTCTCTGTTTACAGATATCTGTCTCTCAAAATCTCAGGACAGGCGGTGAAACTTATAGTTACTTGTAGTGTAAAACTTCGGAGAAGCAGGCGAGTAGAACTAAACTGACCTCAAAATGGGCTTGACAATTGGTGTATTAATTGGAAATAATTAGATAAATTGTCTCTTGTTAACACGTTGCATACGACACGTAACCTCAAACGATATACACCTCTATTTTTAACCGACTTCAAAAAAGGAGGTTCTATGTTCCACTATGTTTACCTATGATTATTGTACATCTAAATTATGAAACATTACTGATTTAAGGATATGTATAACCAAATGTCGTATATCTTCATTTAATTTAGAACTGTCTGAAAATATTCTGGAATAATTTTAAAACCACGTGTACATTGCAGGAAGCAAGCATTTGTCCCTTTCGCACACGCCTACTTGTTAGAAATAGTACATTACTGCAGAGGCCGGGACTTTAGGGGTTGCCGGCCGAGTATGTAAGTCGACATGATACGAGGCCGGCAACCCCTGTTCCGGCCGAGGCTTGTATAGTGCTTTTCTCAAACATGCACCATCATCATCATCATCATCATCATCATCATCATCATCATCATCATCATCATCATCATCATCGTCGTCGTCATCATGATGGTGATGGTGATGATGATGGTGATGATGATGATGATGACGATGACGATGATGATGATGATGATGGTGATGATGATGATATTTCACCATCAATGGTGAAATATTTCTCTAGTCAGATCACCATTACCATCACCATCTTACCTTACCTTAAATAAGCGTAGTGGCAGACAGAATGTCATAATGAACCAAAACGCAAATATTGCTTATAGTTTTTTTATAAATGGCTAAATGCTATGGCTATGATGCCATAGACCTATAAACATCATGGTGCTGTGTGACATGAAACAATAGACGATCGCATTGCCGGCCTAGGCCTGCAACGGTGTGTTTTGAAGCCTGTTTTAAGGAACACAACGTAAACATTACATAGCATGTTTGAGAAAAGGATATTTGCTTTACGTCAACGACTAAACCTGTATACCTAATAAATAGCACGCAGTTTAAGTAACGATCAGATTTATCTTTAGCGATTAGCGAATCTTGTAACTTTTCTTATTTTTTGCGTTTTGTTTAGTCTTAGTGTGCGAGTGAGTAAGTAGATATAAAGCCCGCCGTGCTCTCCTGACTTTTATAGCACGTGTTATTATTTAAGTTTTGCTCCTCCTACTTCAAAGAAATCTATATTTAGAATCTAAAAGCGTAGCAAGTCGAGACAAAACTAGTCAGGAATCGTCGTTTTTTAAAACGTCTTAAATTCGCGGATATATTGGACAGGGTAATTTTCTAATAGGTGCACAGATTTTATAAAAAAAAAAAAAAAAAAATAAATATCACGGGACAATTCACACCAATTGACCTAGTCCCAAAGTAAGCTTAGCAAAGAATAAACAAAAGTGTCCCACTTTTAATTGTCAGTTTTGTGACGCAGTTAACCATACATATTGTATGGACCGTCACAAAACTGACTAATAAATTTTGTATGAAAAATTAAGGATAATTAAGGAAAAACGGGTACATTTTTTTCTGAAAACCCCCCAACACGTGATTTGGATTCGACTTACCGTGGTCCGCTCCATTACGAGGCACTAATAGCAAATGATTAGCACTATTCACTGTTAATATAAACACGTGCTTGTTTATTGTTTACATGACTTGTTTATGTTGCCGCTCTGTTTACGGTCACGCTGCGTCCGCGCACACCGCCGATCGCATGGGGAATGAAATGAGAGAGATCCAAGTTCTGCGTGAATGCGCCGTTTGATAACAGCGTCAGATTTTTGGAGAGTCTCGAGTATTTTCGGAAGCGAGCTTTTTGGGAGAGCTTCTGTATTATTATCACGGATCGGGAATTGGGATACATATCTACCTAAAGTTGACGAAACTCCGGATAAATCTAAGTAAATATGGAGTCGGCTTCTTCAAAATTTTGTTTTTAATCATTTGAGTTCCGAGATTTCGGTGTTGGGCAATACGTCACGAGAACGTAATAACTCACAAATATGTTTAGATTATTGCTATTTTTGAACATTTTTGTAAACACACAAGTTGTATCAATGATAAAATCTTAGGATTTTATATATAGTGAGTGGTAAGATGAAAAGCAGTGTAAGATGAAAAACTACTCGTAGCACCCAAGTATTTTTCATCTTACACTGCTTTTCATCTTACCCCCACTCACCCTATAAAAGTATAGGTACTATGCTATGAGAAAACACGAACCTTTCCGGTTAAAACTGAGACATCATGAGTTTCAAAGTGGAAATAATCTTACTTAACCTCTCTTTTTAGTTAAAATGCTAATTCTATTGCTAGAGGAGGAAGAGTTAAAATGCTAATTCGAAATGAAATAGCGCTACAATAATGAATCCATGACAATATTTTTTAAATAAAACTGACCCGTGATTGACAATATCTCACCTGATGAAAAGTGCAGATGAGGCAAAATCTGTACCTATACTTAAATAGTATACTCGTAAGTTTTACTTGACAGTCAGTTGCGAATCCTATGAGGATGCATGGGTATATAGGTACTTGGTTTGATTGTTTCAATGCAAAAAATGCGGCCTGTTGTAAATTGTCATTATTTCTTGTTTTTATTTCGACGGTCTCACGTGGATTGTCAGAAATAAAATTAAGTTTTACTAAAAAACTAATTTTTTCCAAGTAGTTGTGGGAGCGATACTTATTTAGTCAGGCAAAATAGGGTCGTTAAACTTCTAAAACATTTTATAAGAACCAATAGAGATGTTGGATGACACCATCAGCCAACTGATGTACTTTTTGTGACCTGTCAAAACAGGATACTCCCATAAAATTTGTATGGCAATATTGTTAGTTATGCTATGACGTCACTTCTACGCCAACTTGTTTAAAAGCAGCTAAAAATCGGATTTTGCAGTTTCAAATTATCTCGTTTTCAAAACTAAAATAGTTTTTTTTAGTAAGGAAAACGTCCCTGTGCTCGACACTGACCCAATACATGGCACCTTCAATCTTATGTCATAGTAAGAGAGGTGGCAGATGGGTGTCATCTACTGGGCGTTGAGGTGTCGAGCATGGTACGTTTACCTTACTTAGTTAGAATTATTGTTTACGGTGCGATGTCATTCGTCCCTGTTGTATATTTTTTAACTACTACTTCAGTTTTCTCTTAGTTAAAACGTCTTCGAGACAATGAAATGACTACCTGATCTTTGTCTTTCGCAGGAAAAGGTATCAAATGACGCGCGGACCATTGTAACTATGAAATGTGTATATGGAATCCCAAAAATGTGGCTCAATTGAAAATTTTGCTTTTTACACAAAGAACAATGCATGTCAGTTCTTAGGTAACAAAAAATCATTTAAATACGTAATAATAATACCGCTGGTCCGTGGGGTTCTAAGTATTCCGACAGAGAACCAAAGTTATCGATATACTTAGCCCACCGCATTAGCACGTTGAATTGGCAATTGGCCGGCCATATAACCCGAAGAACCGATAACCGTTGGGGTAGACGAATTATTGAGTGGAGACCACGGATCGGCAAACGTAGCGTAGGACGTCCTCAGACTCGGTGGAGCGATGATCTTCGCAAGGCGGCTGGCAAGAGCTGGATGAGAGTGGCCGAGGATCGTGCTCAGTAGCGTACCATGGGAGAGGCCTATGTCCAGCAGTGGACGAACATAGGCTGATGATGATGATGATGTTGATGAATAAAAACTCGTCGGCAGTAAAATCGGGTCAGAGGTAGATCAAAATGAATGAATAATTGTTTAGTCGCGAATTTTACTAGACACGAATCAACTTAGTGTATTTATCATGTTTCTGTGCCGACACGTATCAAGTAAGCATTATTTATCTTATGTATACAACTTTGTATATATTAATATGTACCTACCCCGGAAGGTGAACAATCACGTTACTGACGAGCTACGACTTATATACTTGTTTGTGTGTATAAATAGCCCTGATTCTCGTTGTCGTCGGAACTAATGGCTAACGTGAGTATGGGAAGTCGAAACACATACGTACAACATGTTTCAAAAATCAATCAATCAATCATCCCAGCCTGAGCTCGACCCCGGAGCCTCAAGCTATATATATCTAATACCTTTAAACGAGCAATTCTTGTAAATATATATAATCAGAATCTCAGAAACGGCTCCAACGATTTCAATGAAATTTGGTATGTAGGGATTTTCGGGGATGAAAAATTGATCTAGCTTGGTCTTATCTCTGGGAAAACGCTTGGTACCGAGTTTCAGCCCGAGCGGAGCTCGGTCGCCCAGGTACTTTATTATACTAGCTGATGCCAGCAGCTTCGTCCCCACTAAGGGTGAGGCCACACGAGCGTAATTTTGTGAGTCGTGAGCGGCAGAATTTCGGTCCGCGCCATACAATATGCGCGCCATCACGTGACACTTACGTGACACAATGTATGGCGGAACCGAAATTCAGCCGCTCACAACTCACAAAATTACGATCTTCGCTCGTCGTAGGCCACACCCTAAAGTAGATTAAAACGTGTTTTCCCGTGGGAATAAGATATTTCCCTGTAGTAAAAAGTAGCCTATGTCATTCTCCGGCCCTTTCACTACGTCCATACCATTAATTCAATCTCAGAGGCGTGCAGGTTTCCTCACGATGTTTTCCTTTACCGTAAAGCTCATGGTAAATTTCAAATTTAATCTGATAGAGTTTACTACTTAGTATTTGAATGATAAATAAAGTATCAAAACGCACGGACCATCCACATAGTTAATATCCTTAATTGTTGCCATTTAAAAACTGAAATAAAACTCAGGGTTAGCTTTCGTTAGCCAGAGTCTAACAGCATTGCCCCGCTGTATAGCCAGCATTGACCTACAATAACAACTAGACTCCCAATTACGCTCAAAAATTGTCGGAAGCAAAAGCCTGCCCACGCGTCTATTGCGCAGGTTTTTGGTTCAGTTGTGTTTCGACCGCGCGTTGATTACAACGTCACGCAATGACAAAGTTTTCGGTGAAAAACTGTACAAATGACAGCAGATCCACTCTTAAAAAGGATGGTGTGTCGTATTTCTGGTAAGTGTTACTTTAAACTTACAAAATTGCATAACTATCTTGATGTTTTTTAGTATTTTGCTAAAAATTTACATTTCAATTGCTAAAACAAAATATTCTCGCCCCGTACCGTAATAACTTACAACTTTGCCTTTTCATTATAGCTTTGCCCACCGCGTCACATTTCAGTAAAAGCGAAATGTACCAAAAATAGTTACAAATACACTTACATTATAATCTGTGGCTCATAGCTAAACATATTGCTGGCAACACTGGCCTATCGGTTGACGTGTATCTATCTTCTGTCACGCGTGAGCTAGCTTGGAGTGCGGACGTGTTTTTTGGCGGGCCAATTAGGACGAAAAAACTTCGAGTGTATTTTAAGCCAGGAAAGTCCCACAAGTATTTAATTTTAACTGTAACTAATATTCAGTTTAAAAACGATGTAGACAAAATCTCAACACCTTATCTCTATAAATTTTGTAATTATGGTATTGGGCAATGTCATGAACGTTTTTTCGTATTACTTTCTTCAACTTTGCCCAGCAAAATTTTACCTTTAGGGTTGTCACTAGTATGTTATATAAAATCATCATCATCATCATCCCAGCCTATATACGTCTCACTGCAGGGCACAGGCCTCATCTCAGAATGAGAGGGGTTGGGCCGTGGTTCCCACGCGGGATATTTTGAAACGATATGCAATAATACGTATTAAATTTTCTTTTACTGAATATAAACAAGCCTAATAAATTCTAAATATTTTTTTTCGGTATGCAACATTCAACAAAAAAAAAAGGAAAAAATTAGGTGCCAGGGCCGTTACGACCAAATTAAAATATTAATATCATACTGGACCTTATTTAGTCGTAGTCGGGTAAAAGCAATAAGTAAAAATTGACAACATATCCAGGATTTTGTATGAAGGATTTCAAATTTTTTTTTACGACTTTGCCCACACGATTTTGGAGGTAAAATATATTACTTAAAGGACTAATAATACGACACAACGTTGCTATGCCTATTCTAGATTATTAGATTTTAAGAATCATGACCATAAAATTGATAATCCCGAAGTTATAAAAGTGTAAACAAATGTGGGCAATCTCGATATTTTTTCAATATTTTGGCCCGCCTGTTTGAGGCCCGTTTTCTAGAGTACGGAAACTCATTTTAAATGTAGTGTTCTCATCGACACAAAGAAAAGTATGTCAATATGTGAGTGCCACAGATAAAGTTGCACAATATGGACCAATTGACTCTAAAAAAAGTAAAAGATCGCAAAAAGCGGGCAAAGTTGTACGTTTCTACGGTATTCGTATATCTCTTTCGCACCGTAATCAAACTAACGAGAGCAAAAGAGACAGACAGTCTAGCTTCCGCGGAGTAGAGAAAGCTGTGGAGTTGAATAGTCTATTTTTTTATTTTAATGTTGAACATAATTATTAATAACTTAATTTAACTTTGTTTTTATTTATCGTAAGTCAAAAATACAAAAAATAAAACAATAAATTTATTACTTAAGACTAGCCTAAGTTCAGTCAAAAAGTCCCCCACGAGTTGTCCCTGGCGCAAAGGTACCCATCACACTGGCCGCGTTACCACGTTGAATGGCGATGGACAACCTTTGCACCAGGTACGAACCCGCACGGGCGTCGGATCCCCTTTCCCTGATGCGACGTCCCACTTCCCTAATAAAGGCAATAGCCTCCGACCCCCAGTACCCAGTAGTTTCAAAGGCAAGGGGTACAAAATAATAGTCACCGCCCAGGGCTGAATATTTTCCCGCTTCCTATCAGCGGCAAAATCTGCAGCGGCCCCAGCTGTACGCACCGTTTGGCTGAGGTGTGAGGCGGCGAAAGTGCTGACGTATGTGGCGTCCCACAGCAAACACTTTCCCTTCTGCCATGGTACTTTGTTTTTGTATTAATTTCATTTTATAATTGCTGTGTTATTAAATTATTATTGAGTAAGGATACTATATTCATTTTATGTGTATGTCTGCTAAGGTAGAAAACATTGACACTATGTAAGTTTAACATAAACGAATATGAAACATGTTGTATTATAGCAAAAAATGAAATAAATGGTTTTTTTGACAAAAAATCAATCAAAATCAAAAATCAATATCAAAATATATTTATTTGTATGAATACGGTTACAAGGTCTTATGCAATTATGACGTGACAACGTCTAATAAATCGATGAACGCCGGCTGCATACACGAAAAAGGATGGCGCAATGTAACGTACATGTCCGTACATACATGTCCCATACATGTACCTACAGAGCAGCGAAGGCCAATATGTACAAGAGAGCGGCGAACGCCAGGATGTACAATGCGCGGGGAAGGGGGTTCGGGGGTGCGGGGGTTTCAAAAGGGGGATGAAAATTTCATTGATTTTGCCGTAGGATGCACCGTTTTCAAGATATTTGACAAAACACCGGTTTTTGAATGTGGGGTGCGGGGTGGAGGGGTTGAGGGGGGAGGGAGTGCGGGGTCGGGGGCGTGGGGATATTAAAGGGGGGATGAAAATTTCATTGATTTTGCCGTAGGATGCACCGTTTTCAAGATATTTGATAAAACACCGGTTCTCGTCCGATCACCGAGGTTACGCAACGTCGGGCGCGGTCAGTACTTGGATGGGTGACCGCCTGGCTTCATTTTTGTTTTTACCCGACTGCGTTTGAATGTTTTGTTATGTCGTTGTCACGTTAAACTATCGTCCGTAAAACCGACTTTACAGACAACCGGTATTTTTGAAAAAAATGATTTTTGAGAAAAAACGTCATTCCACAATTTGATCGACATTAAAAACATGGGAGGCTTGTTTTATTCGTCCAAGGATTTGTTTATTTTAAGTAAAAAAACAGAAGAGACCATAAGATAAGATAAGATAGATAAGATAATTTATTCAATAATTTGTAGTACAAGTTTAACAATAAATACAATTTCTTACAAAAAGGCTATATAACACGTGTGCCTGCACTAGGGTTACTATAGAACTCTGTATCGCAGGCTAAGCGAGCTAGCATAAATTAAAATTAAAAATAATTGTCTAAGCTTAATAGTACAAATAGGTATAATGCAAGTATGTAGGTAGACATACATATAATAACGTGAAATCCAAAAATACTTAAAAATAATAACAAATTATTCGAAAAACTAATTACAATAGTAAGTATAGATAGGTACATCAATTGAGTCTGGGTCAAAACCGATGCGAAGTTTGCTGACTAAGCCTAACGTAAAGAAATTATGAAGATACTTTAAAATTTGTGTTAGTAATGTTAGTAGGTCATTGTTTATTTTACTTAGAGGCACAAAATATTAAAGTGAAATAAGACATCAACATTACACATCAAAGTTGAATGCGGCGAAAATTGTTTATGCAGTACTAAAATCATTTGTAAATACCAGCATTTTAGAAAATCTTATTCAACATTCACTAGATTTTCCAAATCATAGAACTATTTTAATGAAACCAATAAGTTCAACGCTACATAAACGAACGTTTTCATTATATCGCCAAAAAAGACACAGAAAAAATTAAAATCCAAAGTAAACGACACCTCTTAAATAAATTAACTTTTAAATTAGAATATTAAAAAATAAAGATTATATATTTTTTTTATATAATCAATTTGTTTATTTTTTTCGCATGACGACTCCACTGCATTCTTTACTCTTTCTTTAGGCGGTTTCCAGCGCGTGACGTCATGAAACTACTTCTAACGATCGTATACAATTGACATTAAACATTACTGCTACGAAATAAGGTGTTAATTTGTATGAAGGCTATTAATATTATACACCAACCACCGCTCGGACGTTTTTTGAGGAACTTTTGTTAAGCGATTGGGAGTCTTGTTCTTTTATTATATGTCAATGATATCGACCGAATTATCCACCAATGAAACTGAGCCTTAAAGTCTATTACTTCCCATTCCGGGTCGTATTCGTATCTGGGTCAGCAGATTACCTACCCTGGCTATCATTGACCTATAATAACAACAAGACACCCAATCGCTTAACAAAAGTTCCTCAAAAAACGTCCGAACGGCGTTGTGTGTACGTATACATCAATTTATGTTGATAAAATTAACAGCATTCATTCAAATTAACATCTTTTTTCGTAGCAGTAATGTTTAATGTCAATTGTATACGAGCGTTAGAAGTAGTTTCATGACGTCACGCGCTGGAAACCGCCTAAAGAAAGAGTAAAGAATGCAGTGGAGTCGTCATGCGAAAAAAATAAACAAATTGATTAAATAAAAAAAATATATAATCTTTATTTTTTAATATTCTAATTTAAAAGTTAATTTATTGAAGAGGTGCCGTTTACTTTGGATTTTAATTTTTTCTGTGTCTTTTTTGGCGATAATAATATAGTGAAAACGTATGTTTATGTAGTTGAACGTTGAACTTATTGTTTTCATTAAAATAGTTCTATGATTTGGAAAATCTAGTGAATGTTGAATAAGACTTTCTAAAATGGTGTTATTTACAAATAATTTTAGTACTGCACAAACAATTTTTGTCGCATTCAACTTTGATGTGTAATGTTGATGTCTTATGGTCTCTTCTGTTTTTTTACTTAAAATAAACAAATCCTTGGACGAATAAACAAGCCTCCCATGTTTTTAATGTCGATCAAATTGAGGATTGACGTTTTTTCTCAAAAAAAATTTTTTCAAAAAAACCGGTTGTCTGTAAAGTCGGTTTACGGACGATAGTTTAACGTGACAACGTCATAACAAAACATTCAAAAAACAAAAATCAAACCAGGTGGTCACCCATCCAAGTACTGACCGCGCCGACATTGCTTAACCTCAGTGATCGGATGAGAACCGGTGTTTTGTCAAATATCTTGAAAACGGTGCATCCTACGGCAAAATCAATGAAATTTTCACCCCCCCTTTAACGCCCCCACGCCATCTACCCCGCACTCCCTCCCCCCTCAACCCCCCCACCCCGCACCCCCACATTCAAAAACCGGTGTTTTGTCAAATATCTTGAAAACGGTGCATCCTACGGCAAAATCAATGAAATTTTCACCCCCCCTTTAACGCCCCCACGCCATCTACCCCGCACTCCCTCCCCCCTCAACCCCCCCCACCCCGCACCCCCACATTCAAAAACCGGTGTTTTGTCAAATATCTTGAAAACGGTGCATCCTACGGCAAAATCAATGAAATTTTCATCCCCCCTTTAATTCCCCCACGCCCCCTACCCCACACCCCCTCCCCCCTACCCCACACCCCCTCCCCCCCTAACCCCCCCACCCCGCACCCCCACATTCAAAAACCGGTGTATTGAAACAGGAAAACTTCCTGGGACTTAAAATTTTTCCATGAAGTCTTGGATTACGGAAAAGCTGATTATGGAAAACGATGCTTCTGTGAACCTTGTACTTGAAACAGTCTAATGCTGGCCGGCCATACACGTTGGTCTGCCGGAGAGGTCTACCTGTGCAGGTATACCTGCGCAGATCGATCGGAGCGTGTGTGGGAACCGACCTGTGAAGTTTTTTTCATCTTTACAGGTGACCGGAACAAAACCAAAAATCAATTTCTGGTGACACCGTACGTTTGTTCCAAGTCCCCACACATACTGATTGACCTGTACAGGTCACCTGCGCAAGTAACCTCTCCGGCAAACCGTAACGTGTATGGCTAAATTAAACTACCTACGACTCACTGGCTGGAAATGCTGGCAGCTTACCAGCACAACGTAGCGCATTTCAATACAGTGAGGAAATACTGCCAGCATCTTTGGGTCTATGTATGATGCGGAGGAGCTTTTTTTACACTTATTATACCTAGTCCACGCGGAGCTCCTTTTTCTGCGTGCTTTTGGCCCTTCGGGCCAATACAAAACTAACATAACCTAAACCTACCTATGTTTTACTTATGGACCCAAGGCACAACTAGCGATTCGAGGTATTGTCAATAGGGCCATAGGTACATTTTTTTTCCCAGCGGACAAATCAATTGTGCTGAAGGGAATCAAAAGTGCCCAAGGCACAATCAGTTGAGCAGCATCAGTTGTGCCGTGGCTCAGAGACTATCCACCATTACAATCATCCTGTTGCGGTTAAACTCTTTACTTGGATCATTATTGTAATAACACCTTCGACAACCTTAGCACCTCTCCACCCTCCAGTTTGAAACTAATAAGGGTAGTTAATAGGGGCGATATTACACTTGACCATGAGCTTTACGGTTAATAAAAACATCTTGAGGAAACCTGTACACACCTGGGACGTACATTTTTAAGGATCCGGCTCTGGTAAAGACTAGCACATAATTACGTGTCTTCTGTTTTTGTTGCCCAAGCAACCATGTGATCACTGCAGTATTGTCTCCATACACAAGTACATTATGCTCTTGGGAAAAGTATCAAGTTATCATTGAAATTTCCAGACATAATGGCTTTGTTATGTCAACTCTACCGGGATCTTGCTCCACGCTGCCAAGTTATTAAGCGGAACCAAAACCTGGGCTACTTATTTGGTAAAGGTATATAATAAAATAGAATACAAATATTATTTGTATAGGGAACGTGAAGAAACTATAGGCGGCAGCACTAATGCGACAGAAGAGACACTATGCGGACAGTAAGAGAAACTTATCAGGGTAAAACAGTCAAATTGATGGCACCAGTTAGCAGCACCGTCTATGTGCACGTTCCATATAACACGGTCATGCACCTTTTAGTTACGGTATCTCCCGTGGACAAGGCAAAAGCCAATATTTTTTAGTCAAGGCCAACATTCGGCGCATTTAAAGAAATCTCAAGTTTGCCGACTCGGGGTCGCTAATTTTATGTCCACAGAAGAGACAACTTTTGTTTCTAACGCTGTGTAAGATCCAACACTACGAATCAATACAATGAATTAACACAAATGCCAAAATGAAACAAGTTTACAATACGCGGTTTTATCGCTTAAAAGTGATTAAAATCAAAGTCAAAACGATTTTTCTGTAAGTAGGCCGCGAGTCTCTTTTATATATCTTTTTTTATTTACTACCAGCACTTTCGGAAAGACTGTAATGCAAAAAAGAATGCACTTTAAGACACTTGGCAGAACAGAAAGTAATTTTTTCCAAACAAAAAATATGTTACGATTCACGTAACTATTAATACAAGCAAGACAACAACAACGTAAATAAAAATATGCAGCCGATAAAAATTACATGGATATCGATCTTTTCAGGCCACCATTTGGATACGGAAACAAATACAAATGGGCTCTCACGAATCAAACTTTAGTATAGTTGGATTAAAAAATATTTACCTAACATAGCAATAAATAACTGAAATAATTAATTTATTAATTGTAATAATTTAATTGAAATCATTTGCACGCCTGCATGCAGGTGGAATGCACTGGACATTATTGCTTTAACATCTTATTGACTGTATTCAAGCAAATAAACATTTCTGATTTCTGAATAATAACAACTAATAGATAGATAACGTTAGAATGAAGAGCAAATAAAAAATATGCGCAGACAAAAACTAAAGTCGTGGAAAACCCGTCACAATGACTCCAATTCATTCGATGAATTAATATTATACTCGTAAGTGCCTACACTTTCAAACATCCATATGATATGAATACTATATTAATTATATTACATGCGCAAAAAAAGGCTCAACAGGCGAAGAATTTTCTTCAAATAAAGAATGACAGATGAGTTTGAGGATTATTAGTTATGGTTTGTCAAAGCAAACTTTTTAAACTGGTTAAAAAACTTGTATCATCGCAGTATGAAGTCCTTTGTTTTGGAAGAAGACAACATTGAGAATAAAAAATAAAGTTGTGAACTTTTTTATGAAACTGCCCTGGTAGTTACCAAGTTTAGAAAAGTACGGCCAGTTGAGTGACTTGCTACTCTTCGCATTTTTGCCGTGTAATGCAAATCAACTCAACTCAATTTGCATTACTCGCTAAAGATGCGAAGAGTGGCAAGTTGGTCAACAATTAAAGTTGTTGACCGTACTAAGTAAAGCAGGGTGATTTTTTTAAACTTTATTTTTACGTCATTTGGGAGAATCATTTAAAAAAGTTTGATTGCTATAAAATTAATATCACGGGACAATTAAGTTAAAAAAAACCCAGTAGTTTTAAAAAAACATGTCTCTGTCCGTCAGGGGATGATTTTGCCATTGTCTGGTGTATTTTGCTGTTTAATAAACGTAATACGAGAGATAACAGCCCGAATCAAGATATAATACAGTCAGCAGCACAAGTTGATGACAAGTGTTGTGATGTTCAAAATGATCTGCACACGCTCTTTATTACTTTAGCTGTAGCGTCGCGATAAGATCATATTGAGCATCAGAACCACTTACCCATCTTTGCTGCTGACTATACCTATCATACCGTGTTACAACGTATACGCCGTTAGCATACAAATTAGGTACATAGTTTTAAGTCATTTGCGAGGAACATATACTTAATTCCGTTTCTATAGCATTTCGATTGCAGCGTTTGTAACAGCAATCCATACTTATATTATCTATAAATGTGAAAGTGTGTCTGTCTGTTCTGTTATCTCTTTACGCTTAAGTCACTAAACCGATTTAGATAAAATTTGGTATACAGATAGTTAAAGTCCGAAGAAAGGACATAGGATAGTTTTTATCCCGAAAAATTGCATCATTCCCGCGGGAAAGTGAACCAATAGTTCGAGGGTGAAATGGGTAATTCACCAGAGTTAAACATTCTACTTTTCATTTCGACTGGGAGGAAAGTAAAATACTACACGAACATTTTATATAACAGTAATATTATAATCAGTTAAAATTTAAAGTAAAATTAGAACAATTTGAAAAAGACCAATTAAATGTTTTACAGAATTATAATGTATTATGATTATGAATCCATACTTTAATATTATAAATGCGAAAGTGTGTCTGTCTGTTACCTCTTCACGATTAAACCGCTGAACCGATTTAGATGAAATTTGGTATGTAGATAGTTTTAGAACCTGGTAAAGCCATAGGATAGTTTTTATCCCGGAAAAATGTATAGTTCCCGCGGGATAGCGATAAACGAATTTTTCGCAGACGGAGTAGCGGGCGACAGACAGTAAGTAATAAATAAGTAATAAATAATGACATATGTGTCTAACAAACAACACCAACAACAACAGTTTAACAAGAATTGTGTGTTTGACGACCGGTTAGCCTCGTTGTTAGAGAACCTGACGATGCTTCAGGTCCCGGGTTCGATTCCCGGTCGGGGCAGATATTTGTGTGAAAAATACGAATGTTTGTGGTCGAGTCTTGGACGTTTAATATGTATTTAAGTATGTGTTTATCTATATAAGTATGTTTCTCCGTTGTCTAGTACCCACAGTACAAGCTTTGCTTAGTTTGGGACTAGGTCAACTGGTGTTCCATGTTTTTTTTATACAAATAAAAGTAGAGAGCCGTATTGAAAAACGTTTGACATTCTAACTCAACTTCAATCCGTTATCGTACGTTATGTTTAGAATTTCCTTATTTATTGCTAAATGTACACTTACCGCCCTTACCGGTTTCGTCGGTATACAGCAACAGATCAAGTCGCGGCCACTTGTGCTAACTGTGCATAGACAAACTCGCGTGCCGAGCAGGTTTTGATAGCAGAGAATCCGAACTAGAAACGAACTTCACCCATCTGTTTTAATAGATGAAAATTCTATTATATTAGTATAATATTAGTCTAACAACATTTTAAAATTTGAAATAATAAGTATATCGATTTTCCATACTAAAGCAGTAATCCGTTAGGATGGATTGAATATGTATGAAAAGTTTGCGTTTATTTAAAAAAAAATTAAAAAGTTGTTAGATTAAAAGTGACTTGTTTTGATAAGTAGATTAAGGCTGCGTTTCCACGAGAGATGTGCGAAGATGCGTTGCGAGGGATGTGTTTGTCATAAACCAATAGAAACACTTCATTCACTTAGGACCTTTTAAATGAATTGTTTCTATTGGTTCATGATGACAAACACATCCCTCGCAACGCATCCTCGCACAGCTCCGGTGGATACGCAGCCTAAGCCAAAGAAATATTGTTAATTACCTAATTTATTAGCACCTTAAATAAAAATCTCGTGTCACGGTGTTTGTTATCGAACTCCTCCGAAACGGCTTGACCGATTTTAATAATTTTTTTTATCTATATTTGGTACAAAGGTCTGAGAATAGGTCGTAGGCTATTTTTTATAACCCAATTCTTCGCGGACGGTGTCACGGGCAACAGCTTATACTTACGAATTGAATGACAGTACTTTTAGAGCTGATAGTACTCGTCCTTAAAAGTAGACTTGAGTATAAAACTAATTTTTCTCAAACATGCTATGAAATATTGACGTTATGTTCCTTATAATACGCCACGAAGTGTCACGTTGCAGGTGCAGGTGCAGCCGGTGGTGGGGGACCGCCTAGACGAGAGGTCAATAATGGAATTTCATACAACTTTGCTGGCCAAGGCCAGCAAAGTGATCGTCTGTTGTTTCATACCATATTCACGTTTATAGGTCTATGGCATCATAGCATTTAGCCATTAAAAAAAAAACTATAAGCAATATTTGCGTTTTGGTTCATTAAGACATTCTGCCACTACGCTTATTTAAGGTAAGGTAAGATGATGATGATGATGATGGTGATGATGATGGTGATGGTGGTGATGATGATGATGGTGTGATGATGATGGTGATGATGATGATGATGATGGTGGTGATGGAGTTGATGATAGCGGTGAAGATGATGGTGATGGTGGTGATGATGATGATGGTGTGATGATGATGGTGATGATGATGATGATGATGGTGATGATGATGATGGTGATGATGAGATGGTGATGATGAGATGGTGATGATGAGATGATGATGTTGATGATGATGATGATGGTGATGATGATGATGGTGGTGATGGTGATGCATGTTTGAGAAAAACTCTATACAAGCCTTGGCCACGAACAGGGATTTCCGGCCTCGTATCTCTAGATGGCCTCGTTAACACTCGGCCATCTATAACTACTCGGCCGGCAATCCCCTATTTCGCGGCCGCTGCAGTAATGTACTATAATGTTTATGTTTAGTTTTTGAAGAAAATTAGGAGAACAACTGTGCCATGTAATAACATTTTGTTTGGGCAGAGTTTCAATTTATTAGTTTGTTTCAATTTATTAGTTTGTTCGGAAAAAGAAAACAAAAATTTCATATATAAAGTTTTTGATTCCTATTTAAAGTAAATTATTTAGATGTAAGTTAACATCTCTTAAAGTATTGGCATCTAATTTGAAAGCACCTTATATATTAAATATTCTAATGTATAAAAGTCTCGTGTCACGGTGTTTGTTATCGAACTCCTCTGAAACGGCTTGACCGATTTTTATGAAACCTTTTTGTCTGTATTCGGTAGGTTTGAGAATAAGTCGTAGGCTATTTTTTACACCTATACCCCTATTCTTCGCGGACGGAGTCGCGGGCAAAGCTAGTTTGATGTAAAATTATTTTAATCTATTAAATTTTTTCTTTTGTACCACATTTTAAGCAAAATAAATGACTTATGACTTAAACAGATGGATGTAGGTAGTTTCTTGTTCGGATCTTAGATTATGACTATTATGAGCTTCAGTTAGACGGCGGGAATATCGTGTGAGTTTTGTTGCACTGCCGGCCCGTGTGGCAGTGGATTTATGAGCGATCGGTCATCGACGGTAATGTACAGCGACTCGTACAACGTTTCCCGCATTGTTTAAGCAAGGCTTTACCATGCTTTACTTAATATGCTGATCGGAGGGTTCAACAACCAGCCGAGGATGGATTTACCCGGTCACATGTGATCGACGTGATCGTGGCATAAAGTACTCGTGCTTTATGACAGGAGATGGCAATGCTTGCGTTCGTGGGAATTGTAGTGTAGTATATGACGCTGCTTTTCTATAAAAACGCTCTAATCCAAAATACTACGGTGTGCAACTTAATGCTTTAATTATTGCGAATAAGGTGTATAATTAATTACACAGCGTATCATTTCGAATTAGTCCGTTGTTTTAGAAAAGCACGCAAAGCAAGCTAAGTACGAGTGTACGCGTATGTGTACAGCGTCGGGGCAGATATTTGTATGAAAAATATGAATGTTTGCTCTCGAGTCTTGGGTGTTTAATATGTATTTAAGTATTATTATATTTATATAAGTATGATTATCCGTTGCCTAATACCCTTAACACAAGCTTTGCTTACTTTGAATCTAAGTCAATTGGTGTGAATGAGATATTTAATTTAATAAGATAACATTTAAAAAATAATCACAAACATAATAAAACTTAAACTATAAGTAAAAAATTTGGCCTAAATCGCCGTCAATGGGCAAGGTGCCCAAGGCTGGCCGTATTTCCCCGCTGTATAGCGATACTTATTCGCTGTGCGAAATAGTGGCCAGCCCATTAGATCCTCCCATTGAATCTATGGAGGCTGCACATTGCTCCGAGGCCAAGAACGTTTGGTCTATAACCTGTCCCGACACGGACCCGCCTGCCAATCCCTGCTCGCAGAGGCAATGGGACGAGCCGCTCTGTCAACTAGTACGGAAAAACCTCTTAGATACGTCAGCAGACCGTGCTCGTCTCCTTGCGACTGCGGAGTGGGAATCGGGTCTGTGGCTGCAGGCGCTACCCTCTCCAAGCATAGGTACTTTTCTCGATAACACCACCTTCCGCCTGGCAGCTAGCTTACGTTTGGGGGCATCAACTAATCAGCCACATCGCTGTCAATGCGGCGCTATGGTGGACACACTGGGTCACCATGGCCTCTCATGTGTCCGGAGCGCTGGTAGGATCTCCCGCCACGCCAGTATTAACGACATCATCCGTCGGGCCCTTGTCAGTGCGAGAGTGCCGGCAGTCCTCGAGCCCAGCGGGCTGGCCAGGGACGACGGCAAGAGGCCTGACGGAATGTCGCTGGTGCCTTGGAGCATGGGTCGGCCGCTAGTTTGGGATGCTACTTGTGTTGATACCCTGGCACCGTCCCATGTACCAAGCACCAACGTCACCACTGACGCTGCGGCATCCTCGGCTGAAAGCCTCAAACGCCGCAAATATGCCGCTCTAGGAACCAGCTACATGTTTGCGGCGTTTGGCGTTGAAACCTTGGGGCCATGGGGGCCAAGTGCGCGTCGGTTATTCAAAGATTTGTCGACGCGCCTAATAGAGGCCTCGGGCGACCAGAGGTGTGAATTGTCCCGTGATATTTATTTTGAACACTTATTGTGTATCACGTTTATAATTTCACCCTGTATTTAAGTACGGGTGTTCAACTGTATCTGCTGAAATATCGCAGATTATGTAGATTATGCATGAAAAGCAAACGATAGAGAACCTGCTTTATGCATACAACAGGCTACGTGGGAGTAAAAAAAGTACAAAGATAATATAAAAATAAATCGCTTCGCCAATGCTTTGTACCTACTCGTAGATCGAGGTTTTTGTTGATGTACCTACGAGTATTTATAACTTTACTTGACGTGGACTCTGGTATCATTCAAATCACCTTAGAGGTGAATGACGACGTTTTAATTGCAATCAGTGATGTGCCTAATCGTTAAAAATATATTATCTGCGGATACGGACCCAAACACGGATTTGGTGTTAAGGGGCTACCGAGTTTTTTGCGCTAATCGATTTTGGGTGGGCGATTTCGGGCGTGGGGCCGCGTGGGAGAGGCACGCTGGCTCAAGATAGGTTAGTTGTACTGCGCGTGTTTTTGGGTATTTTCATTTTATTACTAAAACAAATACATATTTTAAAAATGTAGCAAAACTACGCCCTTGAAAACATCTTGTTTTATTAACATTCAAAAAGTCATGACCTTCCGTGCAGTATTAGCGTCGTAGAACGATTTTATTTTATTTTTTAGAGACGTTTTTGGATTTTTTTCTATCGAGCGAACTACAAGTAATCGTGTTTCGAAAAAAACTGGTCACTAGAGTGAATCCTCAAATATCTTACATATAAATTTCAGGACTATAGCATTGCTAGTAATGATACAGCACGAGTTTAAATGAATGCAATAAATGCGCCAAAAACACCGTAGCCACTTATGATCTTAACTTTCTTACTCAATGGATGTCGGTGCGCGAGACCTAGACCTAGACCAGCGCAAGACATGTTTCGACTTGCATTGCGCGGGTTTTTCTTTTGTTTTGTTAACCCTTTATAAGGCAGAGACGATATAGCGACCACATGCATTGAGTTGGAATTTCAACCTTATTGATTACACTATGCGTCACAATTTCCATTGTAATTATTGAAAATACGACAAGCTTCAAAAATATTCTTTGTCAGGTACGCATTCGATAGCTGCCTTTGATTCTGTGGTAGTATGCTCCAGTAAATGGGGCCTTATAAAGGGTTAACATCATTATCCCAGCCTATATATGTCCCACTGCAGGGCATAGGCCTCCTCTCAGAATGAGAGGGCTAAGGCCGTAGTTCCCACGCGGCGCGGGCCCAGTGCGGATTGGGAACTTCACACATTTGGTAACATAACTATGGTAAGATAGTTATTTATTAATCAGATTGTCAAGTTCAAACGATAATTCAGATAAAAATCTCTACAAAAAAATGTATGCGCAAAGTTTTTCATTCAGTTTTCTGTATGCCTCATCTTCTAATATATAAAAATCTCGTGTCACGGTGTTTGTTACCGAACTCCTGCGAAACGGCTTGACCGATTTTTATGAAACTTTTTTCTCTACATTCGGTTGGTCTGAGAATAGGTCGTAGGCTATTATTTATAATGGCAAAACAACGTTTGCCAGGTCAAGTACCAGCTAGTAATCATATAAACTTTAGCGATTGAATGACTTTGGCTGTCACTAAACAGGTAGATTTAGTTTTATACCTTTTTAGTTCAAATCAGACGTCCCGTGTCAATTTCTTGAAAACATTTTAATCGTGAACGTGCTTTTAGTGTTTTAGTGTCGCTGATATTGACAACGACTGACACCGGATTGACATCAAAATTTTAGTGCTTGTAAACTTAAAAATAAATAATAAAAAATGTTCAACAAACTCTACCTAATGATTCTCTGCGCGTTTCACACAACGACTGAACAAAGATGTAGATTAAATACGCGCTCAGATTTTGGAGAACCTCTGCCGGTCATTCTAAGAAACGGACAACTGCTAGAGCCCGATGATAGGTATGGTAACGTGGATTTAAGGAACGGAGAAACTCTTACGCTGAGTTGTGAAGGCACCGGGTCTTTGTTACACCCTAATTCAATACGACAAGTCACTACAGCCTCAATAACGTGCGAAGCTGGAAGTAATTTCAAAAATGATGACTGGCTAAACGCACCAGCTACGTTCTATCAGTTCAGATGCCAGGAACCTCCGAGTTACAGAAGCAAGCGAACAAACCGCACGTGTTTCAATGAAAATCAAGTCATTGAAGTTGGATACAACATTGATCATAACTTTTACCCATTATACGAAACCTGTTTCGACGAGCGAAATCTGAATCCCATTTATTCGAAATATGCCCAGAAACCTTACAACGCTATGTTCCAACAGAGGGTGGATCGACCATATTTCAAAGCGGATGACAACTATAGGCTAATACCTGTAGAAACGCTGTTCTCTCCGAGAGGTCTAAAGGCAGCTGTCGCGCAGATCGTGGGACACAACCTAATAGAATCCTATTTCACTAATTCGCAACGTTTGTCTAGAGGTCATTTGGCTGCCAAAACTGATTTCGTTTTCGCGTTCAGTGAACGAGCCACATTCCATTATGTTAACTGCGCCCCGCAGTGGGAGGCCTTCAACGGAGGCAACTGGAATACACTAGAGGTGGATCTCAGAGATCATATCCACGCAGCTGGGTACAACACGACCATTTACACCGGAACATATGGAGTGGCGAGCCTTTTGAGTCAATTTGGACGCCGGGAAAATCTATATCTGTATTCAGATGGCAATAACAATCCGGTAATACCAATACCGCAGTATTTCTACAAAGTTGTGTACGAACCAAGTTCACAAAGAGGGATTGCTTTTGTTGGTATCAATAATCCCTATTATACCTTAAAAGAATCTAGAGAGTTGTTTTTCTGTGAAGACTTGTGTCGAGGGAAGCAGAATTTCAATTGGTTATCTTGGCATCCTGACAATGCGGCGGAGGGTTATACTTTTTGCTGCACGGTTCCAAATTTTCGTGATGTTGTAAACCATTTACCAGAATTTGAAGTTTCTGGAATATTGCCGTGATGCTTTTTTAATTTTTGAGCGTTATTTGATATTAATGTGTGTGATCCATTAAATACAATGTGTAATTAAACTTTCACGTTTTTGTATGTACTAATTGTGAATACGAATACAAATCTAAGGCTTGACTTTGCGTTTCACTCGATCACATTACAGCGACCGTGTTCACGAGTAGGTATACTCTGAAGTATACCTACCTATAGTTTCACGTTAGTTAGAGATTTTCGAAAAACCCGCTCTTGATGAACTAAAACAATTACTTTGCTCACCCGCGACCTTACAATAGTTACGTTTATGCAAGAAATGTGTGTTCATGCAGTTCCTCCACCTCCACACTGTACGAACACACACAAATCACATAAACACAACTATCACCACCACCAAGCTACACTGACGCGTTTCGAACTCAACCAGAGCTCATCCTCGGAGTTACCACAACCGTATGCTATGCTACCAAATGTTAAACTCTTGCAACTCTTGCATAAACGTAACTATTGTAAGGTGAGCAAAGTAATTGTTTTAGTTCATTAATATGGACCTCCGCAAAGTAACGCCTGATTCAATAAACCCGCTCTTGATTTTGTTTCGGTACCGGTACCTTATGTAACACTTTGGACCGACGATCTTTTGAAGATCGTAGGGACCACTTGGATGAAGGCATCGCAGAATTGATCGTTTGAAACTCTTTGGAGGAGGCCTTTGACCAGCACTGCAGTGGACGCCTTTGGCTGATACGATGATGACCATATCATTCCCACACCATGAAATAAATCCATTAACACGTTGGATGCCCAGTATCCTTCACCTAAAGTGCTGCTCCCACGCCCCATACAAATTTAGTGATCCCACCGGTGATGCTCACAACATCGCCCTATTACCTACTGAGCTAACAAGAATTTGAAAGGTATCTAAAAATTCGAAATAGTTTATGATTTTGTTATCCTGTACAAAATAGCATTCACAGTTTGACTCTGACCCCCAAATTAATCCCAAAAACAATACCCTGAAAAATGAGCGTTTGATCCCACCCGTGATGCTCATGGCCACTCAGAGAAGATGTGATCCCACCGGGGATGCTCATGGCAGCCAACGTGTTAAATATACTGCTTTATATCAGGTCATTGCCCTCTTTAGTAGATAGTGCGTGTCGCGCACTACTTAACTGTCGCGAATATGTTTTGTTTTATCTTATAATTGAGGATATTGTCACGGTTACTCTGACCCGAGGGCATCTCGTGTTCTGTGCAATTACCTAAATATTATAAACTAGCGACCCGCCCCGGCTTCGCACGGATGCCATTATGCATGTATTATGGGCTGGCTTTTCTATTTATATGTATTCGTCACTACTTTGAAAAATCTCGTATCTCAAATCAATATGTAAACTAAACTGAACTTTAATGCACACTCAGTAAAGTTCAATTAGCCAGATTATCGATTTTGAGATACGAGCTTTTTTCAAAGTAGTGCTAATGTGAGATGGCCATTTATTCGAACGTTGAAACCGCCAGATTTAACTGGTCAGTTTTTTTAAGAAAATGGCTGTAGATTATGATGGGGCTTTCGGTTATATTATATATGAGAGATCCAATACGTCAACCATATATTTGGAAACAGTATTAGAACTGAAACAATTACTTTGCTCACCCGCGACAGACCGCAATGCGTGTTCATGCCGTCCCTCCACATTCCGGTCCTTCACATTGTACGAACACACACAAAACACACAAACCCAACTATCACTACCGTCAAACTACACTGACGCTTTTCAAACTCAACCAGTACCTTTACCATGAGTTACACTAGTTTACAGTGACCGTACTCGTTAGCGACGGCGTAAATGATTTGTACGGAGAATTGTACTTCCGTAAGTGACCGCTAGAGGCGCTGTACACAATTCTCCATACAAATCATTTACGCCGTCGCTAGCGAGTACGGTCACTGTAAACTAGTGTAACTCATGGTAGAGGTACAGAGTGCTTAGTATAAGTTTTACTTCACCTAATACTTCTCGATCGCGTTTAAACGCGATCGATAAGTATTTGGTGAAGTAAAACAAATACTTCTCGATCGCATTTACGTTTAAATATCAATTACTATGGAAATAATTGAAATTTTAACGTAAACGCGATCGAGAAGTACCTATTTGGTGAAGTAAAACTTAAGTATATTAAGCATACCGAGCTCATTCCTTCATCAACCGCACAGCTAAGGAGTGGAATTCCCTGCCTTCGACTGTGTTCCCTAAACACTACAATTTGGCCGCTTTCAAGTCTAGGGTGAATGAGCATTTACTAGGCAAGCATGCTCGATCGTAGGCCTCATCTTCGCTTTCCATCAGGCATGATTGTGGTCAAACGCAAGCCTATATTGTATAAAAAAAAAACAGAGATGGTACCGCAACCGTTCATTATGCTACATAAGTATCCAAATCCAAATGTCAGAATGTTAGTAATTGTTTCAGTTTATTAATATGGATTTCCGCAAAGTAACGCCTGATTCAATAAACTGTATCAACCCTTCTGTCTTTTCTTAAAAAATTTGACCAGATAAATAAGGCGGATGAAACGTTTAAATAAATGCCCGAGTATAGCATTCTTAATAGAAACACACTAAATAGACAACAAAATAGAAATATAAATATAGAAATTCGCTAATGTGACAGAATTTTTAAAACTCGTTTAATGGTTCCGAAGGTTAGCTCCTACGTAACAAAGAAACAATCAAACAAAGGTTCATCATCACCATCATCATACTAGGCAATACTAAGTAGTAGTTCCCACGCGAGCTTAGTACGGATTGGGAACTTCATACGCACCACTGAATTTCTCCGCAGGTATCCTTCATCAAAAGGCCATGGTATTGTGAAACAGTGCGAGCTCGGATTCGAATCCGTGACCCTCTGCTTGAGAATAAATAAATATAAATAAAATCCATTTATTGCCACAACCATACAAAATAAAAAGAAACTTGTCTGTGACTCACGGAACGATACACAAATATATTATAATGAACCACTTACCTATATAGAAATAAATTAATAAAATGATAAAGAATTGATAAATAGTATAGATTTATTATAGAGTAGCATAATAAGTTAATAAGTAAATAAATAAATTAAAATAAAGAAAAAGTAAACGGAGAAGATATGTTTAAAAACAACTGGTTGGCATATCAATGTGTAGGTGCTGGTTTTTACGGATAGGATTTTTGAAGCGTTAAGAAGTGATCCTTCAGCTTGCGCTTGAAGGTGTACTTACTTGACGCTCCTTGGATAGGGGGAGGAATATCATTCCAGCACTTGGACGCCGCGAACTTAAAACTTCCACGGAATGCCGCTGTCTGGTGTGTAGATGCACAGAAAACCCCTTCAAATCTTGTAAGTCCGATTTCACTTCTTCTAGTCATTGGATGGAAAAAGCCGTGGTGGCCTAGTGGTTTGACCTATGGTCTCTCAAGCAGAGGATCTTGGGTTCCAATCCGTGGTCGCACCTCTGAGTTTATCGGAATTTATGTGCGAAATTATATTTGAAATTTACCATGAGCTTTACGGTATGAAAACATCGTGAGGAGCGCATACCTGTGAAGAAACCCAATGGTGTGTGTGAAGTTCCTAATCCACACTGGGCCCGCGTGGGAACTACTGCCCAAATCCTCTCATTGTGAGAGGAGGCCTGAGCCCTGCAGTGGGACGTAATTGGGCATTTACAAAAAAGTGTACCCTTTACTTTTTCAAATGTCGAAATTTTGGGGTTTTCTTACTCATTATTATTTTGTGACGTTTTTTTCGGGTAATTATCAAAATATATAAAGTTTAAAAATAATAATGGACGAAATACATAATGGTCATTTGATATAGTCTAATTTTCTTGGAACTTCTCTACTTTACAGGATTTTCATAAAATAAACCTAACCTAACCTAAACCAATCTGTAGATTACACGATTAAAAAAGTTCGTTTAATCACTAGTTTCAAAGAAAATTTTAGTATACATAAAGACCATCATATATTTCGTCCATTATTCGTTTTAAACTTTATATATTTTGATACGTTCCCGTTTTTTTCATACAGTTTATATGGCTCGACACAAACCTGACACAAAAAATTGTATGGAAAATTAGAAAGCTTTTACCTACTCTACCCTTGTACCTACACTTTTTTTTGAAAATGCCCTTATACTTTGGTACGATGATAATGATGATGATGTTAACGATGCCAATGCCACTTGCCCTCCATGTTTATTAAAAAAGTAGTGCAAAGGCAAACTAAAGAGCACCCTCATCAAAAGACGCTCGCTTTTCTTTAAACACACATAAGCTTATAAATGGTCAAGAGATTTCAAAATTTAATGTTATTTATATGGATTGGCTGTCACATACCAAGTACCTATCAAAGGTTAATTGTTTGTTAGACGTGACGAAAGAAAATAAAAAACAGTAAATATGCGTTTTCCGAACAAAGAGCATTGAAACTCTTCGCGGTTTTGCGTCTGTATTCAGTTGACTGGCAGGATCACTGTGGAAATAATTCAAATTAAATAATACAGTCTCAGCTTCTATCAGCTTCTAATAGTAGGTCTCCTGCGGTGGGGAGTTTATAGGTAATTAACATTGTTATTGAAATAATACATCATTAACTTTATTTTTCTTGGTCTGTTAGTTTTGGGCAAGTCTTTCGTTCCGCCTGCTACTCGTAATTTTTCAAGGTATGGTCCTTCTATCCTATTGGAAATGCCTTCAAATATTCACGCAGCCTATTTTTCGTTTATTGAATAATTTAAGAAAAATCTTTTGTTTTACCAGCCTGCTACTGCTGGGTAAAGCCTCTTGACCTCCACAACTCCTAAATTGTTACGTTAAGCCAGTCATCTTCTTCGTCGTGTTCTTCATTTCTGAAGGTCGTGCTCGACTTTGAAAGCCTTTGCAAAGACGTTGACGAACCGCTTCCGCACCAATTTGTCTTCGGCTTGTCTTAGGGCAAAATGAGTCCCGTTATTGCCTATGAGGGGAAAAGATAAGGCCAATCATAAATGCGTTAAAATCGCGCTTTCATCTTTTTGCTCTTCCTCAACGGTGATTGTTCTTCAAAACAACCCTACGATATCTACGTATAATCAGCTTGTTATAAGTTAAATACATCGCACAGGAAATAACTTAATGATTGTTAATTGCCAATTTGGTTATGATTCATAACGATCATTTGTCTATTACTGTTTAATGCATTTCGCCGAGGGAAATACTATAATTAGAGACGATCTAAGGTTAACAGCTCATTTGTTTAGTGTGTCTAGAGACAGTGGTGCGAAAGTATAGTGTCAATATGAAGACTCTTTGGGTGAGTTCATTTTATAATAAATCTACATTTACACTAATAATATTATAAAGAGGAAAGATTTGTATTTTTGTATGTAATGAATAAACTTAAAAACTACTGGACCGATTTCAAAAATTCTTTTGCCGTTCACTACATATTCAAATATTAAATACATATTCAAATATTATCTTTCCTCATATTGTTTAGTTTTACAAAGAAAAACTTTCTATCGAATGACAGTTTCTAAACGTTTCATTTCATATGTTTAACAAAACGCATACCTACCATCCTTTAAAAATAACATTCTTTTCAAAAATAATTGTATAGTTTGATATTGATTTGAAGGGGCATATTATGTTATTTAACGAACCTAACCTGATCGCCAGCGTGTCGACGTCACCCAGCTTCGCGGGGTGCCTATTTCCGCTCTGTGGAACAGAAGATAATCCTAACCTAATCTACTAGTAGGTACTACAGGAGTAAGGAACATTTAGTTCTTTTTCTGCGGGGGGCTTCACCCCCCGAGCCCCCCTTTATGGGGGACTCGCCCCCTCCCTCCTTTCGCTTAAATTTGGTTAAAAAATTCGAACTACACATGATATTACATCTTCGAAATTATAGGTATATTTTATAGTTACATCTCGTGAGACGCAGCCTTTATAAAATTACGATTAGCTTAACGTCTATTTTGAAATTTTCATCGAGATAGAATACTATGAAAAAATACATCGAAGAAATAATATTCTTTAATAAATAATTCTACTGTTTGATAACTTTGTAAAAATATGAGATCATAAAATTCATTGAATTGTGTTTTTGTGAAATAAGTTTCACTAAAACAAATAGTCCTTGAAAAAATAATATTAGAAATGAAAATATATGTACCAAATATTATGTGAAACCTTTTCTATGAAACGAAATTCTATGAAATATTTGTCTATAAAACAAGGGGCACCCATATAGGAACATTGTTGGAAAAAAATGAATTAGTCCTATATCAATTTCCGAAATTTTACCATGGGACAATGATTCCGTTTTCGACAACATTCAGTATGCGGCATCTTTACTTATTGATATGTTTAAAATTACATTATTTCTAATTAGGCTTATAATTGCGAGTTGATGATTTTCTATTTGTACTAAATGGTGATGACAGTAAATCCCCTGGCAGCATAAATTGACGATAGAGAAAAATGTGAATTTAAATAATGTTGTTGCTAATTATTTATTAATTCAACATTCAAACTCCATTCAAACATTAAGTATGCGGCATCTTTCCTTCTTGATATGTTTAAAATTGCATTTTTTCTCATTAGACTTATAATTGCGAGTTGATGATTTTCTATTTGTACTTAATGATGATGAATTGATGACAGTAAATCCCCTGGCCGCATAAATTAACGATAGAAAAAAATCTAAATTTAAATATGTTGTTGCTAATTAAATTACTAATTTATTATTTTTAATTTCTTCGCCGTTATTAAAAATGTAACACGTCATAGACGCGACGTCATCAACTTTATAGGTAACGCCACGAGAATTGAGGAGAATGAATACACACACAGCTACATAAAGTACTGATTGCAAAAAAGATAGTGACTGAGTGAATGAAAATGTGAGTTACGTATATGATCTTATGATGAAATACTTACGCAATACTATGCATAATAATGCATATTATAATTTTTCTTTTTTCATATAACCTATTTTTTATATAAAACAATTTGAAACTGATAAGAAATATTCGCAAGAAACAAATCGGTGTTTTATAAATAGCGAAAAATGTGCTTATCTGATTTATATAAAATAGATCAAAATATTTTATTTTCTGTTTTGTTTAAACTAGATGTATTTTCCAAAATTATTATTAAAGAAATAGGTTGAAGAAATTTTTATTCAATCTTGTAATTCTATGTTGAGTCTGTTAAACTTGCTATCGGTACGAATAAATATCAAAATCCCGCTGTCATTACATGACGTGTTGTTGTGTGCGTGACCTCAACTCTAATGGCGTTACCTATATCGTAAAATTTTCTGCAAAGAATTCGTTTATCGCGGAACGATGCAATTTTCCAATATAAAAGTATTCTATGTTAATCGAGGTTATAATTTAGAATGTAAAATGGGTTTTATGAATAATTAAACAGCAACAGTGCAAATAAATGTTCATTTACTACCTTATTATTATTTTAATGCATTAATATTATACTAGGTACTTATAATTGCATAGTTTTATAAATTAATTGATATAAAAAAAAATTATAAAATGAAACTTTAGGTATATTATGTACTAGCTGTTGCTCGCGACTCCGTCTGCAAAGAATAGGAGTATAAAAAAAAGCCTAAGTACGACATATTCTCAGACCTGCCAAATATAGACAAAGAAAACATAAAAATCGATCGATCCAAATCCCCAAATTTAAATTCAACTGCCCGACCCATTAGTTCACACGAACGAAGCCGCCGGTAAAAGCTAGTAGGTAGAGTCTGTCCAAGCTAACTCTGCAGAAGTCAAGAATCATTAATACTTAAAAAAATAATATAGCAACACCGTTATGTAATGGATTATTAGTTTTGATACTAGATATTATTTCGTATTTTTTTGAGTGTATTTATTCTTTTAAAAAAAAAGATGCCCGCTTCTCGTAGAAGCAGGAGGGAGGACTTACTCATTAAATACAATAATACTCTGCCCATAAATATGCACCTTATAATAAAAAAAATACAAAATTCATGAAAACTGTGTGATTCTCGTACTTTACTCTCGTACTTGTCATCAAAAAATACAATACATAAACAATAAAATATTACTTCCAATGGAAGTTTTATTGTACAAATAATAGGAATTTTGAAATGTGTAATAGGTACGTGTTTAATTTAATGAATACAATCAACTACAACTAACTACTACTACAACTACTACATTTTACTATTTCAAAGGCCAAATAGTACATTTTACTATTTCAAAGGACAAGTACGGTAAATTACTATCTTACGTATACAGAGTATTATTATATTTAATCGTAGATTTCGAATCCAAACTACACTATACAGGGTGTCCCGTAAGTAGTACGACAAACTGAAATGGGAGATAGGTGGGCAGGTCATCTACCAAATATCAAAAAATGACCTCAAAACAAGTCGCACCGATTTCGAGAAATTTCGATTTTTCTGATTTTTTGAAAAAGAAAAATGTACACCCGCACGAAGATTTTGGGTTGTGTGTGATATTCCGAATTAATTATTTTTTCATTTATTTTTACTGAAAAATAATCTTGAATAGTTGTGTTATCGGATACAAAAACATTTGTTTCGTTCTTAACGTTTTGTTCCACAATAATTCTTCTACTATTTGCGCACCTTACACTGCATTGTCAAAACGCGGCACCAAGCGGTTTAACGTTGAAATTCTAACCAATGTGAGCGCCCGAAACCACCGGCGCGCATGCGCAGTACAAACCGCCATCGACACTAGCGCCAGCAGCGGCAAGAAGGCAAGAGACACATAACGAGACCGCTCTTGCGCCGCGACGCGTACGCACCCATTTAGCAACCGGCCGAAGCTAGTGCTAATATCTAACCGTTAGACGCGAAGATTGGGAGAAGTACCGCTCATCCCGAACTACGGAACGACCCAGAGTGCTGATTGCTGACCCTTCGGTGAGTACTGCTGCATTGTTTCCTTTTGGTGGATGATCTTCGTTTTACCGTTTTTAACCGGCGAATATTTGGTTATACTCGATCCAGATTGGCGAATTGACGTGCAGTGTTATCCTACTTAATTTAAGTTAATTTGCTACATCTTGTTGGTGCCGAAACCAGGGAACTTTAGATTCACATTCAGCCTGCCAAAAACCAATTTCGTGTCGTAACCGTAATTGTAATAACTTTACTTGGTCGTTTATATACCGCTTTAAATCAATAAACACACTTAAAGTTCAATTACTAGGCAATTGTTCGAGTCTTTGTTCCACTTTATTTACCTACCCACCGAATAGCGATTAAAACTAACTTCCTTAATTTGTTAAATTTATATTTCAAGAAGTCGATATCTGGTAATTTGTATAAGTTTCCACAATATTATTTATCGTTTAAACCGTTTGCAATATACATTAATTGCAAAAATCATACCATAATTTTGTGTAATAAGATTTGTATAACTCGACTAGTTCACTTCAATCGCTCAACCTACCGATTCGAATAGTTGTGGTAGTCTGTTAAATTTTAATTTGCGAATTTATCGTTTGCTCTGAGTGTTACCATTACGCTCATTTGTATCATTTCAGAATAGAAAAGGATTTTGGAAATTTCGAATTGGTGGTTTACCGTTTTGATAAAGTTAAGATAAAAAATATCATATTTTAATTTTATTTTCGTGTTTTGTTAAATCTTATCTCTTTATAACATTCTGTGTGAGATTTGAGGTCGTTTATATTAAAATCGCAAAATTAAATTTTTTGTTAAAATTGATTTCTGCGAACTCGGGGTGACGACTTTAGTGGTGGTCGAGTTATATATTATAACATCAGTGCTAGTCGTGAATTCTTGACGATACAATTTATTGTTGTTCGAACGCTAGGGATTATTAGTATATCGTAAAATAGTAAATATGGCGTACCTACATAAACGGAAATCTAGACCTACCCTCAAAACATCAAAATCGAAAACTCTAGAAATCGAACCGATTTACACCGTTAATAATTTACCAAGTTTGCGACGTAAGCGAACCATAGCGTATAACCGTATTTCAAAGGCCTTAGAGATAGGGAATTTGGCTACTACTGATGATTCCCAAAGTGATTTATTTCTTTCATATTGTCAGGAATCGCGAGCACCTTTCAGGAGGTGCATCTAATCATTCTGGACCTAGTAGACGATACTGAGGTTGATGGTGAGAATGACTTTCAGGAACGGTTCGATGAAATTTATTTTCAAGTGAATGCGATTCAGCGCAAACTCCATCGTACGTCTCAAGAGCCAGATAATTCGAGGCGTAATTCATTACCGGGTTCGCACAACAGTAACATGCGACTGCCGAAGATTTCGCTTCCAACATTTTCGGGCGTTATCAAGGAGTGGCCCGAGTTTATTTCCACTTACAACGCGTTGATACATGAATCTACTCTCTTAAGCAATATTGAAAAATTTCATTATTTAGTATCGGTAGTACGTGGTGACGCGTTATCGTTAATTCGAACGTTTCCAATTTCAAATGAACACTACTCGAGTGCTTATAACGCGCTGAAGTCTCGGTATGAGGATAAACGCGAGTTAGCTTTTACGTGTTGGCGTGATATTATAGGTATGAATTTATAAACTACAAACGCTCAGGATTTTCGTCGTTCGTTGGATACGATCGATGAGAATTTAACCATTTTACGAAAGTTAGGTTTACCTACCGAACATTGGGACTTTGTTCTTTGTTATAATATTTTTGCAAAACTCGATACTAAGCTTAGACGCGAATTCGAAGAGAAACACACCGATATCGAGTTACCCAAGTACCAACATGTCAAGACATTTCTGTATTCCAAATGCGAAGCGTTAATCCGCGATACACACTTTACTGACGTCACTAAAAACGCCAACGCGAGAGAGGCATCGGCAACCTCGCATAGCTCGAAGCGATATAATGCTACACAATCGCTCGTTACCTCCCCCGCGAGTCCTATGCGTCAAAATGGTAGTAAACAAGAAACCAAGCCCAATAAGGATCCGAAAGTGCTAAAAACTGTACGCAAGTGTTCGTTCTGTAACGAAGAACATCATATATCGGCATGCAAAATGTTTTTAGCTAAATCTGTGGACGAGAGAATGGCTGTTGCCGGTGAAAGGAGATGGTGTTATAACTGTCTCAACGCATCTCACTCAGTGCGAGAGTGCTCATCAATATTCTCATGTCAAAAATGTAAACGCAAACACCACACACTCCTGCACCGAGAGCAAGCGGTTCCTAACCCCAATGATACGAAGTCATCCTCTTCGACAACGCTAATAGCCAAAGAGTCATCATCAGCTTCGTCTGGTTCACCTTTGAATACAACCGTGCTACTGGCAACTGCCATCATTCAAATTCGCGACGCATTCGGTGAATTTCAGACATTTCGCGCATTATTTGACACTGGAAGTCAAAATAACTTCTTAACCGAGAACGCAGCTCGACGGCTAAATCTGCAACCAAACGCTTCCTGTGCTAACATCAACGGTTTAGGAGGCACTCCAGCGTCGATCAGTGGCATCGTTAAATGCGAGGTTGGTGCAAATCACCACACCAAATTTATCCTAGACATGTTCGTAATAGGTAACATTTGCGGAGATCAACCAATAGCGAAGCTGAATACGAGTGGATGGGAAGAAGTCAAGACGTTACCACTGGCAGATCCCGGTTTTGATATTCCAGGTCCTATCGACGTCTTGTTAGGGGCTGACGTTTTTGCTGAGTCTCTTCTCGAGCAACGTTTAAAGAATAACGCTTCTCAGCCGCGCGCTCTAGATTCAGTCTTTGGCTGGCTTCTTCTTGGAAAGACTAGACTTGCGTCACCTTGTCTGT
Organism: Archips xylosteana; assembly: GCA_947563465.1. Lineage (NCBI taxonomy): Eukaryota > Metazoa > Arthropoda > Insecta > Lepidoptera > Tortricidae > Archips > Archips xylosteana. The sequence goes on along the minus strand of OX387361.1, from coordinate 9,582,058 downwards.
TGGGTGTTATGCCTCCCAATATTGACGACAACTTAAACAATATCGTTCAACGTTTCTGGGAAATCGATAACGTTCCGAAATCTTCCCGATTGACCCCAGAAGAGCAACTTTGTGAAACAAGCTTTACTAACGATCATTACCGTGACGAAACCGGCAGGTACGTCGTTTCTCTTCCCTTCAAGGACAGTGCTGAACCAGTCTTTCAAGGTTCTCGAGAGACAGCGCTACGACGCTTTCATGCCATCGAAAGGCGCCTGTCTCGCGATTCTAACTTAAAACAACAGTATACCGATTTCATGGTTGACTACATTGATAGCGGCCACATGTCCGTGGTGCCCACTAAGCAAATGGGTCAAGGCAAATACTACATCCCGCATCATTGCGTTTTACGCCCCGACAGTGCCACAACGAAACTTCGAGTAGTTTTGACGCGTCGGCCAAGGACGTTAACTCTAAATCGCTCAATGACTCGCTGCTAACAGGTCCCAAATTGCAATCCAACATTATCGAAATTCTTCTACACTATCGCGAGCACGCAGTTGTTTTTATGGCTGATGTGCGCCAAATGTATCGACAAATCAACGTAATTCCACCTCACCGAGACTACCAGCGTATTCTCTGGCGAACTAGCGCCGATCAACCCATCCAAGAGTACGTATTAAATACCGTAACGTATGGTGTCTCGTCGTCTCCATTTCTCGCGTGTCGAACAATCCATCAACTGGCTAATGATGAAGGCCATAAGTATCCTAAAGCCAAAGCCGTTTTAACTTCTGACATCTACGTTGATGACGTAGTCACCGGTAGTACATCGCTGGATGACGCCCGTGATATAAAATCCCAACTTATCGCCCTTTTCAATCTTGGTTCTTTTGAGCTCCGAAAATGGGTGAGCAATCGACCGGAGCTCCTTAGCGATCTCTCCCCAGAAGCGTGTCTCTCGGAAGCTATCACTTTTACCGAAGCCGGAGATACCACCATTAAAGTGCTTGGCCTCAAGTGGGAGCCTACTCCAGACTCATTCGTTTTCAACGTTCAACCGTCTTATCAACCGTGTACCAAGCGAGTGATTCTAGCTGAGGTCGCTAGAATTTTCGATCCTTTGGGTTTCTTGTCACCTTTGACAATACATGCCAAATGCTTAATTCAAAAGCTTTGGATACTCGGTGTTCCGTGGGATGAAACCCCCCCTCCGGAAATCGTAGCTCAATGGGACAGCTTCTCTCGGCAACTTCCTCAAGTACAATATCTTAAGATCCCACGGAAAATCGCACGCGATGGCGCTCAGTCATACCAACTACATGGCTTCTGTGACAGTTCTGAATCAGCATACGGCGCTGTAATTTTTTTGCGTGTCACTGATTGTGACGGCTCCGTCCGCGTCTTCCTCGTTTGTGCCAAGGCTCGTGTAGCTCCGGTGAAACGGCAATCGCTGCCCCGCCTCTAATTATGTGGTGCAGTTTTGCTCGCGGATCTTATCAAATTCCTTAAGGAAACGTTACGAATTCCTCTCCATCAAACTTACCTTTGGTGTGACTCAACTGTCGTGCTAGCCTGGCTACGATCCCCGTCTTCTCGCTGGGTGACATTTGTTGCAAATCGCGTCAGCCATATACAGGATATCGTGCCTAGCGACTGCTGGAGGCATGTTCCTACCCTCACCAACCCTGCAGATGTTTGTTCCCGCGGTCAATTGCCGCAAGACTTGCTCAACAACGCGTTATGGTGGGCGGGCCCAGAGTGGCTATCCCAACCTCCATCGGAATGGCCAAAGGACATATCCAAATGTCGTGACCAAGATAGCGTTGTGCTTTCTGAACAGCGTAGTGCAACTGCTCTTGTCACGGAACAACTTGACACCACTAACCGTACATCGATAATTGATCAGTTGTTCGAAAGGTACTCATCATTAGACACGATCTGCCGCGTTTTTGCTTATGTCCGGAGGTTTTGTGACCACGCGCGTATCCGTGGCCCGCGTCCAGAAAGTACTTTCATAACGGAAACTGAACGCCATCGTGCATTATTAATGATCGTTAAACATTTCCAAAATCTTTACTTCTCCGACGTAGTCTCCAGGTTGCAGTTGAATCAACAGCTGCCTCGATGTTTCCGAAAGCTGAATCCATTTGTCGATGACCAAGGTATACTCAGGGTGGGCGGACGGCTTTCTCGCTCTGGTTTGGAATTTGAGCATAAGCACCCCGCACTCTTGCCTAAGAAATGCGCGCTCACGTCAGCTGTAATCGAATCATTCCATCGAAAAATCTTTCATCCTGGTCTGAACACAACCCACTACTTGATTTTGCAACAATTCTGGATCCCCGCAGCAAAGTTTGCCATACGACACCATCTCTCAAAGTGTATACGATGCCACCGTCTTAATCCAAAACCGTTGCAACCATTCATGAGCGACCTGCCTGACTTCCGCGTGAACCAAGTTAAACCATTTTCGGTGGTAGGAGTGGACTACGGAGGCCCCTTCCGCATCAAGTTAGGACGCCATCGCGGTGCAAAAATCGATAAGGCATACCTGTGCCTATTCGTCTGTCTAAGCACTAAGGCGGTGCATCTCGAAGTCGTGTCAACTTTATCGACAGATGGATTTATCGCGGCCCTACGTCGATTTGTATCCCGTCGTGGTCGGTGTAATGTAATCCATTCTGATTGCGGTACAAATTTTGTCGGTGCGGATGCACAACTGACATCGTATATGGAACAAGCCTCACACGCTGAACGGCTTACATTCAAAGTCAACCCCCCCTCGGCCCCGCACTTCGGCGGGGTCTGGGAAATCCAAATCAAGGCTGCCAAATCTCATTTGTACCGTATTGTCGGTGGTCAAACCTTAACCTTCGAAGAGCTCACCACAGTCTTCACTCAAATTGAGTCTATTCTAAATTCGAGGCCGTTATGTCCACTGAGCTCCGATCCAAATGACTTGACCGTTTTAACACCCGGTCATTTCCTGACGCTGGAGCCTTTGACAGTTATACCAGATTCAGGCTACACAGAAGTTAACATCAATCGACTCAACAGTTGGCAACTTATACAATCATTCCAACAACATTTTTGGAGACGCTGGAAAAATGAGTACCTAAACACGTTAACTCAACGGGCAAAGTGGACCAAAGACTCAGCATCACTAAAGGTGAACTCACTCGTGCTTATCAAGGATGACAACCGAACGCCTCTTCAATGGCCATTAGGACGCGTAGTGTCTCTGCATCCTGGGTCGGATGGAGTCGTTCGGGTGGCTACCATAAACACAGGCAAGGACCATCACATTAAGAGGCCGTTGGTCAAATTATGTCCGCTACCGACCGAGTCAGACCTCTAAGAAATCGAATATCTCCTTAGTTTTAAGATTAGTATTATACATATAACAAACTGTAGCATAGTAAGGCATAACAATAAGCTTAGGCATAAGTATTATCACCGTCTCTCTTTCCTTAATTATAGGAAAATTCCATTGGCATTTTGGTGGGCGGAATGTTTCGTTCTTAACGTTTTGTTCCACAATAATTCTTCTACTATTTGCGCACCTTACACTGCATTGTCAAAACGCGGCACCAAGCGGTTTAACGTTGAAATTCAAACCAATGGGAGCGCCTGAAACCACCGGCGCGCATGCGCAGTACAAACCGCCATCGACACTAGCGCCAGCAGCGGCAAGAAGGCAAGAGACACATAACGAGACCGCTCTTGCGCCGCGACGCGTACGCACCCATTTAGCAACCGGCCGAAGCTAGTGCTAATATCTAACCGTTAGACGCGAAGATTGGGAGAAGTACCGCTCATCCCGAACTACGGAACGACCCAGAGTGCTGATTGCTGACCCTTCGGTGAGTACTGCTGCATTGTTTCCTTTTGGTGGATGATCTTCGTTTTACCGTTTTTAACCGGCGAGTATTTGGTTATACTCGATCCAGATTGGCGAATTGACGTGCAGTGTTATCCTACTTAATTTAAGTTAATTTTCTACAACATTTTTAAAAACTAGGTATTGCAGTTTTTTATTTATTTTTATTTCAATTTAAATTTTGCCTTTTCTTCTTATTTTTGGTCAAGATTTGATCTACCACAGTGAAAAAAAAATTACATAGCCACTGTTTAGCTTACTAGCTTAAAAACACGTCCATTTAATGGAAATTAAAAAATCTTATCAAAAAAATTTTTACAGAAAAAATCTCCATACAAAGCATTAAGTACCCTACAAATCTCGTTAAGCCAGTACTTTCGAATTTAAATTTATCGGCGTTCGAAGTCTTTTCGGCCAGTATTTTTTTAGTAAAAAGCTGGACAAGGCTTTGTTAAGCTTACAACTCAAATGTCATAGTTTGAAAATTGCAGACTAATAGTTTTAACTTTTTTTTTTTCAAATAATACATGCGAAATTAAGATTTTAAGTTGTTTTAGTTTATCCTAGCTGCTAAATTTAACCAGAGCAAGAGCACGCAGATTAAAATTTCTCGAAAACAGTGCGACTTTTACTGAGGTAATTTTTTGATATTTGGTAGATGACCTGCCCACCTATGTTCCATTTCCGTTTATCGTACTACTTACGGGACTGCCAAATTATTCCAATGCGGACTTAGCTTGGACGGACTCTACTTAACAATTTTTTTTTCAACTCTCTTCCATTTAGTTAAATGGAGAAAGTTAAGCAAAAATATACATAACATGAGTATTTTGCTCCTTTTCAGATATCACTTTGTGTGACTTTGATAATCGCCTTTGTCGAAGCACAGACGAATTTAGAAAAGCGATCGAACCCTCCGATATGGCGGCGCCCACCCGAAGAAAGAAAAAAGCTGACCCTGTTCCCCAGGAACAACAAGAAGTTTGTCGTAACTGAAAAAACAACGCCTAGAACACAAGTCACAAAGCCAATGTTTACAACCAAGAGGCCGCTGATGAGAAAACTATTTGTGAAAGACAACATAGACAAAAGAACGTGGTCTTTTCCATCGCAAGAACCCGCGATGATGCCCAAACAATTCAGTATGCCGGTAACTCCACATCCGAAGCGGGATTATAATAGAAGTTACAAAACAAAAGCTCATGATCAAAAAGCTCAATCATCGACGGTAAAAACTATCGCAACTAGCGTAAAGGCAGAAAGTTCAACAAACAAACTTAAGCTTAATAAGGGCAACTTAATTCAAGCATACAACAATAAATCATCAAGTAACAATGCAAATGAAGTGATTCAAAATAATGATTCTGTCATAGCTAAATCACCTGTAAAACTTTTCAATGCTGACAGCATAAAAGAAAACACGGCTGTTACTAAGCTTAATGAAGAGGTTGAAAACACGAGAGAAAAAGTTTTCATGAGCAAGCCGGTGGACCACGTTATGCAAGATAATAAACCGTTAACTGCCAGCTTGCCCAATACAGTCTCCGAAAAATATATAGATGAAAATAATTATGAAAACAGCGAAATAAGTTTAGCACAAATAACTATTAATGAACAAATAAATAAAACAGCTGAAAAGGATATCATTAGCAAACAAATACATAACATCTCTCAGAATGATGATTCATTAAAAGTAAATGTCTCAGATGAATACGTAGTCAATGAAAGTGATTCTCGTGCCGGTCATGCTACACCTACAGAATTAATAAACAATAAAGAACATGAATCCCAAGTAATACATAATACATTTATCGAAGAACCATTAAGTCGCTATGAACCACTTGAAGGCAGATCTTTAGAAACAAATGATCTTAATGATCAAAATGATTTTACAATTTCGAAGTTAAATGACACGCAAAGTTCTGACGAGAAATCAGAAGATTTCTCAAAACTGAAGGAAATAGAAATATTAATGAAAGAAATTTCCAAAGATACGAACAGTTACAGAGACCATAAACTTTCGATACACTCCAATTTCAATTTCAGTTCAGTCCAAGATGTCAACGAGGAAAATGTAAAAATTCAACCACAGAAGTTTGAAGAAAACTCGAACAATTACTACGAAGGGAAGCCTATCATTGGTTTGGATAATGAAAATAAAATATCTACTGAAAAAAACGTCGATGTCGCTGAACTTGAAGCTACAAAAAAATATGACAGTGAAAATATTGGAATCGAAACGGACCATACAAATACTGAATCTAAAAGATCCAGTAAAAATAACATAATGAATGATTTAGAGAATCTAATCGAGGTTATCAAAAGCAATAGCACCTCTTCGGAAAGTATAGCACATATTACTGACTCACAACTTTTAAAACTTTATTCAAATATTGCAGTAGAGTACCCTGATAAGTCTGACACAATATCAGCCGAATACGACCATACTCCTTCTTCTTCTACTACTACTACTACTACTTCTCCTGTGCCATACTTATATTATTATGATAGCCTAACCAACTCGCCAATAGAAGATACTTTTGATAATCTTAAAATGCTTAGCGATAGCTTAACCAAGTCTCCAATAGAAATAACTTTTGACAATCTTAAAACGCTCAGGGTGGAAGAAAAATCGGAAGAACCTGTTCTTATTAGATCTTCGAGTATCGTAATCGACCAAAATACTGCAAATCAAATAACTGACAATGCCATCTCTATGGATAATGATTCTGTTACGGGAATTACAGAAAAGAATGAAGATGGAGACACTGATATTTTCAGTGGAATTATCAATTTATATATAGAAGAAAATATCAACCACAATAATGAAAATAGTGCTATCATGGATAACTTACACGATTTAGCCGAAATCATCAAAGATAAATCTACAGTTGATAATCGCATTGAAGAAGCTTTTAGCGGAACACAGCTTATGAACCTAGATATAAATATTATCGAAGAATATAGCCATAAACCTGACGAAATCACCACTGAATTAGACGGGACCACCCAAGCATTTTACTTAAATGATGGATCCTTAACTGAAACTCCAATAGAAATAATTTTCGATAGCCAAAAAGCGCTTATCACTGAAAAAAAATCTATTGTACCAGCTTTTAACGAAAATACACATAAAATAATCGAAAAACCTCAAATCAATGGATTAAATAAAAATGACGAAATAATATCCATGATCAATGATCCTACGACAGAGATTTCAGTAAAAATAGAAGATGGAAGCACTAACGAAGTAAGTCCAATTGAAATTTTGAATATTGAACAGAACAGCAGCGAAAATAATGAAAATAGTGCAATTGTGATTACCTTACCAAACTTAGACGAGGTTCTCAATAACAATTTATATGTTGGTGATGATATCGAAGTAGTTACTAGTGAAACAAAGCTTTTAAATAGTCATATAAGTATTGTTAATGCTGATGTTGATAAACCTCATGCAGTAACCGTTGCCTTTGACGAGACCCTCGACACGAAACAAGACTACATTGGATCTGAACATAAGACTGCTCCTTCTACAAGAATCCTCTTCAATGATCGTGAACCACATAGCATGGGTCTGTCATCTAGCGTATATACAAATAAAATTACTAATGAACCAGTGACTGACCAATTTAATTTAATTGAAGAAATAATCACTAAAGTGGAAGACTCCTTAAAGAATATTTCACCAAACGTTGAAGATGCTGATACTATAAGGCAAACTGATTCACTGAGTCTAGTCGACGATGACTCAAATTTTGTTCACAATACTGAAGTAGCTATTACTGAAAAACAGCTCGTAACTATTCATTTAAACATTACCGAAGAAAACAGTGACCAACCTAACATGATCACCATTGTAATGGATGGAACTACTCAGAAAACTCACTTAAATGGTGAACACTTGGACCATGCTCCTATTGGCATTCTCTTCGAAAACCTTGAACCACTTAGTTCAAAAAATGAAAAACTTCATGTGCCAATAAATGAAATATCTAATGAATCAGTCACTAATCAACCAAGTCCAAATTACGATGGTATTGAAACAACTGAGGAATCTGTTAATGAAACAGATAAAGATTTTTCAGATGAATGGTTAGACAACAGCTCACACCTTCCTAATGATAATGCCTCTAAGTCAAACAATTTCAAAGCCATAGGAATTCGCAGTGAATCGAACATAGCTAGTGAGGAGACATCAAGTGAATTAATCGTGGGTAACTCTATTAATTCAAGCGATGCCATTTCAAACGCGTCATCAATTGTCACCAACGGTTCCAGTAGCAGTCTCGAAGAAATGTTTGAAATAATGATAGCCCAATCTGACCGCTCAAAAAATATGGCTGACGAAACTTCAAATGTATCATATATATTAAATGACAGTTCAAGTACCCTAGTACCACAAGAAGACATATCTGATGAAATAATAGGTGACCATACGAAAAACTTGACCGATGATACTTCATATGAATCACATGTTTCAAATGATAGTCTCTCTAGCTTAGTAACAACTGAAGAGATATTTGATAAAATAACAGTTGACGAATCAGAAAACATTACTGATGAATTTTCAAACGAATCATATACTGTAAATGACAGTTCTAGTAGCGTAATAACAACTGAAGAAATATTTGATGATATAACATGCGACGAATCAGAAAACTTAACTGATGAAATTTCAAACGTATCGCATATTCTAAATAACAGTTCCAGTACCGATGTAATAACTGAAGAGATATTTGATGGTATAAAGGATGACAAACCAGAATGTATAACTGATGAAGTTTCAAACGAGTCACGTCTTGAAGAAATTCATATATCTGATGAGAAATCTGAAGAATTGATTGAACAATCCAAAAATATAACCGGTGAAGATGCATCTAATGATTATGTCATCGATATACGCCACCCGAATACAGAATTGGCGTCTAATGATATGCTTGTTAGTAGAATTAAAAGGTAAATTCATTAATTATATGGCATTAATTGTATAATTAAATTATCTTGTGACGTCTGACTTATTTTTAATGTGCTAATAATGATTTTATTCATTACAGGAGCAATAATATAATTGAAGAAGAGAACCTGGCGACAACTTTGAGCGGCTTCAAGTATACTGGACAAGTGACTCGACTGGGTCACGACTTACGGTATAAAAATATCAATGCCTGAATGAAATGATTAGCAAACTGTTTTCGGAAAACCATTGCTTTGATGTTTAAATACAGACGTCAATGATGCTAGCTAATTGATTCAAACGCCATCCTGGGCGATATTGAAGTTATACCTAATTGAAATCGGCGTAATGTATGAAATTCATTATCACCCAGGTGGCGTATGAATCAATTCGCCTCTTAACAGTCGACATAAAGTTTACCACTGACAGATGGTTTGCCTTCATTTCATATTCAACTTCAACGACCTACAAATAAAGACAATTTTAGAATACCCACGTTTGCAGATTTTGTAATAGCTACTTTATTTGTATGGTGATAAAGTTGGAAATGAAATGAAGGCAAGCCATCTGTCAGTGGTAAACTAAAAGTAAATGTATTGTAATTGATAGCCCAGTGGCTAGTGGTAGTGGCCTATGGCCTCTCAAGCAGATGCTCGTGGGTTCGAGCCTAGACTCACATCTCTAAGGTTTTCGGAATTTACATGGGTATTTTCAGAAAAAAGTGGACCCTGTACTTTTTTTAAAAACCTATCAAATTTTGGGTTATTTCTACTCAGAATCACAAGCACTATCGATTTAAGCAATAAAAAAGTGTGCCCCTTTTAATTGTCAGTTTTGTGACGCTGTTAACCGTCACCGGTTGTATGGACCGTCACAAAACTGACTAATAAATTTTGTATGGAAAAATTAAGGATAATTAAGGAAAACGGGTAGGTACATTTTTTTTTCTGAAAACTCCCACATGCGAAATTATATTTGTAATTGAGTAGCTTAACTTCATACTCCTATGTGTCCATCTCTGAGAATTATAAGAATTTGGTATTAGAAAAAAAGGTAAATAAGGCAGATAATCTCTTAACAGGGTAGAGAGATGATATCTGCTTGTGAAATTAAGCGACTCAAGGACTCAATTCATTATGACCATTACGGTGAAGGCAAACGTCGTGAGGAAGCACTTTTGCGAAGAAATTAAATAATGTATCTAAAGTTCCTAATCTGTACTGGACTTTATTCAGCTAGTGGCCATAAATCCACTTCTATTAAGTTTATACTTACTGTTATAAGTTATTGCCTTTTTCGCTAATTAAATTAAATCTTGTAGTTTTAACTAGAATTAAGTTTTTATCATCTCTTAGGGTGAGGCCACACGAGCGTAATTTTGTGAGTCGTAAGCGGCAGAATTTCGGTTCGCGCCATACAATATGCGGGCCATCACGTGACACAATATATGGCGCAACCGAAATTCTGCCTCTCACAACTCACAAAATTACGCTCGTGTGGCCTCACCCTTAATCGTAGGTAGATTAGTTAAAATGAAAAACTTTCTGTATGTATAATTATTTATTATGTTCTTTAAAAAAATACTTACATTTACAGGCACCTAAAATGTACATCCTTATTCTAGTACAACGCAATGGCAAAAATCATTTCCTCACATTTGTTACAAATTCTGTTCCTCTATCGATCACACGAGAAATATAAATTAAATGTAAACTAGTTAAGGCAAGAGAAACAAATGTGCAGTATACATATTATTATATAACATATACACAAATTATTAGCTTTAGATTTATCAGAGTTTAAAAAAAAACTGTACCTACATGGAATTTAAACATTGTTATTTTTAATATAGTTAGGATTGTATTTTGATTTATTAATTAGATATGGCGTTTATCTACTTGAACGCCAACGACCCATATTAAAGTTATCACTTGAACGCCACTTCATTATCACTTTGTAATGTAACGTGAACTTGTAGTGTAACTTTAAAAGTATTAAAATAATATGTTGTTGGTGTTCCCATGATATCTTTCGAACAATATACATAAGTCGTTGGCGATCAAAAGATCACTAAATGTATGACATTAAAGATGACATTAGATCAAATAATAAATTGAATGCCAAAGATAATTTGTGGTATACTTTCAAACCCGAATAATTACAAACAATGATTCTAACAGACACGCAAAATCAAGTCTGTGAACGTAGGTATTCCCTTTACCTCTATTATATTACTCTCGTAGTCTCGTAAAACCCACATCAAATTTTAACTATCATAATTCGTAACGTAACATAATTATAGTCAATCAAGAAAAGTGGACACTTGCTTTGACTTATGTACACTATGTACAGTCAGTAGCAAAAATAGGATTAGCGGTTGTGGTGCTCAAAATGATACACACACTCTCTTATCATCTTGATAGAGGCGTGCGTAGATAATTTTGAACACCAGCTTGCATTGCTGCTGGCTGTACTAAATATAGTACGCTTTGGGCCTTACGAGGTTACTTTGAACTTAAGTACAGTCGAGTTCAAGAGTAGAACCCCTTGGTACTTTGTCGTGTAATTAATTTGTAACAATTTAAGCTCCCAGTATCGTTGTTCATTTGTCGAAATGCGTAGGTATACTGAACAAGGCGTTCAGCTTTTTTTGAGCTTGACTGTTCAGTCGTCGCCATCATAAACATCGGAGCATTCAAGGTACCTACTCAAAAGCTCAAAAATATCTGAACACGCACGTAGGTACAGTCGGGGTACGAAAACCATCGTCAGTTAATAAATTGATTTCTTTCTCTAGTCATACATAATACTCTTAGTACCTACCTTTTGAAAAAATGGGAAATATCAATGCGATATTCTGTTTCATTTGAAATAAAATGTTGACAGGAATGACAATTGCCTTGGTGCAAGCAAATGTCAACTTTGAGGTGACGAACCTTTTTTTACCCCGACTGTATTATCAAACCGCAATCAGAATGGGACTGTCAGAGCTGTCATTTCATACATATTTTGACGTAAGCATATAGAATTACTGACAACTCCAATCCCTTTCTAATCGCGGGCGAATAATACGAGATTAACGATACAAAAGATACAGTAGAGAAATATTTCTCTAGGCAGATGTTCAGATATTTTTGACCACCTTGAATGCTGTATGTTTGTGATGGCGACTGTACCCAGGACAGAAATTCGTTCACATCTTCATGCGTGAGAATGGTGTCCATTAATATAAAATTGTAACGGTAACTAAGAACACCAATATACCAATAATCCAACAGAGCGGCTAGCATGGACTTTTCTCATTTGCAAGGGTCGAAAAACCCAGTCATTTTACTTACGACTGCAAATCGTAATGACTACTATAGCTAAACCGTTTAAATGAGTACGCACCGGCGCAGCGTTGGGGGGTATGACGACAAAGGGGCCGAGAGAGTAGGGGCGGCGAGCGCGCCTCGTGTGCCTGCCGCTCGCACCTCTCCCGGCCCCCTTTGTCGTCAGCCCCTGTACCGCGCGGGCGAAGACTCATTTAAACAGTCTAGCTATAATTATACTCAATACTTATATTTTTAAATGACGGTAATTTTTCGACCGCTGCTCATTGGTCACTATGCATGTCTCTTTTGTACGTGGTACTGGTTAAGGCCCATACTACACGGGCGGTTCTCCCGCCGCGGGAAACCGCTTATGAAACGCCACTAGACACAATTTTATATGGAAGTTGTATGGTGCAAACTACACTGCGCAGCTCCGTCGAGCGGTTTCCCGCGGCGGGAAACCGCCCGTGTAGTATGGGCCTCAGGCTTAGCGACAAAACAAGTCGCAGCCACTTGTGCTAGCTGTGCAAGGAAGAAAGAAAGACTGGGATAGGACCACTGGCCACATTGGCTACTAGATTCGTCGTGTGTCTGCTGTTGAGAAATAAGGTTCGAAATAATTTTTTTTCAAGTTTCTCTTGATTATGAGAAAGAAATTCCCAAATTTTTCTCATTAAAAAAAAGTAAATTGCGGACTTTATAGTGAAAATGCCCTTTCATGTGGCAACTTGAATATACATGTACCCAAGTAATGCAAACAATCGCTTCAGCCTGGCAGTCCTACTATTGTGTGTTTACCGCTTTAAGCCTTGGAAAAGAAAAAGTCAGCTATAAATAAAATTAATAACTATTCTATAGTAACATTCTTACTTCTTGCGTAAAAAAACTCTACAAATCATTCTGAACCTTATTCCTCAAAAAGCAACACTCAAAATCGACAGTGGTAATTGTACTCGCAGTTGAGATTGACTTGAATTTGTTCATCAGTTCACCAGTAGATGGCGCTATTTCTTCTTCAGCCGGAAAACGTCATTGAGCGGCGCGTACGGCGTCCGTGTTGGGATCGAGTTGAACGCGTACGCAGGCTGCGCGTCAGCGCGTAAGATCACGACACCTGTGTCACAAAGTTATTATTAAAATATTGCTACTATAAAAATACTATTTATTAATGTACTTGGCACGAACGCCAGATTATACCTGACATAGTAACAGTAAACTATGAAAAAAAATTACTACCCCATGCGTTCGTGCACCCGAAATCGGTTTTATTTGTATGGAAAAACGGTTTTTTTTTTCGGTTTTCATCAAACAACAAAATCGTTTTTAGATGCCCTAGCACAAACGCACGGGGAAGTAATTTTTTTTTACATTTTACCTACTCTGACTACGTCAAGTGTAATTTGGTAGCAATTTGGTTGCAAATTGCACAAACCATTTATCTAATGAGATTGTAATCAATGAGATAGATTAGGTTAGTAAATAAAAAGTTTGAATAAAAAAAAATTTTTTGAGAAAAACTTATGCAATTATTCGGTGACTAATACCAATTTTATTGAGCTTTTACAAAAAGAAGTAGAGTCAACAAGTTGTAAATTCCAAAAATCAAGAAGAAAATCTCAAACAAAACCAGCTAGGTTTTTATAAATAAGAAGGTTAATTGTGCGATTAACATAATTATTTTGCAAAATAGCATAGCCTCTTTTCTCGTCATCCGAGAAGGTCAGGAAAGTATGAAACAACTGGATTTTATGGTAGAAAAATTAAGTCAAAGAATGTTCTGAATTGAAGCAACGCTTAAATTGGCTTGGAACAAGGCTTTTGAGATTAGTACGTAGGTATATCAACCAGATAAATCTGTACAAAAGATTCAACCTTGCTTCCTTTACAATATGATACAAAATCAACTGAATTTCATATACTCTCTTTCAATTTAATTCTTTATAGGCAAACAATATAAAACTACAAATTTTCTTAGTAGCATGTCTAAATTGGTGGGGGATTGGAAAAGGGTTAAATAAAGCTACAGTTTAGCTTGGCCAAAACGTAATTCGATCAAAGCAAGCAAAAAAGTGAAAATCTACCACCTAAAGGTGCGCTTTCACAGAGGCGGAGCCAAGACGTATAGAGTTTGACTAATCAGATTAGTTGCAATCTACGTCTCTCCCCTAGTAATGTGGCAATGCGACGTGGCTTTCAAACATGATTGATCGATGCTACATGTCTTTGCTCCGTTACGTTTCTATGGAAGCGCACCTTAATACTGTACCTTCCTTCACCGCATTGATGTCGCAAAACCTATTAAAGCTAAACAACCTCTTACCAATGATAAAATAAATAATTATATATGTATAAAGCTTTCCCATGTAGCTCCCTGCATCTAGCACGACTTCTGGTTGTTGATGTTCTATATGATGTAGAATAAAAACGTGACAACAAAAATTTGCAGATGCGCCAGCGGCGGAGCCACTTCAGAACACCACTAATTGCTCCCGAAAGCCACTTCCACTTTCGGTTACGGAATTTCAACCGAAACTCAAATTTAACGTCAAAATTGAATGTTCGGTTTGACTCTAGATTATCGCTTGCTTTCCGTCTGTTCTCTCAAGCATTTCCGGACTTTCAAAGTTGTTTGCCTACTGCTTATTTCCATAAAGCACTTACTCATGACAGGAGATTGCAGAGCGCGTTTTTCCCTCTATTGCATATTTATTTATCATCATAATATCGGCCTGTATACGTCTCGCTGCTGGGCACAAGCCTCCTCATAGAACGATAAGTGATAGAAAAAATGCAGAGCAGAGATACGGGGCTGGCTAATTTTTGACCCCTTGTGAGCTGTCGTGAAATTTGAGCTGACACCCGCCCCCGTAATCCTTAACTGAGATTTTGAAAAATGTGCGTGTAAATTCGCTAATCTGTGCTTAATCACGAATAGGTTTCTGTCATATTTTTGAGGAGAACTTAACTTATTCTAGTAAAATTTAGTATTTGATGTTTGCTGAGACGCTGCCTCCCCACGTCAGGTTAAATAAGATTAGACTTGATCCCCTACCCCCCTAAAACACCTCATGTTATTTACGTATGGATGCCCTCGAAGCTAAACTCCTGTCATGAGAGTTCTGTGCTTGTATTTTACGACAACCCTAACACTTTTATTATGGTGTGGAAAATGCGCCTTTTGCATTAATCTCTTTTCTGGGAAACAGAGTGTATGTGGGGCTCCCACAAGTGGCATGCCCTTTAAAAACCACACAGATTCCCTCATTGCCATTGTGAACGCCACGGGAACATGTAGAGAGACCGCGACGCCCGCCCATTGGCCGCCACGGGATAGGGCTCTTCTGATCGACTCCGTGCAATGCGGGCTCGGCTTAACCCTTCCACCCTAAGCTATTTTACCACGACCCTACCCTACCCTAAGCAGCACAAGCTGGGTGATGTTACACCGCACCCGGATACTGAACAAGCGCAACACGTTCTACCTGAGGGGTTCACTTTCACTTTGATCTTCGTCTGCGGCGAGAGGACACCGTAGTCCACGTCTTCGTACAGGTCCTGAAATAAAAGTCAAAGTTAAGAAACAAATAAAAAACAAAATGAACTTCACCTCGTTTACAACTCGTTCAATCTAGAAAACTGTCATCCGGCTAAATCATGCATGACCTACGCCACGTACACTCGTACAAATAGCACTGTATGAAAAAAGTCTTAAGAAGTATCAAGGATGATATAGACTGGATTAGCAATCGCCATAGTACAGATCGGCCGCGGAAAAATAGTTCGATTATTAAATCTAGATGGCGCTGACATATAGCCTTCAAAGCCTCGGGCTATATTTCAGCGTCATCTAGATTTAATAATAGAACTATTTTTCTGCGAACGATCTGTACCTACTATGGCGATTGCTAATCCAGTCTATATGATCCTTGGAAGTATTCTGCACAGTGCAAACGACACTTACTATTCGATATTTTTTTATTGTATATTTTTTACCAGATTAAATAAAGAAACCATATGAACGTCACGCACTTGGGCGCACTTGGTTGTTTAGTTAATCTTCGTCGTGGTCATGGTTGTTTAGTTCGCGAGGTGCCTAAGTTGATCTAACTCCGACAAACTTATTACCACCAAACCTTAGAGCCAACTTATTAACGACAACGCTTACAGCCAAATCGTATTTGGATTCGTAATTAAATAATATTTTAGGTTTACCTCGACTCTGTACCCAGCAGGATTGTTCAGCCCGAGTTCCCGCAGCGTCACAGCGACGTCTGAGGGCGTGCCGTCCGTCCGCCGGTTCACGAACGCCACGGCGTACGAGTAGTACTGCCCTTGGATCGGCAGGATAGGACGGGACCAGATCTCTATGCCGCGGTGCTGGAAACACAAGGAGAATTTTAAATAATACTTAGGTAAATGAACTGAAACAATTACTTTGCTCACCCGCGACCAACTCCGACAACCCGCTCCGCTTCGCTCTTTGGTCGCGGGTGAGCAAAGTAATTGTTTCAGTTCATTAATATGGACCTCCGCAAAATAACGCCTGATTCAATATAGTACATTACTGCAGCGGCCGCGAAATAGGGGATTGCCGGCCGAGTAGTTATAGATGGCCGAGTGTTAACGAGGCCATCTAGAGATACGAGGCCGGCAATCCCTGTTCGTGGCCAAGGCTTGTATAGAGTTTTTCTCAAACATGCATCACCATCACCACCATCATCATCATCACCATCATCATCATCATCAACATCATCATCATCATCAACATCATCGTCATCACCATCACCATCATCATCATAATCATCATCACTATCATCATCATCATCATCATCACCATCATCATCATCACCATCATCATCATCACCATCATCATCACACCATCATCATCATCACCACCATCACCATCATCTTAAACGCCATCATCAACACCATCACCACCATCATCATCATCACCATCATCATCACACCATCATCATCATCACCACCATCACCATCATCATCACCATCATCATCATCATCATCATAAATAAGCGTAGTGGCAGAATGTCTTAATGAACCAAAACGCAAATATTGCTTATAGTTTTTTTTAATGGCTAAATGCTATGATGCCATAGACCTATAAACGACATGGTATGAAACAATAGACGATCACTTTGCTGGCCTTGGCCAGCAATGTTGTATGAAATTCCATTATTGACCTCTCGTCTAGGCGCACCTGCACCACCGGCTGCACCTGCACCTGCAACGTGACCCTTCGTGGCGTATTGTAAGGAACATAACGTCAATATTTCATAGCATGTTTGAGAAAAATTATTTTATAATAATTCAATTTGTATTCCTTTACACTTAAAAAAATATTTATGAAAAGTGATTCATGACGAGATGTATCACTTATCACAAAAAATATGTATCAAATTGGTCTCACATTGGTAGGTACATATTGAGTTGTACCCTAGTCTGGTTTTAGAAAAGTTGGTCCAAAGTGATATAACTGTAAATATATCAATATTTCCGAAAAAAATACCGAAAAATAAAATGTGAAAATGAATTCAACTTCACTTATACCACGAAGCACGAAAATAGCCTTTAGAGTAATTACATTAAGGGGTTACAACTTGATATATATCAATGTGCACGATATTTATGCCGAAATGCTGCTAGTTGTATCACTTTTCACAAAATTATCTCCGAAACTATAGCAACTAGAAGTACGTGACATAGACCAAAAAATTCGTTATTTTTTTCTGATTATTTCTAAATAAAAACACATAAAAGGGTACAAGTTAAGTTACATCACTCATCACAGGAGGCACAGATATGTACCAAATATTATGTGAAACCTTTTCTATGAAACGAAATTCTATGAAATATTTGTCTATAAAACAAGGGGCACCCATATAGGAACATTGTTGGAAAAAAATGAATTAGTCCTATATCAATTTCCGCAATTTTACCATTGGACAATGATTCCGTTTTCGACAACATTCAGTATGCGGCATCTTTACTTATTGATATGTTTAAAATTACATTATTTCTAATTAGGCTTATAATTGCGAGTTGATTATTTTCTATTTGTACTTAATGGTGATGACAGTAAATCCCCTGGCAGCATAAATTGACGATAGAGAAAAATGTGAATTTAAATAATGTTGTTGCTAATTATTTATTAATTCAACATTCAAACTCCATTCAAACATTAAGTATGCGGCATCTTTCCTTCTTGATATGTTTAAAATTGCATTTTTTCTAATTAGACTTATAATTGCCAGTTGATGATTTTCTATTTGTACTTAATGATGATGAATTGATGACAGTAAATCCCCTGGCCGCATAAATTAACGATAGAAAAAAATCTAAATTTAAATATGTTGTTGCTAATTACTAATTTATTGTTAATTATTTTTAATTTCTTCGCCGTTATTAAAAATGTAACACGTCATAGACGCGACGTCATCAACTTTATAGGTAACGCCACGAGAATTGAGGAGAACGAATACACACACAGCTACATAAAGTACTGATTGTAAAAAAGATAGTGAATGAATGAAATGACTGAGTGAATGAAAATGTGAGTTAGGTATATGATCTTATGATGAAATACTTACGCAATACTATGCATAATAATGCACATTATAATTTTTCTTTTTTCATATAACCCATTTTTGATATAAAACAATTTAAAACTGATAAGAAATATTCGCAAGAAACAAATCGGTGTTTTATAAATAGCGAAAAATATGCTTATCTGATTTATATAAAATAGATCAAAATACTTTATTTTCTGTTTTGTTTGAACTAGATGTATTTTCCAAAATTATTATTAAAGAAATAGGTTGAAGAAATTTTTATTCAATCTTGTAATTCTATGTTGAGTCTCTTAAACTTGCTATCGGTACGAATAAATATCAAAATCCCGCTGTCATTACAAGACGTGTTGTTGTGTGCGTGACCTCAACTCTAATGGCGTTACCTATATTATCATAAAATTTTCTGCAAAGAATTCGTTTATCGCGGAACGATGCAATTTTCCAATATAAAAGTATTCTATGTTAATCGAGGTTATAATTTAGAATGTAAAATGGGTTTTATGAATAATTAAACAGCAACAGTGCAAATAAATGTTCATTTACTACCTTATTAATATTTTAATGCATTAATATTATACTAGGTACTTATAATTGCTTAGTTTTATAAATTAATTAGTATAAAAAAAATATATAAAATTAAACTTTAGGTATATATGTACTAGCTGTTGCTCGCGACTCCGTCTGCAAAGAATAGGGGTACAAAAAAGCCTAAGTTCGACATATTCTCAGACCTGCCAAATATAGACAAAGAAATCATAAAAATCGGTCCGACCCATTAGTTCACACGAACGAAGCCGCCGGTAAAAGCTAGTAGAGTCTGTCCAAGCTAACTCTGCAGAAGTCAAGAATCATTAATATTTAAAAAAATAATATAGCAACACCGTTATGTAATGGATTATTAGTTTTGATACTAGATATTATTTCGTTTTTTACACGCTTTATATTAGCTTCACCTGTATGTATGTATGTTTGTAACCGACTCCTTAGGGCGCGATTTTGACCCACTTCCCGGTTTCCGATTGAGCTGAAATTTTGCACATATGTGTAAATTGGATGACAATGCAATATTATTGTAACATGGAGCTGATCTGATGATGGAGCTGGATGGTGGCCATAGGAACTATGTAATAAAACAACACAATCCCGTCGAGTTTGGGCTCGTTTGATTCGTCTTGACGAGCACTTTGATCTCAGATGGTAACCAGGGCCTGATGATGGAGCTGGAAGATGGCCAAAGGCACTCCACAATAAAACGACACGAGCCCGTCGAGTTTGGGCTCGTTTGATTCGTCTTGACGAGCACTTTGATCCCATATGGTAACCAGGGTCTGATGATGGAGCTGGAAGATGGCCAAAGGCACTCCACAATAAAACGAAACAACCCCATCGAGTTTGGGCTCGTTTGATTCGTTTTGACGAGTACTTTGGTCCTAGATGGTAACAAGGGTCTGATGATGGAGCTGGAAGGGGGGTAGGTGGCGGGGTGGGGGGGGATTGGGGTGGGGGTAAGGGGGTTGGGGGTAAGGGTGTGGCGGTTGGGGTAAGGGGGTGGGGAAGGTTTGGGGGAAATAGGGTGGGGGTGTTGGGGGGTTCGGGGGTTAGGGATTTTGGGGGGTTGTGGAAAATGGGGAGGGGGTAAGAGGCCTAGTTGGTAACAAGGGTTTGATGATGGAGCTGGAAGGGGGTGTAGGTGGAGGGGGGGGGGGGGGGGTTGGGGGGAAATGGGAGGGGAAGGGGGTTTAGGGGGTTGGGGTTAAGGGTGTGGCGTGTTGGAGGGGTTCGGGGGTTAGGGGTTGGGGTTTTAGGGGGTTGGGTTTGGGGGGTGAGGGGGTTGTGGTTAGGGGTTTGGGGGAAGTTTGAGGAAATGGGGTGGGGGTCCGGGTTTAGGGGGTTGAGTTAAGGTGGTTGGGGGTTTGGAAAATGAGGAGGGGCGTAAGGGGGGTTTAGAGGGTTGGGGGTAAGGTTGTAAATTTTGGGGTTTTCTTACTCATTATTATTTTGTGACGTTTTTTACGGGTAATTATCAAAATATATAAAGTTTAAAAATAATAATGGACGAAATACATAATGGTCATTTGATATAGTCTAATTTTCTTGGAACTTCTCTACTTTACAGGATTTTCATAAAATAAACCTAACCTAACCTAAACCAATCTGTAGATTACACGATTAAAAAAGTTCGTTTAATCACTAGTTTCAAAGAAAATTTTAGTATACATAAAGACCATCATATATTTCGTCCATTATTCGTTTTAAACTTTATATATTTTGATACGTTCCCGTTTTTTTCATACAGTTTATATGGCTCGACGCAAACCTGACACAAAAAATTGTATGGAAAATTAGAAAGCTTTTACCTACTCTACCCTGAAAATAAAAAACAGTAAATATGCGTTTTCCGAACAAAAAGCATTGAAACTCTTCGCGGTTTTGCGTCTGTATTCAGTTGACTGGCAGGATCACTGTGGAAATAATTCAAATTAAATAATACAGTCTCAGCTTCTATCAGCTTCTAATAGTAGGTCTCCTGCGGTGGGGAGTTTATAGGTAATTGACATTGTTATTGAAATAATACATCATTAACTTTATTTTTCTTGGTCTGTTAGTTTTGGGCAAGTCTTTCGTTCCGCCTGCTACTCGTAATTTTTCAAGGTATGGTCCTTCTATCCTATTGGAAATGCCTTCAAATATTCACGCAGCCTATTTTTCGTTTATTGAATAATTTAAGAAAAATCTTTTGTTTTACCAGCCTGCTACTGCTGGGTAAAGCCTCTTGACCTCCACAACTCCTAAATTGTTACGTTAAGCCAGTCATCTTCTTCGTCGTGTTCTTCATTTCTGAAGGTCGTGCTCGACTTTGAAAGCCTTTGCAAAGACGTTGACGAACCGCTTCCGCACCAATTTGTCTTCGGCTTGTCTTAGGGCAAAATGAGTCCCGTTATTGCCTATGAGGGGAAAAGATAAGGGCAATTATAAATGCGTTAAAATCGCGCTTTCATCTTTTTGCTCTTCCTCAACGGTGATTGTTCTTCAAAACAACCCTACGATATTTACGTATAATCAGCTTGTTATAAGTTAAATACATCGCACAGGAAATAACTTAATGATTGTTAATTGCCAATTTGGTTATGATTCATAACGATCATTTGTCTATTACTGTTTAATGCATTTCGCCGAGGGAAATACTATAATTAGAGACGATCTAAGGTTAACAGCTCATTTGTTTAGTGTGTCTAGAGACAGTGGTGCGAAAGTATAGTGTCAATATGAAGACTCTTTGGGTGAGTTCATTTTATAATAAATCTACATTTACACTAATAAAGAGGAAAGATTTGTATTTTTGTATGTAATGAATAAACTTAAAAACTACTGGACCGATTTCAAAAATTCTTTTGCCGTTCACTACATATTCAAATATTATCTTTCCTCATATTGTTTAGTTTTACCAAGAAAAACTTTCTATCGAATGACAGTTTCTAAACGTTTCATTTCATATGTTTAACAAAACGCATACCTACCCTCCTTTAAAAATAACATTCTTTTCAAAAATAATTGTATAGTTTGATATTGATTTGAAGGGGCATATTATGTTATTTAACGAACCTAACCTGATCGCCAGCGTGTCGACGTCACCCAGCTTCGCGGGGTGCCTATTTCCGCTCTGTGGAACAGAAGATAACCCTAACCTAATCTACTAGTAGGTACTACAGGAGTAAGGAACATTTAGTTCTTTTTCTGCGGGGGGCTTCGCCCCCCGAGCCCCCCTTTATGGGAAACTCGCCCCCTCCCTCCTTTCGCTTAAATTTGGTTAAAAAATTCGAACTACACATGATATTACATCTTCGAAATTATAGGTATATTTTATAGTTACATCTCGTGAGACGCAGCCTTTATAAAATTACGATTAGCTTAACGTCTATTTTGAAATTTTCATCGAGATAGAATACTATGAAAAAATACATCGGACAAATAATATTCTTTAATAAATAATTCTACTGTTTAATAACTTTGTAAAAATATGAGATCATAAAATTCATTGAATTGTGTTTTTGTGAAATAAGTTTCACTAAAACAAATAGTCCTTGAAAAAATAATATTAGAAATGAAAATATATGTACCAAATATTATAAGAAACCTTTTCTATGAAACAAAATTCTATGAAATATTTGTCTATAAAACAAGGGGCACCCATATAGGAACATTGTTGGAAAAAAATGAATTAGTCCTATATCAAATTCCGCAATTTTACCATGGGACAATGATTCCGTTTTCGACAACATTCAGTATGCGGCATCTTTACTTATTGATATGTTTAAAATTACATTATTTCTAATTAGGCTTATAATTGCGAGTTGATGATTTTCTATTTGTACTTAATGGTGATGACAGTAAATCCCCTGGCAGCATAAATTGACGATAGAGAAAAATGTGAATTTAAATAATGTTGTTGCTAATTATTTATTAATTCAACATTCAAACTCCATTCAAACATTAAGTATGCGGCATCTTTCCTTCTTGATATGTTTAAAATTGCATTTTTTCTAATTAGACTTATAATTGCGAGTTGATGATTTTCTATTTGTACTTAATGATGATGAATTGATGACAGTAAATCCCCTGGCCGCATAAATTAACGATAGAAAAAATCTAAATTTAAATATGTTGTTGCTAATTACTAATTTATTATTAATTATTTTTAATTTCTTCGCCGTTATTAAAAATGTAACACGTCATAGACGCGACGTCATCAACTTTATAGGTAACGCCACGAGAATTGAGGAGAATGAATACACACACAGCTACATAAAGTACTGATTGCAAAAAAGATAGTGAATGAATGAAATGACTGAGGGAATGAAAATGTGAGTTAGGTATATGATCTTATGATGAAATACTTACGCAATACTATGCATAATAATGCATATTATAATTTTTCTTTTTTCATATAACCCATTTTTGATATAAAACAATTTGAAACTGATAAGATATATTCGCAAGAAACAAATCGGTGTTTTATAAATAGCGAAAAATATGCTTATCTGATTTATATAAAATAGATCAAAATACTTTATTTTCTGTTTTGTTTGAACTAGATGTATTTTCCAAAATTATTATTAAAGAAATAGGTTGAAGAAATTTTTATTCAATCTTGTAATTCTATGTTGAGTCTCTTAAACTTGCTATCGGTACGAATAAATATCAAAATCCCGCTGTCATTACAAGACGTGTTGTTGTGTGCGTGACCTCAACTCTAATGGCGTTACCTATATTATCATAAAATTTTCTGCAAAGAATTCGTTTATCGCGGAACGATGCAATTTTCCAATATAAAAGTATTCTATGTTAATCGAGGTTATAATTTAGAATGTAAAATGGGTTTTATGAATAATTAAACAGCAACAGTGCAAATAAATGTTCATTTACTACCTTATTAATATTTACTACTATACTAGGTACTTATAATTACTTAGTTTTATAAATTAATTAGTATAAAAAAAAATATAAAATTAAACTTTAGGTATATATATACTAGCTGTTGCTCGCGACTCCGTCTGCAAAGAATAGGGGTACAAAAAAGCCTAAGTTCGACATATTCTCAGACCTGCCAAATATAGACAAAGAAATCATAAAAATCGGTCGATCCAAATCCCCAAATTTAAATTCAACTGCCCGACCCATTAGTTCACACGAACGAAGCCGCCGGTAAAAGCTAGTAGAGTCTGTCCAAGCTAACTCTGCAGAAGTCAAGAATCATTAATATTTAAAAAAATAATATAGCAACACCGTTATGTAAAGGATTATTAGTTTTGATACTAGATATTATTTCGTTTTTTTGAGTGTATTTATTCTTTTAAAAAAAAAGATGCCCGCTTCTCGTAGAAGCAGGCGGGGAGGACTTACTCATTAAATACAATAATACTCTGCCCATAAATATGCACCTTATAATAAAAAAAATACAAAATTCATGAAAACTGTGTGATTCTCGTACTTTACTCTCGTACTTGTCATCAAAAAATACAATACATAAACAATAAAATATTACTTCCATTGTACAAATAATAGGAATTTTGAAATGTGTAATAGGTACGTGTTTAATTTAATGAATACAATCAACTACAACTAACTACTACTACAACTACTACATTTTACTATTTCAAAGGCCAAATAGTACATTTTACTATTTCAAAGGACAAGTACGGTAAATTACTATCGTACGTATACAGAGTATAATTATATTTAATCGTAGATTTCGAATCCAAACTACACTATACAGGGTGTCCCGTAAGTAGTACGACAAACTGAAATGGGAGATAGGTGGGCAGGTCATCTACCAAATATCAAAAAATGACCTCAAAACAAGTCGCACCGATTTCGAGAAATTACGATTTTTCTGTTTTTTTGAAAAAGAAAAAATGTACACCCGCACGAAGATTTTGGGTTGTGTGTGATATTCCGAATTAATTATTTTTTCATTTATTTTTACTGAAAAATAATCTTGAATAGTTGTGTTATCGGATACAAAAACATTTTTAAAAACTAGGTATTGCAGTTTTTTATTTATTTTTATTTCAATTTAAATTTTGGCTTTTCTCCTTATCTTTGGTCAAGATTTGATCTACCACAGTGAAAAAAAAATACATAGCCACTGTTTAGCTTACTAGCTTAAAAACACGTCCATTTAATGGAAATTAAAAAATGATAAAAAGCTTATCAAAAAAATTTTTACAGAAAAAATCTCCATACAAAGCATTAAGTACCCTACAAATCTCGTTAAGCCAATACTTTAGAATTTAAATTTATCGGCGTTCGAAGTCTTTTCGGCCAGTATTTTTTTAGTAAAAAGCTGGACAACGCTTTGTTAAGCTTGCAACTCAAATGTCATAGTTTGAAAATTGCAGACTTGCAGATTGCATGCGAAATTAAGATTTTAAGTTGTTTTAGTTTATCCTAGCTGCTAAATTTAACCATAGCACTAGGGATTGCATTCCGGATAGTTCGAAATCCGAAATAACCTGATAAATCCGGATTTTGCCGCCTTTTATAAATTCGGATTTTAGTCACAAAAATCCGGTTTTTTCGGATTTGAATTACAGTTGACGTTTAACCAGAAAACTTAATATTTTGTTTCGTTTTCTTTCATTAGTTCTTGTGAACTGTGAATTTAAGTAACAAATTAGTGACCAGGTAGTGGGGGTGCTTGTCATATCATAAAATAATGTTGATTGTCCTAAACGTTTTTGGCCGAGAATGTTGCATTAATGTAGAATTGTTTCGGCACGAGAGAAGCGTTTCCTAAGACATCCGTTGGGTTAGAAGCATCTCTTTCATATAAGACGCCCATGTACCAAAACATCCATATTCTATAACATCTACTTCCCAAAAACACCCAAAGATCGATTTCTCTATTATTATTATTATTATTATTTATTTATTTCATTAAGATAACAATGATCTCATTTTTGTTAGTATAAGCCTTAAAATAATGTTAGTACTTAAAAGTTAAATTTGATTTTACATGTAAAATTATTTTATTTAATACAGGACAACACACATGATCAGCTATCATTTTTAGGATGCTGTTTGGGCTGCCCCTTGTTCTGCTCAGCAGTGACGCTGCTTTTTTGCGCAAAATTGCTGCAAACCCGTCCGTACGTGACTCAGCGAACATGGTGGATGCGCTGCAAAATCTTGGCAGACCAATCAGCATCCTGAAGGCGTTATTGTACTGAACCCTAATAGCATTGTATGACTTTTGGGTATATCCAACCCACAGGCTGCTGGTGTAAAAAGATGAACAGTACGCTTTAAACAGTGTAATCTTGACTGTGTTTGAACACCTAGCAAACCTGCGGGCCAACATATTTGCCCTCACACACAATGCTCTTCGCTCCCTTTCCATGTCAGCATCGTCCCTCAGATCGTCTGTGACAATGTGCCCGAGATACTTGAAGCGAGTGACTCTCGTCAGGGCGATGCCGTTTAGTTGTATGGGAGGTACAAATGTGGGACACTTATATATGCCTATATATAAATAAATTTCCAAAACATCAATTTAGCTGAGGGGCTGTTTCACCACTTTTTTTAAGTTTGGATTAGCCTGATCATAACCTTATTTGTCACATGGAATAAAAATTTCTGTTTCACCAGTCTTGATTAGCGCTAAGTGACGGACAAACTATTTCTTAATTTGACCATCAGATCAGGTGGCATTTAGCATTTTTATCCGTCACATATCTTTTTAATTAGTTAGTTTATTTTTTTGTGGCCATGGTTGGAGAGGCCTTCAGCCGGTTTCAGAAAAATAAATCAAACTATTTTTTATTTTTTAAAGAAAGAAATCATGCTAAATTGCAAACGAGAATTTAAATATCAAGATTTGAATAAAAAATATAGGTACGCTTTTAGTATTTAAAAATAAATCCAAAATTTCGTAATATTTTTTAATTACAGTTTTTTTTCAGTGGCACATTCGTTTGCTCGACCTGAACTTGTTCATCGCCATTAAAAAAAAAAAGTTAATCTGTCAAAGGGTTTGGCGCCACTTTTCGATTCGTTTTACGTGATTTTATTTTTCTTTGTTATTGTTAACCAAAGTATCGTAAATAAATACCGTTTTTGGATTAATTATAATGGTATTTGTTTATGCAAGTCCATTTCGGACCGTACGACATCTGCGCTTTCAGTGCGCGCGCATGGCGTAACACGAACCAATCATGTTTACCCTATCGCGCCTGTCAACCAATGAGCTTTCAGTGTGCGCGCATGGCGTAACACGAACCAATCACGGTTACCCGTTCGCGCCTGTCAACCAATGAGTTTTCAGTGCGCGCGCATGGCGTAACACGAACCAATCATGGTTCGTTCCGTTCGCGTCTGTCATGAAAACCCGCCACAGTAATGTTCATGAATTCAGTCCGGAGAATTAATTTAAGTTTAGGAAATTAAAATGGAGAGTTCAAGTGATGAATTTACATAGGACTTAACGCCGCCTGACGTCCTAGACCAAGCACCAAATTAAATGTGATAGCCTCCTGCTGACTAAACCGATGCTGAAATATGTAAACATCTACGAGACTTTCCCTCAATGAAAGGTAAATAAGAACGCAACATCTTTTTCCGAAAATGTTTATGAGTGCGCGCAGACAGAGAGCGGTCTGGAGTTCCGAGTTCAGAGTTCTGCGTTCTTTCGAATGTACTGAGTCTCTTACGATAACGCACACAGCAGGCGACTGGAACTCTCGAGCGATGAAAACACAGAACTCTGAACGCGGAACTCGGTACTCCAGATCGCTCTCTGTCTGCGCGCGCTCTTAGCCCCAATTTTTTTCCTCGCTTAATGCATTGTAAAATGTTGTATGATATACGTGTCGAAAGTAGGAAATTCCCAACTCATGTTGGCTAAACCAAACTCGCTTCGCTCGTTTGTTTAGGTCTCCGCCATTCATTGGGAATAGCCTACTTTCCGCACTTGTATCATAAATAACTATTCTCGGATTTGGATATCTTAGGAAAAGGATCTAGGTACTAAGATTTGAATATTGTAGAAAATGGATCTTTTAGGATGTTGATGTTTTAAGTAACGGGTCTCTCGTGCCTAAACGTAATGAGTAGCATACTATCTACTCGCTTACATTATTAATTTGTGAATTCATACATGTGAACGTCCTAAATATTTACAACTCGAACATAGAATTAGCTAAAACTTAATAGTTCCAAAATAACAGTTTCTTTAAATGACTGTATGCCTAAAAGCCTGTTTATCATCGCATCAATTTATCATAACACATAGTTTTCATAGCATCCGTATGCTAAAAGAGCTGTCTCTCATGACACCTATATGCCCGTAATGAGTGTAATGACCCGTATGCCCAAAAGACCCGTTTCTCATCGCATCAGTAAGTAAAAACAACCGATTATCATAGCATCAGTACGTCAAAACACCCGGTTCTCATAGCATCTGTATTCAGGAAAAGATAGTGATGGGAAGGGAACGGATGTTGCAAGGAAAGGGTATTTTTAAAAATGGATATCAAGACAAACGTATCCTTTTAGAGAAGCACATTTTGGAAAATGGATTATTTAAAAAAGGTTGGCGATGGGAACGGTCATTTCGGGATAAGTATCAGGTCTTTTTGCGAAACGGATATCAAGTCAAACGTATCTTTTGGGAGAAAGAAGCACATTTTGGAAACCCTCATGTATATCGGGAAACGGATTATTCAGGAAAAGGTATATGGGTAGTGACAAGAACGTATGTTTTGGGAACAGGGGTATTGGAAAACGGATAGAACAGTTCGAAAGGCAAATTTATCATTCGATAATTGAATGTTACACACAAGTAACATTAGGACCAATAATTTTTAGGACAAATAATACAAGAAACAACAATTTCAGCGCAAAAAAAAATATGCAAATGAAAGATTACGCCATGCGTCATTTGACGTAAAGTTGTTATGCGAGAAAACAATAGGAATAACAATTTTATGCCACCTGATATATATCCAGGCACTGGACTACTGGACTGACTAAATTTGGATTATAAAGATTTTTGTAGTTTTAGTTTTATATTTTCTTAGGGGAAATTTAGAAATAATAAAATGGAACACTATTATTCAAACAACATGTAATTACATGAAAATTTTAAAAGATTACTAAAAAATTATATTACAATTCGAAAAATCCGGATAGTCCGGATTTGCACGTATTAAAAACCGTAAAATCCGGATTTGAGGAAACACCAGATTTTGCAATCCCTACAGAGCACGCAGATTAAAATTTCTCGAAAACGGTGCGACTTTTACTGAGGTAATTTTTTGATATTTGGTAGATGACCTGCCCACCTATGTTCCATTTCCATTTATCGTACTACTTACGGGACACCCTGTATATCTACATAATTGTTTTCAACTAATGAGTGATAATGCATGCCAAGGATCAAATCGATCGATCGATGTTTCGTAAATTGCCATATAAAATAGTTTATCGGGTTGCCAAATTATTCCGATGCGGACTTAGCTTGGACGGACTCTACTTAACAATTTTTTTTTCAACTCTCTTCCATTTAGTTAAATGGAGAAAGTTAAGCAAAAATATACATAACATGAGTATTTTGCTCCTTTTCAGATATCACTTTGTGTGACTTTGATAATCGCCTTTGTCGAAGCACAGACGAATTTAGAAAAGCGATCGAACCCTCCGATATGGCGGCACCCACCCGAAGAAAGAAAAAAGCTGACCCTGTTCCCCAGGAACAACAAGAAGTTTGTCGTAACTGAAAATACAACGCCTAGAACAGAAGTCACAAAGCCAATGTTTACAACCAAGAGGCCGCTGATGAGAAAACTATTTGTGAAAGACAACATAGACAAAAGAACGTGGTCTTTTCCATCGCAAGAACCCGCGATGATGCCCAAACAATTCAGTATGCCGGTAACACCACATCCGAAGCGGGATTATAATAGAAGTTACAAAACAAAAGCTCATGAACAAAAAGCTCAATCATCGACGGTAAAAACTATCGCAACTAGCGTAAAGGCAGAAAGTTCAACAAACAAACTTAAGCTTAATAAGGGCAACTTAATTCAAGCATACAACAATAAATCATCAAGTAACAATGCAAATGAAGTGATTCAAAATATTGATTCTGTCATAGCTAAATCACCTGTAAAACTTTTCAATGCTGACAGCATAAAAGAAAACACGGCTGTTACTAAGCTTAATGAAGAGGTTGAAAAAACGAGAGAAAAATTTTTCATGAGCAAGCCGGTGGACCACGTTATGCAAGATAATAAACCGTTAACTGCCAGCTCGCTCGATACAGTCTTCGAAGCGTATGTAGATAAAAATGATTTTGAAAGCAGCGAGGCAAATATGACGAATGAAAGTAATAATGAACAACTAAAAAAAATAGCTGAAGAAGTTTTATTGATCAAGCAGGTGGATAACGTGATGCAAAACAATACATCGTTAAATGCTAGTTCGCTCTATAGAGTCTCCGAAGAATATGTCGATGAAAATGACCATGAAAGCAGCAAAGGAAATGTGACACAGATGACTACTAACGAACAACTAAATAGAACTGCTGAAAAAAAATCCTTGATCAAGCAGGAGGATAACGTGACGCAAAACAATAAATCGTTCAATCCCAGCTCACTCGATACAATCTCCGAAGAATATGTAAATGAAATGATTATAAAAGCAGCGAAGCAAATGTGACACAGACGACTACTAACGAACAACTAAATAAAACTGCTGAAAAAAAATCTTTGAGCAAGCAAGTGGATAACGTAATACAAAACAAAACAAGAAGTTACAAAACAAAAGCTCATGATCAAAAAGCTCAATCATCGACGGTAAAAACTATCGCAACTAGCGTAAAGGCAGAAAGTTCAACAAATGTTGTTCATTGTTGTAGTGGTAGAGCCATGTTGTAGCTAGCCGCTGCATCACGAATGGGCCGGCTCGTCCGGGGCAGTACCACCCTCTCACAGAACACCTGCGTGAAGCAGCAGTTATCCTGCTTGCGTTTCGTACGGTCAGTGAGAGTGCCGGGGGCCCAATACCTCACCCCTTCCCTCTCCCCCTCCCTCACCCCCTTCCCCTATTCCCTCTCCTTTAGGGCCGACAACGCACTGGCATCGTGTAAAGCGCTGCGGGTGTCTATGGACAGTGGTGTTCATTTAACATCAGGTGACCCACTAGTTCGTTTGTCTGGCCTGACTAACATAAAAAAAAAAAAAAAAACAAACTTAAGCTTAATAATGACGCAAAACAATAAATCGTTCAATCCCAGCTCACTCGATACAATCTCCGAAGAATATGTAAATGAAAATGATTATAAAAGCAGCGAAGCAAATGTGACACAGACGACTACTAACGAACAACTAAATAAAACTGCTGAAAAAAAATCTTTGAGCAAGCAAGTGGATAACGTAATACAAAACAAAACAAGAAGTTACAAAACAAAAGCTCATGATCAAAAAGCTCAATCATCGACGGTAAAAACTATCGCAACTAGCGTAAAGGCAGAAAGTTCAACAAACAAACTTAAGCTTAATAAGGGCAACTTAATTCAAGCATACAACAATAAATCATCAAGTAACAATGCAAATGAAGTGATTCAAAATAATGATTCTGTCATAGCTAAATCACCTGTAAAACTTTTCAATGCTGACAGCATAAAAGAAAACACGGCTGTTACTAAGCTTAATAAAGAGGTTGAAAAAACGAGAGAAAAATTTTTCATGAGCAAGCCGGTGGACCACGTTATGCAAGATAATAAACCGTTAACTGCCAGCTCGCTCGATACAGTCTTCGAAGCGTATGTAGATAAAAATGATTTTGAAAGCAGCGAGGCAAATATGACGAATAAAAGTAATAATGAACAACTAAATAAAACTGCTGAAAAAAAAGCCTTGATCAAGCAGGAGGATAACGTGACGCAAAACAATAAATCGTTCAATCCCAGCTCACTCGATACAATCTCCGAAGAATATGTAAATGAAAATGATTATAAAAGCAGCGAAGCAAATGTGACACAGACGACTACTAACGAACAACTAAATAAAACTGCTGAAAAAAAATCTTTGAGCAAGCAAGTGGATAACGTAATACAAAACAATAAGTCATTAAATGCCAGCTTGCTCAATACAGTCTCCGAAGAATATATAGATGAAAATAATTATGATAACAGCGAAATAAGTTTAGCACAAATAACTATTAATGAACAAAACAAACAAACTTAAGCTTAATAAGGGCAACTTAATTCAAGCATACAACAATAAATCATCAAGTAACAATGCAAATGAAGTGATTCAAAATAATGATTCTGTCATAGCTAAATCACCTGTAAAACTTTTCAATGCTGACAGCATAAAAGAAAACACGGCTGTTACTAAGCTTAATGAAGAGGTTGAAAAAACGAGAGAAAAATTTTTCATGAGCAAGCCGGTGGACCACGTTATGCAAGATAATAAACCGTTAACTGCCAGCTCGCTCGATACAGTCTTCGAAGCGTATGTAGATAAAAATGATTTTGAAAGCAGCGAGGCAAATATGACGAATAAAAGTAATAATGAACAACTAAAAAAAATAGCTGAAGAAGTTTTATTGATCAAGCAGGTAGATAACGTGATGCAAAACAATACATCGTTAAATGCTAGTTCGCTCTATAGAGTCTCCGAAGAATATGTCGATGAAAATGACCATGAAAGCAGCAAAGGAAATGTGACACAGATGACTACTAACGAACAACTAAATAAAACTGCTGAAAAAAAATCCTTGATCAAGCAGGAGGATAACGTGACGCAAAACAATAAATCGTTCAATCCCAGCTCACTCGATACAATCTCCGAAGAATATGTAAATGAAAATGATTATAAAAGCAGCGAAGCAAATGTGACACAGACGACTACTAACGAACAACTAAATAAAACTGCTGAAAAAAAATCTTTGAGCAAGCAAGTGGATAACGTAATACAAAACAAAACAAGAAGTTACAAAACAAAAGCTCATGATCAAAAAGCTCAATCATCGACGGTAAAAACTATCGCAACTAGCGTAAAGGCAGAAAGTTCAACAAACAAACTTAAGCTTAATAAGGGCAACTTAATTCAAGCATACAACAATAAATCATCAAGTAACAATGCAAATGAAGTGATTCAAAATAATGATTCTGTCATAGCTAAATCACCTGTAAAACTTTTCAATGCTGACAGCATAAAAGAAAACACGGCTGTTACTAAGCTTAATAAAGAGGTTGAAAAAACGAAAGAAAAATTTTTCATGAGCAAGCCGGTGGACCACGTTATGCAAGATAATAAACCGTTAACTGCCAGCTCGCTCGATACAGTCTTCGAAGCGTATGTAGATAAAAATGATTTTGAAAGCAGCGAGGCAAATATGACGAATAAAAGTAATAATGAACAACTAAATAAAACTGCTGAAAAAAAAATCCTTGATCAAGCAGGAGGATAACGTGACGCAAAACAATAAATCGTTCAATCCCAGCTCATTCGATACAATCTCCGAAGAATATGTAAATGAAAATGATTATGAAAGCAGCGAAGCAAATGTGACACAGACGACTACTAACGAACAACTAAATAAAACTGCTGAAAAAAAATCTTTGAGCAAGCAAGTGGATAACGTAATACAAAACAATAAGTCATTAAATGCCAGCTTGCTCAATACAGTCTCCGAAGAATATATAGATGAAAATAATTATGAAAACAGCGAAATAAGTTTAGCACAAATAACTATTAATGAACAAAACAAACAAACTTAAGCTTAATAAGGGCAACTTAATTCAAGCATACAACAATAAATCATCAAGTAACAATGCAAATGAAGTGATTCAAAATAATGATTCTGTCATAGCTAAATCACCTGTAAAACTTTTCAATGCTGACAGCATAAAAGAAAACACGGCTGTTACTAAGCTTAATGAAGAGGTTGAAAAAACGAGAGAAAAAGTTTTCATGAGCAAGCCGGTGGACCACGTTATGCAAGATAATAAACCGTTAACTGCCAGCTTGCCCAATACAGTCTCCGAAGAATATATAGATGAAAATAATTATGAAAACAGCGAAATAAGTTTAGCACAAATTACTATTAATGAACAAATAAATAAAACAGCTTAAAAGGATATCATAAGCAAACAAATAAATAACATCTCTCAGAATGATGATTCATTAAAAGTAAATGTCTCAGATGAATACGTAGTCAATGAAAGTGATTCTCGTGCCGGTCATGCTACACCTACAGAATTAATAAACAATAAAGAACATGAATCCCCAGTAATACATAATACATTTATCGAAGAACCATTAAGTCGCTATGAATCACTTGAAGGCAGATCTTTAGAAACAAATGATTTTAATGATCAAAATGATTTTACAATTTCGAAGTTAAATGACACGCAAAGTTCTGACGAGAAATCAGAAGATTCTCAAAACTGAAGGAAATAGAAATATTAATGAAAGAAATTTCCAAAGATACGAACTGTTACAGAGACCATAAACTTCCGATACACTCCAATGATGCTAAACCTTTCAGTTCAGTCCAAGATGTCAACGAGGAAAATGTAAAAATTCAACCACAGAAGTTTGAAGAAAACTCGAACAATTACTACGAAGGGAAGCCTATCATTGGTTTGGATTATGAAAATAAAATATCTACTGAAAAAAACGTCGATGTCGCTGAACTTGAAGCTACAAAAAAATATGACAGTGAAAATATTGGAATCGAAACGGACCATACAAATACTGAATCTAAAAGATCCAGTAAAAAATAACATAATGAATGATTTAGAGAATCTAATCGAGGTTATCAAAAGCAATAGCACCTCTTCGGAAAGTATAGCACATATTACTGACTCACAACTTTTAAAACTTTATTCAAATATTGCAGTAGAGTACCCTGATAAGTCTGACACAATATCAGCCGAATACGACCATACTCCTTCTTCTTCTACTACTACTACTACTACTTCTCCTGTGCCATACTTATATTATTATGATAGCCTAACCAACTCGCCAATAGAAGATACTTTTGATAATCTTAAAATGCTTAGCGATAGCTTAACCAAGTCTCCAATAGAAATAACTTTTGACAATCTTAAAACGCTCAGGGTGGAAGAAAAATCGGAAGAACCTGTTCTTATTAGATCTTCGAGTATCGTAATCGACCAAAATACTGCAAATCAAATAACTGACAATGCCATCTCTATGGATAATGATTCTGTTACGGGAATTACAGAAAAGAATGAAGATGGAGACACTGATATTTTCAGTGGAATTATCAATTTATATATAGAAGAAAATATCAACCACAATAATGAAAATAGTGCTATCATGGATAACTTACACGATTTAGCCGAAATCATCAAAGATAAATCTACAGTTGATAATCGCATTGAAGAAGCTTTTAGCGGAACACAGCTTATGAACCTAGATATAAATATTATCGAAGAATATAGCCATAAACCTGACGAAATCACCACTGAATTAGACGGGACCACCCAAGCATTTTACTTAAATGATGGATCCTTAACTGAAACTCCAATAGAAATAATTTTCGATAGCCAAAAAGCGCTTATCACTGAAAAAAAATCTATTGTACCAGCTTTTAACGAAAATACACATAAAATAATCGAAAAACCTCAAATCAATGGATTAAATAAAAATGACGAAATAATATCCATGATCAATGATCCTACGACAGAGATTTCAGTAAAAATAGAAGATGGAAGCACTAACGAAGTAAGTCCAATTGAAATTTTGAATATTGAACAAAACAGCAGCGAAAATAATGAAAATAGTGCAATTGTGATTACCTTACCAAACTTAGACGAGGTTCTCAATAACAATTTATATGTTGGTGATGATATCGAAGTAGTTAC
This sequence comes from Archips xylosteana, assembly GCA_947563465.1. Lineage (NCBI taxonomy): Eukaryota > Metazoa > Arthropoda > Insecta > Lepidoptera > Tortricidae > Archips > Archips xylosteana. Next base: position 9,545,940 of record OX387361.1, on the reverse strand, counting down.
TAGTGAAACAAAGCTTTTAAATAGTCATATAAGTATTGTTAATGCTGATGTTGATAAACCTCATGCAGTAACCGTTGCCTTTGACGAGACCCTCGACACGAAACAAGACTACATTGGATCTGAACATAAGACTGCTCCTTCTACAAGAATCCTCTTCAATGATCGTGAACCACATAGCATGGGTCTGTCATCTAGCGTATATACAAATAAAATTACTAATGAACCAGTGACTGACCAATTTAATTTAACTGAAGAAATAATCACTAAAGTGAAAGACTCCTTAAAGAATATTTCACCAAAAGTTGAAGATGCTGATACTATAAGGCAAACTGATTCATTGAGTCTAGTCGACGATGACTCAAATTTTGTTCACAATACTGAAGTAGCTATTACTGAAAAACAGCTCGTAACTATTCATTTAAACATTACCGAAGAAAACAGTGACCAACCTAACATGATCACCATTGTAATGGATGGAACTACTCAGAAAACTCACTTAAATGGTGAACACTTGGACCATGCTCCTATTGGCATTCTCTTCGAAAACCTTGAACCACTTAGTTCAAAAAATGAAAAACTTCATGTGCCAATAAATGAAATATCTAATGAATCAGTCACTAATCAACCAAGTCCAAATTACGATGGTATTGAAACAACTGAGGAATCTGTTAATGAAACAGATAAAGATTTTTCAGATGAATGGTTAGACAACAGCTCACACCTTCCTAATGATAATGCCTCTAAGTCAAACAATTTCAAAGCCATAGGAATTCGCAGTGAATCGAACATAGCTAGTGAGGAGACATCAAGTGAATTAATCGTGGGTAACTCTATTAATTCAAGCGATGCCATTTCAAACGCGTCATCAATTGTCACCAACGGTTCCAGTAGCAGTCTCGAAGAAATGTTTGAAATAATGATAGCCCAATCTGACCGCTCAAAAAATATGGCTGACGAAACTTCAAATGTATCATATGTATTAAATGACAGTTCAAGTACCCTAGTACCACAAGAAGACATATCTGATGAAATAATAGGTGACCATACGAAAAACTTGACCGATGATACTTCATATGAATCACATGTTTCAAATGATAGTCTCTCTAGCTTAGTAACAACTGAAGAGATATTTGATAAAATAACAGTTGACGAATCAGAAAACATTACTGATGAATTTTCAAACGAATCATATACTGTAAATGACAGTTCTAGTAGCGTAATAACAACTGAAGAAATATTTGATGATATAACATGCGACGAATCAGAAAACTTAACTGATGAAATTTCAAACGTAACGCATATTCTAAATGACAGTTCTAGTACCGAAGTAATAACTGAAGAGATGTTTGATGGTATAAAGGATGACAAACCAGAATGTATAACTGATGAAGTTTCAAACGAGTCACGTCTTGAAGAATTTCATATATCTGATGAGAAATTTGAAGAATTGATTGAACAATCCAAAAATATAACCGGTGAAGATGCATCTAATGATTATGTCATCGATACACGCCACCCGAATACAGAATTGGCGTCTAATGATATGCTTGTTAGTAGAATTAAAAGGTAAATTCATTAATTATACGGCATTAATTGTATAATTAAATTATCTTGTGACGTCTGACTTATTTTAAATGTGCTAATAAAGATTTTATTCATTACAGGAGCAATAATATAATTGAAGGAGAGAACCTGGCGACAACTTTGAGCGGCTTCAAGTATACTGGACAAGTGACTCGACTGGGTCACGACTTACGGTATAAAAATATCAATGCCTGAATGAAATGATTAGCAAACAGACGTCAATGATGCTAGCAAAGAGATTAATGTACAGTAAAATTACATCAACTGTTAAAAGGCTAATTGATTCAAACGCCATCCTGGGCGATATTGAAGTTATACCTAATTGGAATCGGCGTAATGTATGAAATTCACTATCACCCAGCCCCTATACTACGAAGCGCGAAATTCGAACTTCGTTTCATGCCGTTCCGCTCACGCTAATGGTATTTATTATGAGAGTGAGAGGGACCACACGATCCGAACTTCGAACTTCGAATTTCGTAGTAACCCCCCAGGTGGCGTTTACCACTGACAGATGGTTTGCCTTCATTTCATATTCAACTTTAACGACCTACAAATAAAGTCAATTTTAGAATACCCACGTTTGCAGATTTTGTAATAGCTACTTTATTTGTATGGTGATAAAGTTGGAAATGAAATGAAGGCAAGCCATCTGTCAGTGGTAAACTAAAAGTAAGGGGCTGTTTCACCACTTTTGTTAAAGTTCGGATTAGCTTGATCATAACCTTATTTGTCACATGGAATAAACATTTCTGTTTCACCAGTCTTGATTAGCGCTAAGTGACGGACAAACTATTTCTTAATTTGACCATCAGATCAGGTGGCATTTAGCATTTTTATCCGTCACATATCTTTTTAATTAGTTAGTTTATTTTTTTGTGGCCATGGTTGGAGAGCCCTTCAGCCGGTTTCAGAAAAATAAATCAAAGTATTTTTTATTTTTTAAAGAAAGAAGTCATGCTAAATTGCAAACGAGAATTTAAATATCAAGATTTGAATAAAAAATATAGGTACGCTTTTAGTATTTAAAAATAAATCCAAAATTTCGTAATGTTTTTTAATTACAGACTTTTTTTCAGTGGCACAATCGTTTGTTCTACCTGAACTTGTACATCGCCATTAAAAAAAAGTTAATCTGTCAAAGGGTTTGGCGCCACTTTTCGATTCGTTTTACGTGATTTTATTTTTCTTTGTTATTGTTAACCAAAGTATCGTAAATAAATACCGTTTTTGGATTAATTATAATGTTACACATTTGTTTATGCAAAAAAATAGATGTGTTTAAAAATTACATAGTTTACGATTTATTTTGCTTAAATAATGAGCGACTCTTTGAACGAAAATATGCGAACAGGAACCCGTGGTCGTGAAATGGGACGTTGCTATTCCGACTTTTTGTTAAACCGACGATTAGTTAAGTGGTACTTAGTTTGCACAGGACCGGAGTGGTGAAACTGAAAAAAAACTGGCCGTCAGATTTGTGCAGTACTTAGTTTATTCATTGGTTACGTAACCAGTAGTTTGACAATAAGGTGGTGAAACAGCCCCTAAATGTATTGTAATTGATAGCCCAGTGGCTAGTGGTAGTGGCCTATGGCCTCTCAAGCAGATGCTCGTGGGTTCGAGCCTAGACTCACATCTCTAAGGTTTTCGGAATTTACATGGGTATTTTCAGAAAAAAGTGTACCCTGTACTTTTTTTTAAAAACCTAACAAATTTTGGGTTATTTCTACTCAGAATCACAAGCACTATCGATTTAAGCAATAAAAAAGTGTCCCCCTTTTAATTGTCAGTTTTGTGACGCTGTTAACCGTCACCGGTTGTATGGACCGTCACAAAACTGACTAATAAATTTTGTATGGAAAAATTAAGGATAATTAAGGAAAACGGGTAGGTACATTTTTTTTTCTGAAAACTCCCACATGCGAAATTATATTTGTAATTGAGTAGCTTAACTTCATACTCCTATGTGTCCATCTCTGAGAATTATAAGAATTTGGTATTAGAAAAAAAGGTAAATAAGGCAGATAATCTCTTAACAGGGTAGAGAGATGATATCTGCTTGTGAAATTAAGCGACTCAAGGACTCAATTCATTATGACCATTACGGTGAAGGCAAACGTCGTGAGGAAACACTTTTGCGAAGAAATGAAATAATGTATCTAAAGTTCCTAATCTGTACTGGACTTTTTTCAGCTAGTGGCCATAAATCCACTTCTATTAAGTTTAAACTTACTGTTATAAGTTATTGCCTTTTTCGCTAATTAAATTAAATCTTGTAGTTTTAACTAGAATTAAGTTTTTATCATCTCTTAAGGTGAGGCCACACGAGCGTAATTTTGTGAGTCGTAAGCGGCAGAATTTCGGTTCGCGCCATACAATATGCGGGCCATCACGTGACACAATATATGGCGCAACCGAAATTCTGCCTCTCACAACTCACAAAATTACGCTCGTGTGGCCTCACCCTTAATCGTAGGTAGATTAGTTAAAATGAAAAACTTTCTGTATGTATAATTATTTATTATGTTCTTTAAAAAAATACTTACATTTACAGGCACCTAAAATGTACATCCTTATTCTAGTACAACGCAATGGCAAAAATCATTTCCTCACATTTGTTACAAATTCTGTTCCTCTATCGATCACACGAGAAATATAAATTAAATGTAAACTAGTTAAGGCAAGAGAAACAAATGTGCAGTATACATATTATTATATAACATATACACAAATTATTAGCTTTAGATTTTTCAGAGTTTAAAAAAAAACTGTACATGGAATTTAAACATTGCTATTTTTAATATAGTTAGGATTGTATTTTGATTTATTAATTAGATATGGCGTTTATCTACTTGTACGCCAACGACCCATATTAAAGTTATCACTTGAACGCCACTTCATTATCACTTTGTAATGTAACGTGAACTTGTAGTGTAACTTTAAAAGTATTAAAATAATATGTTGTTGGTGTTCCCATGATATCTTTCGAACAATATACATAAGTCGTTGGCGATGAAAAGATCACTAAATGTATGACATTAAAGATGACATTAGATCAAATAATAAATTGAATGCCAAAGATAATTTGTGGTATACTTTCAAACCCGAATAATTACAAACAATGATTCTAACAGACACGCAAAATCAAGTCTGTGAACGTATTCCCTTTACCTTGATTATATTACTCTCGTAAAACCCACATCAAATTTTAACTATCATAATTCGTAACGTAACATAATTATAGTCAATCAAGAAAAGTGGACACTTGCTTTGACTTATGTACACTATGTACAGTCAGTAGCAAAAATAGGATTAGCGGTTGTGGTGCTCAAAATGATACACACACTCTCTTATCATCTTGATAGAGGCGTGCGTAGATAATTTTGAACACCAGCTTGCATTGCTGCTGGCTGTACTAAATATAGTACGCTTTGGGCCTTACGAGGTTACTTTGAACTTAAGTACAGTCGAGTTCAAGAGTAGAACCCCTTGATACTTTGTCGTGTAATTAATTTGTAACAATTTAAGCTCCCAGTATCGTTGTTCATTTGTCGAAATGCGTAGGTATACTGAACAAGGCGTTCAGCTTCTTTTGAGCTTGACTGTTCAGTCGTCGCCATCATAAACATCGGAGCATTCAAGGTACCTACTCAAAAGCTCAAAAATATCTGAACACGCACGTAGGTACAGTCGGGGTACGAAAACCATCGTCAGTTAATAAATTGATTTCTTTCTCTAGTCATACATAATACTCTTAGTACCTACCTTTTGAAAAAATGGGAAATATCAATGCGATACTCTGTTTCATTTGAAATAAAATGTTGACAGGAATGACAATTGCCTTGGTGCAAGCAAATGTCAACTTTGAGGTGACGAACCTTTTTTTACCCCGACTGTATTATCAAACCGCAATCAGAATGGGACTGTCAGAGCTGTCATTTCATACATATTTTGACGTAAGCATATAGAATTACTGACAACTCCAATCCCTTTCTAATCGCGGGCGAATAATACGAGATTAACGATACAAAAGATACAGTAGAGAAATATTTCTCTAGGCAGATGTTCAGATATTTTTGACCACCTTGAATGCTGTATGTTTGTGATGGCGACTGTACCCAGGACAGAAATTCGTTCACATCTTCATGCGTGAGAATGGTGTCCATTAATATAAAATTGTAACGGTAACTAAGAACACCAATATACCAATAATCCAACAGAGCGGCTAGCATGGACTTTTCTCATTTGCAAGGGTCGAAAAACCCAGTCATTTTACTTACGACTGCAAATCGTAATGACTACTATAGCTAAACCGTTTAAATGAGTACGCACCGGCGCAGCGTTGGGGGGTATGACGACAAAGGGGCCGAGAGAGTAGGGGCGGCGAGCGCGCCTCGTGTGCCTGCCGCTCGCACCTCTCCCGGCCCCCTTTGTCGTCAGCCCCTGTACCGCGCGGGCGAAGACTCATTTAAACAGTCTAGCTATAATTATACTCAATACTTATATTTTTAAATGACGGTAATTTTTCGACCGCTGCTCATTGGTCACTATGCATGTCTCTTTTGTACGTGGTACAGGTTAAGGCCCATACTACACGGGCGGTTCTCCCGCCGCGGGAAACCGCTTATGAAACGCCACTAGACACAATTTTATATGGAAGTTGTATGGTGCAAACTACACTGCGCAGCTCCGTCGAGCGGTTTCCCGCGGCGGGAAACCGCCCGTGTAGTATGGGCCTCAGGCTTAGCGACAAAACAAGTCGCAGCCACTTGTGCTAGCTGTGCAAGGAAGAAAGAAAGACTGGGATAGGACCACTGGCCACATTGGCTACTAGATTCGTCGTGTGTCTGCTGTTGAGAAATAAGGTTCGAAATAATTTTTTTTCAAGTTTCTCTTGATTATGAGAAAGAAATTCCCAAATTTTTCTCTTTAAAAAAAAGTAAATTGCGGACTTTATAGTGAAAATGCCCTTTCATGTGGCAACTTGAATATACATGTACCCAAGTAATGCAAACAATCGCTTCAGCCTGGCAGTCCTACTTTTGTGTGTTTACCGCTTTAAGCCTTGGAAAAGAAAAAGTCAGCTATAAATAAAATTAATAACTATTCTATAGTAAAATTCTTACTTCTTGCGTAAAAAAACTCTACAAATCATTCTGAACCTTATTCCTCAAAAAGCAACACTCAAAATCGACAGTGGTAATTGTACTCGCAGTTGAGATTGACTTGAATTTGTTCATCAGTTCACCAGTAGATGGCGCTATTTCTTCTTCAGCCGGAAAACGTCATTGAGCGGCGCGTACGGCGTCCGTGTTGGGATCGAGTTGAACGCGTACGCAGGCTGCGCGTCAGCGCGTAAGATCACGACACCTGTGTCACAAAGTTATTATTAAAATATTGCTACTATAAAAATACTACTTATTAATGTACCTGGCACGAACGCCAGATTATACCTGACATAGTAACAGTAAACTATGAAAAAAAATTACTACCCCATGCGTTCGTGCACCCAAAATCGGTTTTATTTGTATGGGAAAACGGTTTTTTTTTCGGTTTTCATCAAACAACAAAATCGTTTTTAGATGCCCTAGCACAAACGCACGGGGAAGTAATTTTTTTTTACAGTTTACCTACTCTGACTACGTCAAGTTTAATTTGGTTGCAAATTGCACAAACCATTTATCTAATGAGATTGTAATCAATGAGATAGATTAGGTTAGTAAATAAAAAGTTTGAATAAAAAATATTTTTTTGAGAAAAACTTATGCAATTATTCGGTGACTAATACCAATTTTATTGAGCTTTTACAAAAAGAAGTAGAGTCAACAAGTTGTAAATTCCAAAAATCAAGAAGAAAATCTCAAACAAAACCAGCTAGGTTTTTATAAATAAGAAGGTTAATTGTGCGATTAACATAATTATTTTGCAAAATAGCATAGCCTCTTTTCTCGTCATCCGAGAAGGTCAGGAAAGTATGAAACAACTGGATTTTATGGTAGAAAAATTAAGTCAAAGAATGTTCTGAATTGAAGCAACGCTTAAATTGGCTTGGAACAAGGCTTTTGAGATTAGTACGTAGGTATATCAACTAGATAAATCTATACAAAAGATTCAACCTTGCTTCCTTTACAATATGATACAAAATCAACTGAATTTCATATACTCTCTTTCAATTTAATTCTTTATAGGCAAACAATATAAAACTACAAATTTTCTTATTAGCATGTCTAAATTGGTGGGGGATTGGAAAAGGGTTAAATAAAGCTACAGTTTAGCTTGGCCAAAACGTAATTAGATCAAAGCAAGCAAAAAAGTGAAAATCTACCACCTAAAGGTGCGCTTTCACAGAGGCGGAGCCAAGACGTATAGAGTTTGACTAATCAGATTAGTTGCAATCTACGTCTCTCCCCTAGTAATGTGGCAATGCGACGTGGCTTTCAAACATGATTGATCGATGCTACATGTCTTTGCTCCGTTACGTTTCTATGGAAGCGCACCTTAATACTGTACCTTCCTTCACCGCATTGATGTCGCAAAACCTATTAAAGCTAAACAACCTCTTACCAATGATAAAATAAATAATTATATATGTATAAAGCTTTCCCATGTAGCTCCCTGCATCTAGCACGACTTCTGGTTGTTGATGTTCTATATGATGTAGAATAAAAACGTGACAACAAAAATTTGCAGATGCGCCAGCGGCGGAGCCACTTCAGAACACCACTAATTGCTCCCGAAAGCCACTTCCACTTTCGGTTACGGAATTTCAACCGAAACTCAAATTTAACGTCAAAATTGAATGTTCGGTTTGACTCTAGATTATCGCTTGCTTTCCGTCTGTTCTCTCAAGCATTTCCGGACTTTCAAAGTTGTTTGCCTACTGCTTATTTCCATAAAGCACTTACTCATGACAGGAGATTGCAGAGCGCGTTTTTCCCTCTATTGCATATTTATTTATCATCATAATATCGGCCTGTATACGTCTCGCTGCTGGGCACAAGCCTCCTCATAGAACGATAAGTGATAGAAAAAATGCAGAGCAGAGATACGGGGCTGGCTAATTTTTGACCCCTTGTGAGCTGTCGTGAAATTTGAGCTGACACCCGCCCCCGTAATCCTTAACTGAGATTTTGAAAAATGTGCGTGTAAATTCGCTAATCTGTGCTTAATCACGAATAGGTTTCTGTCATATTTTTGAGGAGAACTTAACTTATTCTAGTAAAATTTAGTATTTGATGTTTGCTGAGACGCTGCCTCCCCACGTCAGGTTAAATAAGATTAGACTTGATCCCCTACCCCCCCTAAAACACCTCATGTTATTTACGTATGGATGCCTTCGAAGCTAAACTCCTGTCATGAGAGTTCTGTGCTTGTATTTTACGACAACCCTAACACTTTTATTATGGTGTGGAAAATGCGCCTTTTGTATTAATCTCTTTTCTGGGAAACAGAGTGTATGTGGGGCTCCCACAAGTGGCATGCCCTTTAAAAACCACACAGATTCCCTCATTGCCATTGTGAACGCCACGGGAACATGTAGAGAGACCGCGACGCCCGCCCATTGGCCGCCACGGGATAGGGCTCTTCTGATCGACTCCGTGCAATGCGGGCTCGGCTTAACCCTTCCACCCTAAGCTATTTTACCACGACCCTACCCTACCCTAAGCAGCACAAGCTGGGTGATGTTACACCGCACCCGGATACTGAACAAGCGCAACACGTTCTACCTGAGGGGTTCACTTTCACTTTGATCTTCGTCTGCGGCGAGAGGACACCGTAGTCCACGTCTTCGTACAGGTCCTGAAATAAAAGTCAAAGTTAAGAAACAAATAAAAAACAAAATGAACTTCACCTCGTTTACAACTCGTTCAATCTAGAAAACTGTCATCCGGCTAAATCATGCATGACCTACGCCATGTACACTCGTACAAATAGCACTGTATGAAAAAAAGTCCTAAGAAGTATCAAGGATGATATAGACTGGATTAGCAATCGCCATAGTACAGATCGGCCGCGGAAAAATAGTTCGATTATTAAATCTAGATGGCGCTGACATATAGCCTTCAAAGCCTCGGGCTATATTTCAGCGTCATCTAGATTTAATAATCGAACTATTTTTCTGCGAACGATCTGTACCTACTATGGCGATTGCTAATCCAGTCTATATGATCCTTGGAAGTATTCTGCACAGTGCAAACGACACTTACTATTCGATATTTTTTTATTGTATATTTTTTACCAGATTAAATAAAGAAACCATATGAACGTCACGCACTTGGGCGCACTTGGTTGTTTAGTTAATCTTCGTCGTGGTCATGGTTGTTTAGTTCGCGAGGTGCCTAAGTTTATCTAACTCCGACAAACTTATTACCACCAAACCTTATAGCCAACTTATTAACGACAACGCTTACAGCCAAATCGTATTTGGATTCGTAATTAAATAATATTTTAGGTTTACCTCGACTCTGTACCCAGCAGGATTGTTCAGCCCGAGTTCCCGCAGCGTCACAGCGACGTCTGAGGGCGTGCCGTCCGTCCGCCGGTTCACGAACGCCACGGCGTACGAGTAGTACTGCCCTTGGATCGGCAGGATAGGACGGGACCAGATCTCTATGCCGCGGTGCTGGAAACACAAGGAGAATTTTAAATAATACTTAGGTAAATGAACTGAAACAATTACTTTGCTCACCCGCGACCAACTCCGACAACCCGCTCCACTTCGCTCTTTGGTCGCGGGTGAGCAAAGTAATTGTTTCAGTTCATTAATATGGACCTCCGCAAAATAACGCCTGATTCAATAAATTATTTAATACTTAGGTGTCTGATTTGACATAACAGTTATAATATCATTTGGTTATAGCACGGTAGAGTTGAATGCTGTTGATTCACCAGAGAATACTGTAGTACGAGATATGTAGCTACTTGGCTGCAACAATGCTAAGTTAGGTAAGCGTGGGTCCACATTGTATAATTTTAACATGGTATCTCGTGTCGTGTACCATAGGCGATATCATAATTTTGTTAGTTTGAACGCGAAAAGATTTGCGATCACGCAATTATGAAACACATCGTATCTGATGTCTAACCACGCGGCGGACACGACGTACAAATACGTGTTCTTGAATCTACATAAGCACGACGACGTCTGTACACGCGTACGCCTACATACATCGCGCGCGCACTCTTCTGGTTTCTGGCGGTTTCCGGCTATCTGCGCCTTGAGGGGTGGGGTAATTCGAATCGGTGCGGGGCGGACCGTTTCCATTCTGTACGTCAGTACTATTATATATTCTGTGGTCTAACTAAACTAAAGATCGTCCGTTCTACGGTACTACGCAATGGGGATACAATTCACAGAATATTACAAATGTGGATTCACCCTCATGAAAACATCTAATTTGTTGGTGTCATTCTGCCGTCGTCAGATCAAAAGGCACATTTAAAAACCTGCTCAAAAAAACAGAGCGGTTCTGGCTCTTGATTTAGCAACGGCATTATACACATCCTTAGGTACGCAAGTTAATAGGTACATCAGACATCAAATCTCATTTGTATGTAAAATGTAAATACTTTATTGTACAAAAAACATCAAAAAAAAGTGTACAAAGGCGAAATTATCCCTGAAAGGGATCTTTTCAAGTTAACTTGGATAGAAAAGAAAACTTAAGAGGATACGATGGCTGAGAGACTTTTGAGAAATAGGTATTTTAATGAAATGTCGCTGTCTCACCCGAACCCCTCCGTGTCAGTACAGCGAGAGCGGGACAACTGCGCGATAGGCGCGTAAAATTGATCAAAACAGCATTTCGTAGTCCCCAGATAAGCGAACTAATAATTTCTGCATATTTCGCAGGGATATGGCAATGCTCTTTATAAAGTTTGTGGTTTATTGCAAAACCGTTCACCGAGAAGGTAACTCAGAAAATTTTAAGAGGAATAACTCAAAATGTATTCCAAAGGAAACATAATATACAGACGTTGTCTGTACCAGTTTGTTGCCGTTATTCGCCGGAATGCTTGACAAGGGATGAGTTAGATTACGAAGTCCTGTTGCTCTTTTTTTCACAACAGTGAGATTCATATCCTTAAAAGGGTCATTGAACAACGATTTGAACACGAATTGGAAGGTATAAAATACCGAATCATCGATCATTATAGCAATGTGTGCATATCATTAGTGTTTTATTGCCTTTAAATCGTGTCTATAAAAAATATGGTAATTCACAATGAATCAGTCATACCAGCATTTTGCAGACAGGATGTTGACAATTGGGCATTTATGCAAATTGGTTATACTTTTTGTTACCAACTGTTTTTACTAAATAACAAAGTCCATCTATTGTTCGAAGCCAATTCTATCAAATCGCGGAACGGCTAGCACTAACAGAAATCACCATGGATGTTCATTTTTTATCAAAAAGATTCAGTATGCAGCATACTTTATTCTTGGAACACAATATCCATTTATTACAATTTAATTCTTACTGCAGCACATTTCTGTACAGGATTGCAACAGGAGACTGATAGTGGTTGAAACGCTAGTAGAACTACACATTTACAAAGAGTTAGATACTTTTAAAAGCTTCGACTCACCTTGTATATCCTCCTGCCCTGAATTCCGAGTGGGTCTTGATCGACATCGATAATCTTCCTGTTCTGAAGTATAGCCTTATACTCCGGCCGGATGGTGCGAAGGTCTACGCTCATGAGCAATGGCGCCGCTAGGATGGCCCATATCGCGAACTGGGTTTTACTCTGCTCGTATGATAGACCGAAGTTTCCGATGATCAACTGTAATTGATAGAGAAAGTCGTTTTTATTTCTGCAATACTAACGTAACGTGCGACAGGTAAATGTTTGAAAGCACATCTAAGTAGCACATAATTTGCAAAAGAATGTTATGTCTTGAAATATGACAGTCAATTACACTAGATTGACAAATGCATGTCCGGTGATTTCTGAAATTAATAAATCTTACTTCTCTTGACAGAGGATTCTTGCAAATGGAAATAATACCGGATAATGGATCAATGTAATGTCATTGTTAAATTAATTATTATATAAAGTAAAGCCAATGATATGAGACATAACTATATCGTCCTTGTCTAATAAATCATCATTTGTATCTCGGTTCTTTTCTCTCTCATGCAATTATTTATTTGGCATTTATTATTTACCATTTAGACTTTCCAAATTTCTTTTAGCATCATCATTCAAAATTTTTTTTACCATGTCAGGGTCATTCCAGTGGCCAGGTCCGGCGTTAGGCACGATCACGTCCTGGTGGTTTCCGTAGTAGTCTATGATAGACTCGACGGAGGCCCACGAGTCTTGGATGTCATCGAAGTTACGCCAGAGGTTGCAGTGCTCGATGATTGACGAGAAGTTAGGCTGGAACCAGTGGAAAATGATTAATAAATGCTTCTACTTTGCAAAGAGCCAGTTAACCCTGTAAACATCAATGTTTTATAGCTACCGCAAGACGCACGATTTAAAGAGGTTAAAAGTTTACGAAGGATGACATGGTTATTGATGAAGGTCGCTGGGTAATCGTTGGATGCAGATAGCATGTGATCATTCGTTTCAAATTGTTTGAGGGAGACCACTTTCGGCAGTGTGCGAAGAGAAACAGAAATTAGATAGGTAATAAATAAAGAGTAATTAAATGTCACATGTGACGTGTTAAGTCCTTAGTGTGATTTAATTCAACGTCGAGTGTAAGGCAGCTGATGAATAAGCAAATATATCAGGTGCTGAAACTAATCAGAAGCTTTCATTAAATTTGCTTGCTGACGAAGCCTGTTGCGTGTATCTATAATGTTCACCTGAGGAAACCTGCACTTCGGATTTGGTTAGTCGTGTATCCATTTTAGATTCTATAGCTAAACCGTTTAAATGAGTCTTCGCCCGTGCGATACAGGGGCGGGGGGTATGACGAAAAATGGGGACCGGAAGAGGTGCGGGCGGCGGCACCCTTTATCGTCTACTCCTGCGCGTCTGTACCTACCCCGTGGGCGAGGACTTATTTAAACGGTTTAGCTACAATAAAGATATTGATCGAGAAATAAGTTGTTGTGTTGTGCTGTGAGATCGTCTATAGCTAATCCATAGATATATTCAAATCCATTCGCACCTGCATCCCGGCATAGATCTGGTAGACGGGCCAGCTGCAGGAGTAGACCATCTGTCTGCCGGTCAGATTAAGCTGGCGGCCGAACTCAGGGTATCCGTGGTCCATGTCAGCGGGTAGAGCGTAGCAGCCATCGAGCTTCACGTAGTCCACTCCCCAGGAGGCGAAGGTTGCGGCGTCTGGAAGAAAGTTTGGTTGGTTTGAGTATGTTCTTTGAACAAAGGTTTTTCGATCTGTAAGGGGGAAGCGATACGTCAATAGAAATAGTCATTTGAAAGTCAATTTGTGTAGTGTTTACTATGTGTATAATGAATGTGTATTATAAGTGTAACTATAACCTATCCAATATCCAATTTGACGTTGAATTTCATACTAACGGAACACCAAATACGTAAATTAGGGGGTTTCTGTTTCTTCTGGTCTGTTGGTTTCTGTAAGTAAACTTTGAATTCATTTTATTCATTTGGTCCTTAGACTCCTTGCGTTCTACGTTTTTAGAAGGTGCAACTAATTGGATGACCCAGTTAATATGTACATGCAGACCATCATCAAAATTGCATTCTAATCTTGTAAAACCATACATAACCAATATAACCATACGTAAATGAAGGGTATAGGGCCTAAGATGTTAATGACAATGATAATAAACTCAAGTTAGTTGTGGGCAATTGCGGTAGAATGTATTTATTACCACTTCTGCTTTACCAACTTGTACCGAAGTAATTATACTTTTGAATTTAAGGTTTTTAATAGGACCCTGTCTACTATCTATACCTATAAAACAGTACCGTGACTGACTGACTAACTGAATGACTGACTGACTGACTGACTGACTGACTGACTGACTGACTGACAGACAACGCACAGCCTAAACCACTGGGGCTAGAGACTTGAAATTTGGCACACATGTACCTTGAGTATTGTAGAGGTGCACTAAGGAAGGATTTTTCGAAATTCCCACGAGATAGGGAAATATCTCAACTTTCAATGTTTATCTGTTAGTAGCGGAATCTCTGAAACTATTGAGCCGATTTTAAAAATTTTTTCAGAATTAGAAAGCTACACTATCCTTGATTGACATAGGTTACTTTTTATTCGGGAAAATGTAAAATTCCCACGGGATACAAATAAATTAACTCAATTTCGGGGCTGATTTTAAAAATTCTTACACACTATGTGATATGACTATCCCCGATTGACAAAGGCTACTTTTTATTCGGGAAAATTCAAAATTCCCACGGGATAGAAAAATTTGAAATTAACTTTGGGGCTGATTTTAAAAATTCTTTCACCAATAGTAAGCTACAGTATTCTTGATTGACACAGGGTACTTTTTTTCCGGGAAAATTCAAAATTCCCGCGGGATAGAAAAAACTGAATTCAACTTCGGGGCTGATTTTGAACATTCTTTCACCAATAGTAAGCTACAGTATCCCTCATTGACATAAAGTACTTTTTTCGGGAAAATGCAAAATTCCCGCGGGATAGAAATAAGTAAATTCAACTTAGGGGCTGATTTTTAAAAATATTTTACAATTTGAAAGCTACAATATCCTTGATTGACATAGGCTACTTTTCTACGAGAAAACGCAAATTTCCCGCGGGATCGAAATAAGTTAATTCAACTTTGGGGCTGATTTTAAAAAATACTTTACAATTTGAAAGCTGCAATATCCCTGATTGGCATAGGCTACTTTTCTACGGGAAAATGCAAAATTCCCACGGGATAGAAATAAGTGAATTCAACGTGGGGGCTGATTTTTAAAATTATTTTACTAATAAAAAGCTACAGTGTCTCTGATTTTCAAAATGTTTTGACAGTTATTTCTATCCCGCGGTATGCTGTACACTTTCTCGGGATAGAATGTTGTTGTTTCAATCAGGCCTCCTCGCAGAACGAGAACACTTGGGCCTTAGTTCCCACTTGGGCCCCGTGCGATTTGTACAGTGTGGGTGTATACCATTGAATTTATTCTCAGGTGTGTGCAGCTTTTCTCGCGATGTTTTCCTTCACTGTAAAGCTCATGGTAAACTTCAAACGTAATTTAGCACACGAATTCGGAATAACTCAGAGGACCAAGCCCGGGCTCAAATCCATGACCCTTTGCTAAAGAGACCATAGGTCAAAACACTAGGCCACCGCGGCTTACCGGCTTTAGAATTCACTTATTCAAATTCCGCGGGAACTTTACATTTTCCTGGCATTACCCTATGTGTTAATCCACGTAATAAACTACCTGTATGCCAAATTACACGCAAAAAACTCTAACGTTATTGTCTTCGCGTACGAAATCGCGGGCAAAAGCTAGTTACTGATAAAGGAAATATGCGTTAATGAATCATAACGTGATTTATGTCATGATATAGAGAGAGATCTATTGAGTTGAGCCCTATCTCCACATTAATCTGCTGGGTAATCTACTTAGGTAAAAGTTGCAAGAGAGAGATCTTTGTTGAGGCATCTGTTAATTGTCATTATATCATTGTTCCTGCTAAATTTTCATTTAACCTTCTGTGCTTCCTTTGTCCCTATTACTTTTCTATATTTTCTTAGCAAGTAAGTCAGCTTGCTCTTTAAGATTGTACGGAAGGGACGAATGCTTTATACCCGCGTCAAGTTCTAGTGTGCTTAGGAATGTCGAGATCCTTCCTTAGGACTAATTAGATTATTAAGACATTAAACGACTATTTTGCATCAAGGTTGTGTAATTGAGGAAGACATTGCAACAATTCCAGGGGCAATCGATCTACTATCCCATAATAGCATGCAGCATGCGTGTTATTGTTATGCTTCATTCAACGGTATAATTGGTGTTTAATTATAGACTGTCTATTAGTTAAGGTGACGGTCTGACGGTATACGTGATGAAATGAAACAGAAATCAAATGGTGTTTAAAATATAAGTACCTGGGCGACCGAGCTCTGCTCGGGCAGAAACTCGGTACCAAGCGTTTTCCCAGAGATAAGACCAAGCTAGATCAATTTTTCATCCCCGAAAACCCCCAAATACCAAATTTCATCGAAATCGTTGGAACCGTTTCCGAGATCCTGATTATATACACCGGAGGGGTGGGGGGGGGGGGGTGAGAGGGGGAGGGGATGCGGGGGAGGGAGCGTGGGGGCATTAAAGGGGGATGAAAATTTCATTGATTTTCCCGTAGGATGCACCGTTTTCAAGATATTTGACAAAAACACCGGAGGGGGGGGGGGGGAGTCACGTTAAACTATCGTCCGTAAACCGACTTTACAGACAACCGGCTTTTCCTGTTCTTTGCTCCCAATAGGGAACGTGCACATAGACGGTGCTGCCAACTGGTGCCATAAGGGTGCCATCAATTTGAATGTTTTACCTTGATAAGTTTGTTTTACTGTCCGCATAGTGTCTCTTCTGTCGCATTAGTGCTGCCGCCTATAGTTACTGCACGTTCCCTATAATACTTTTTCTAACAAAAAAGTAACATTTTCTCACAAAAAAGTAACTTTTTCTCACAAAAGAAGAAACATGACGTTTTCTCATAAAAAATAAACTTAAAAAAAAAACTAAAAATCTTGAAAAAAAACGTGGTATCGAACCGAGGTCGGCTGGATCCGCGACCACCCGATTTCTAATGTGCCATTATGATCTGCTCGAAGTCGGCGAAATTAAGCTTTATATTCTAATGCAAACAAAAATAGCCGGAAAACACGAGTAAAAGCGATTTTCTGAAAATGAAACATAGCTAGATCAGTTTTTCATCCCCGAAAACCCCCACATACCAAATTTCATCGAAATCGTTGGAGCCGTTTCCGAGATCCTGATTATATATATACATATATATATATACAAGAATTGCTCGTTTAAAGGTATTAGATTAGATAGATTAGATAGATAACGATACAGATAGCTTTAACCCTTTCAACGCCAACGACACATATAGGTGTCACAAAGTACAGTGTCAAAGTGATCTTGACACAATGACATAAGATTCAAAGCAGGTTTACGTTTTGTCGAGGCGTGGCGTTGAAAGGGTTTAAAGATGTCTGTTTTACTCTGCCTGTCTGTTTTGTGTTGTTTTTGATACTCATTAACCAATGATCAAAGAAAATTGATGCTATTATACTTTGTATATCCGTAACATCCCGTATGTATTGTATAGAGTCGCCAAAATTATTTAACTGGCAATTCGTGAACTCACCATAGTGTAATCAGGTGCGATGTTTTTCTACTTATCTACCTACCCTGGTTAAAATATAAAGAATGTGGCCTACCATGACCATCAGCAATATTTAAGTTTACAAATGAAAATAAAGCGAATCTTATAATCCAATAAATTATTTCCGCAAATATTATCGCAGAAATAGTTTGTCATCTTATTTGTGCATACTTCAACAGTCCGCCCCTTGTCGTGGCAAAAGCTTCAACTACACTCACCAGTTCCTAGCCTTACCGTTAAAAACCAAAGGAAGTTGCGTGCACAGAAAGATAACTCTAGTAGTATTAATAGACTTGCCCAGGATATCACGAGTGCCTTTTCGCAAGCAAGCACGCGACATGGACTCACCCATTTACGTAACTTGATACAATTCTTATTGAACACTACCTGCGCATTGTCAGGTTTCATACAGCTTTCATTCATTGTGCCCAGTGAATTTAAAATATGTATTATAGTTTTTGCTAGTCGTGAAGACAGTCGTGCAATAATCTATTGCTGTTTTGCGACGTTGGGACACAACTATCATGATGTAAGGTAAAGTAACATAAGCCGTTTGTGCGATGTGGTAACTCTGGTGTATACCTGGTTATTTAACACTTAACTCTAGTGTCGTTAAAAATGCAAATTTTAGTACATAATTGTGATTGATGGTAATAGTTAGAAAAGTATGTTTTGCAAGCATATTTTATGTTTTTTTCTTGTTGACAAAAATACAAATAAAGTTCTAGTCTGCTAGTTCAAAATCGTGAAAAATAGAGATAGAGCTCTTATAAAATATAAGATAGCTACATGCGGAATGACTTCAAGATAAATGTTTTTCATGACTTTACTACAATTGTGGTAAACAAATTAAGAACACAAAAACTATTCATACTTAAGAAATTATTTAAACAGATTCTTAAAGAAGAGGAAATTTTCAATAAAAAAGTTAATTTGACGTTGAACATAGGATAGAATCACTAGTAACTGTCAATTGGGCCAATCAACTTTTAAACCGACTATAATCTGTCCGCGACATTTTTCAAACAATTGCAGATTTTTGTAAGTAAACATGTTTTTTCTGTAATTTAATAGATGAATAGCATGAATACATGCCGTCCTACGTAAGTTTAACCTATTAAACCGTGAAATATCTTGTTGGAAGTACGATTTTTTGGTAACGCCAGAGACAATTTTGATAACGCAGGAGACGCCAAAAACGTCGGTTTAAAAGTTGATTGGCCCAATTATAGTGGTGGGGAGTACCTACCATACAATACAATGACTCTTTACTCTATTGTACACCAAAAAGAAAACAATACAGAAAACAGAAAAAAACAAGTACATGGAAAAAATATACAACCTACTATAGTAGGAGTGAAGGAGTGAGTGTAGGAGTGAGTGTATAGGAGTGACTGCACTGGCTTTACTCAGTCGTGTTAAAGTCAGCTCGTATCTGACGTAGCATGATCGAATATAGCCGTGGTGGCCTAGTGGTTTGAACTATGGTCTCTCAAGCAGAGTCGTGGGTTCGACTCCGGGCTCGCACCTCTGAGTTTTTCAGGATTTGTGCGAAATTAAATTTGTAACTTACCATAAGCTTTAAAGTGAAGGAAAACATCGTGAGGAAACCTGCATACACCTGAGAAGAAATTCAATGGTGTATGTGAAGTTCCCAATCTGCACTGGGCCCGCGTGGTAACTACGGCCCAAGCACTCTCATTCTGAGAGGAGGCCTGTGTCCTGATGTGGAACGTATATAGTCTGGGATGATGATGGATCTGACGTAGATTATAGAGCCGTTTTTTTTAAAAAAATGTACTAATTACCCTTAATTTAATTAAAACAGAACTTAGTTGATTCCTTTGTGTAACAAAAGATACCCGTATAGTTTACTGAATAGCTTTCGTAACACAAATAACGCGATCGTGATTTTGTTTTCATGAAGCCTTTAATACATGTTCTCGTTAAATTTGTTTGAAAATGACTCTATAAGTGAAGTACATACCTCCAGCAAGATGTCCCACCACACCAGGATATCCTGCGCACGTGAAGTTGCCGTAGTCCTCATAGATACCGAACTTCAGGCCTTTGCTGTGTACCTGCAATTAAATAATAATAATTATTAGAAATCGTCTTTTAAGTCAAATTTTATTTTCAGTATTTGAAGAAACTATTGGAATGATACACAGAAAGAACATATGCCTAGTTCCTCGATAAATGCGCTATCTAACACTGAAAGAATTTTTCAAATCGGAGCAGTAGTTCCTGAGATTAGCGCGTTCAAACAAACAAACAAACTCTTCAGCTTTATAATATTAGTATAGATTTGGTAAACTACAATCTACGTGTGATAAGTAAAATCTTTAAAAAAGTACTTTGAAAATGACTGAAAAACTGACGCGAAAATTAATCATAATACTTAAGTAATTATAGTTGATTTTCGTGTTGTAACGGAACATTTTCATACTGTTTTTAAATACCACCGTTAAGGTGTCACTTTTGAACTCCACCGACATAATAATAATTAGTATGTATAAAAGTTATCATCATTTTGTTAATTAAAGTTAACCATTTTCCGGTTTACAATAAACGTTAACACATGTATTATTGTTTAAGTTAGTAATTAAAGTAGTGAAACAAGGAACAGAAACAATGAAGTTTATTATGTTTGTAAAAACGCACAACTAACACGATCTAATCATAATATGCAGAGTGATGTTTTATCTGTCGTAATTTAAATAATCTATCTACATGTAAAAAAATATTCACGATAGCAATTAAAACAATTGCTCAAATATTTTTCTAAGTTTTTTACAAAAGAAGCCGCCAAAGGCGTCTATTCATCATCACAAGAAAAATTGTGGTTGTTGATGGCATATTTATTTACATTCATGTACCTAGAACTCTTCTCAATTACACAAACGACAAAAATAACAGTAGGATTGTTGCTTTTTATTATGTCCGATGTTGATAATTCTTTTTTAAATTTCAAAAGTATCAAAAGATACCCCATTCAAACAAAAAAAAAAGGATTCGTAATAAGGGATGATTGTTTTTTACCCACCAAAAATTTCTATTTCTCGGTTTTAATTTTTGTTAAAGAGTTTTTAACTCACAGTTAACACAGTCATGTAAAAAAAGTTAATCAACCTTGTTAGCTACGCGAAAAAAAACCACTTGCATTTTTCTTGTATATCTATATTACATCTTATGTTAAAGACTTTGTCTAGGGCTCATGTTTTCATGTAAGCATGTCATCATCATTATTATCTTCGGCCTCATTATTACATTTATTATACATGTCCCACTGCTGGCATAGGTTTCCTCTCAAATTAAAAGGGCTTGAGCTGTATACTTAGGCATTGTTATCTTCGGAATGTTTTCCTTCATCTTAAAAACCATGGTAAATTTCAAGCGTAATATGCCAGATAAATTCCAAAAACTTTGAAGTGTAAGTTTTTGTTCGCAATCTACGTCGCTCGGCTTGAGCGACCATAGCTTACCACCACGGTTTCTTATGCAAATGTACGTAAAATACATAGTGCAAATCCTGGTCAGATTACTGACACTTGAATCATCTGACATTGTGGCATAGCCTTTGACATAGGCGGTCGTTGAGACTAAACTTTTTGCCGTTCCCAGAAACCGCAAAATTATCACTCCATTGTCGGGTAATCTGTTATATTAAAACCAACGTAGCAAAAACTTAATCCGAGATCATAAGGATAATCTCAACTAATCTCGAGTCATTCACTTCTGCTGTAACAAGCTTAAAGTCAAGGCTAGAAACAACAATCAATTTAGATCTGATATTTCTAAAGCGATGATTGTTATCCGTAGATAATGTTATTATGAAGTTTATTTTTTATTGTGGATATAAATATTAATGCCAACAGTAACTGTTTTTAGTAGTTAGGCAAGAACAAAGCATTTTAAAGTAAACAGTGAATCTTTTTGTCGGCTTTCACATTCGTTTCTTTATTTCCATTTGTGTGTATATTTATCGTCTAACAAGCTCATAGGCGCAATCTCTACTACCTTGTCTATCTATTAAAGATAAAGGGGTCGGTAGAAAAGAATGGTTAATGCGATTATGATTGCGTTGTCTAAACCCTCCGGGCGACCTCGTCCTCTTTCTAACTTGTCTCTTTCCTAACTTGTCCACTTCCTAACTTGTCTCTTTCCTAACTTGTCCATTCCTCACTTGTCCACTTCCTAACTTGTCTCTTTCCTAACTTGTCCATTCCTAACTTGTCCACTTCTTAACTTGTCCACTTCCTAACTTGTCTCTTTTCTTACTTGTCCACTTCCTAACGCGTTTAATTTTCACAATAAAAACGACTGAACAGAATTAGGCATTGATAAAAACCGATGATTTATGGCTTTATCCCACTCTTCACTCCCGCAGAATAAAAACTGGCTAGTTCCACGCTGATGTTTCGGAAAAATCTCTTAAGGTTTATGATTTTTAAGGAATGTCTGTCAAATTTCAAATCTTTAGTTATATGTAACGTTTAGTGCTGTGCGTTGTCTGTCGCCAGTTACGTTATACATACAGGGTTATTTTTAATTCACTGACATCCTCTTAACCCTGAATTCCTATCACTCAAATAAATGTTTTTTGTTTTACGACTTTTTAAAATGAAGCACTTTTTTTCCCATACAAATACACAGAGTATCGTAAAAATAAGAGGCAGAATCAAATTTTTAAAACGTTATTACACCAAAAATATTAAGTTATGACAAAAGCCGTAAAACAAAAAACATTTGTTTAAGTGGTAGGAGTTTAGGGTTAAAAGGATGCCAGTGAATTACAAATAACCCTGTATAATTGACTCTGGCTCTG
Source organism: Archips xylosteana (assembly GCA_947563465.1). Taxonomy (NCBI): domain Eukaryota; kingdom Metazoa; phylum Arthropoda; class Insecta; order Lepidoptera; family Tortricidae; genus Archips; species Archips xylosteana. Next base: position 9,523,201 of record OX387361.1, on the reverse strand, counting down.
ATTAACATAATATGTATTGTAGGAGCCAGTTAGCCCTTACACTTTCTTGATGATGTTGGAGTGCGTAGAAAGAACGGAGATGTTAAGTTGAAGTTAAATGGATTTATTGTAGCACAAGTTATAAACAATTTATTCTTAATTGATAGGCCGTTCCTTCCTTTGATGCGTGTGTCACACGCGAGTTAGTTATGCACACCTTAATACGACTAAAAATAGTACTTATATTAATAAATGCGCGACCCGAAAGTAGGTCGCAGCGTTGACAGAAAAATGTACAGTCGAGACTGTACATAATGTATGTTTGACAGATTTCATCCAAAAATACGCTTTAACAGTAAGGTATTTTTGATTGTAGAGTGACAATGCAGGTAGAAAATAATCAAATACTTTATGTTTTCAATATTTTAAAAAATAATGTTAATCTCACTAATACTGCTAGGGTTGACCTTTATCATGTCTTCCGAATCACCCTGTATAAAGTACGGCAGAGTAGATTATTGATCAACTGTGTCTTACACCAGACGTTACCAGATAAGTTACTGCAAAATAATTGGAAGGAGTAATCGCTATTTTGCAACAGCAACCGATACATATTCAACTCTAAATTGCACGTCTGGATACATTTAAATGTCTACAATGTTGATCTAAAAGGGTATTGTGAACGAACATTAAGCCGCTCTACACTACCGTACGGTTCATCGTCATCCCAAACTATATACGTCCTACAGCAGGGCACATGCCTCCTCTCAGAATGAAAGGGCTTGGGCCGTAGTACTCGCGCGGACACAGTGCGGATTGGGAACTTCACACACAGCATTCAATTTTTTTTCTTCTCAGTTATGTGCAGGTTTCCTTCACCGTGAAACTCATGATAAATTTCAAATATAATTTCGCACATCATTCCGAAAAACTCAGAGGTTGTGACCCCGGATTCGAACCCACAACCCTCTGTTTGAGAGGCAATACGTCAAACCACTAAGCCACCACGACCGTACCATGCGGATTAATTTCAGATACTCTTGAAAAAATAAATCTTTATATTTTCTTAGACTTGTGTTTAAATTTTGTTTGCTGAGCTTTACGAGGTTATTGGTAGGTAGCTTCTTGATCGGCGCAGTGGCAGCGCGTGCGTCGCAGGCGCAGGTTGCGAGAGCGCGTGGGAAACACGTTTCGAAACGATGTGCCAATCTAATGATACCTTTAATAGCTTCCTGCATCATCCTGTCATGAGGCGGCTTAAGGTTTTGGTGGCTTTTGTGATACTTAATGATAAGCTCAGTTACTTTAATACCACAATTATTTATTTCAATGAAATTAATGGGAAAGTGTGATTTTGTTGGTATGTTTTTCTTTCACATTGCAACGTATGACAAATTGATGATATTAACTAAAAAAAAGAATTAATGGGACTGAGAGTAACTACTACTTTTTAAAAGATTTTTTTTATCTTCATTTCGTATATACATCGTGTTATTTTTGATTTCCTTTAATTTTAGGGTATGGCAGGTACCGATAGCAAGCAAGCATTACTTAATAAGTTTTTGTAAAAAAATATTTTCAATATACTTGAATTGTTTTTGCTGACTCTACATGCAATGTCATCCAAACTACATGTTGAAAATTTCCATCCTGCGAAGGTGATCGCGATCGTGTCACTGGTGAAAATTCTGGAATTTTGCTGCTAAATTACTGTGTGGCAAAGTTCAGCTCAATTGGATACCAAAAAGTGGTCAAAAAATGGCTTGCAAATTTTGAAACCACGTCTTACAAACACGTCCGTTGCAAGTTTAATAAAAGCTTGTAACTTATAAAATGTGACATTAATAAGAAGTGGCTCAAAAAAAGGACAATGTTTTTTGTAGAGATGGGCCGAGTACTCGTTTACTACTCGGTACTCGGTGTACTCGGCAGTTTTTTTGATACTCGTACTCGGCCGAGTAACTCGGTTCAAATGCCGAGTATACTCGGTCTAAATAAAAGTCACTGTACACAATCATCTATTTACAATGTTTTTAAAATATTCAAGCAATTAATGTGCGGATTGCGGACCGAATGCGAATTTCTCGTTAAATAAAAACTGACTAATTTGCGGGAAGAAGGCGGGGATCCCCGTGACGTTCGCTCGCGGTGGCTGGTAGCACCGCGCGAACCTGTTTAGCCGTTTCCGCGCCTCTAAACAGAACCGAGTAACTCGGCCGAGTACTCGGTTTGAGAAATTTTGAACCGAATATACTCGGTACTCGGTTACTTGGTAAAAGTTGTACTCGGCGCATCTCTAGTTTTTTGTTGTTCAAACGAACTAGGCAGGCAGGCAATTAATACTTTTCTGCTCTACTAAATGCTAGTAGCGTACTACCATAACCGTCTTGTAGTAATACATAAAGGACAATTTCAACTTTATGACACCACGATCTCGTTACGTATGTATGTAGGCGTGGGAACACCCGATCCTTGCAACCAAGGTCCCGAGATATATCACGAGATACATACTATGTTTCACTAATTCTTATTGTTGCGGCACCATTGTTGACTTGTTCTCTGTTCACACTAGAAGGGCTATTTCGACATTGATTGTAATCTAATGAGGTTTGCAAATGTAAAAACTGGTCATTGTGAACGATTAACTTGCCACCTGTTTATTAAACACACACAAACGAGCAAATATCATAAAAACTACGCTACGAATGATTGATGAATGGGTTACAACGCCAGCCCATTTCGCATTTTTTAAAAACGCTCGATCTCTTGCGCTGGCGGATTATTATCTATACTTAATTCCTTTACGAGTCGTTTTCAAAAAAAAAGTGTCTCCTTTACTTTTTAGGGTTCCGTGCCCAAAGGGTAAAAACGGAAACCCTATTACTGAGGCTCCGCTGTCCGTCCGTCTGTCCGTCTGTCCGTCTGTCACCAGGCTGTATCTCGGGATCCGTGATAGCTAGAAAGTTGAAATTTTCACAGATGATGTATTTCGGTTGCCGCATAACAACAAATACTAAAAAATGGAATAAAATAAATATTTAAGGGGCTCCCATACAACAAACATGATTTTTTTGCTCGTTTTTGCTCGATATTGATAACGGCAATAGGTAGACAATTGCAATATTCACAGAATATTTAATTATATATTAACTTTAAAAATAAATCATTAAATTAAAATAAAAAAAATATTTAAGGGGGGCTCCCATACAACAAACGAGATTTTTATAGATAATTGTACGGAACCCTTCGTGCGCGAGTCCGACTCGCACTTGGCCGGTTTTTTTAAATGCGGTCATTTTGGGAACTCTGGTAAAATAGGAATACAGACAAAATGGGATATTGACGATATCAGAAAGAGGACGGGTTAGGAAGATGACGATTTAGGAATAGGGATGTTGACACCACCAATCAACTGACCTACTTTTTATGAGCTGTCAAAACAAAACTCTTCCATAGAGTTTGAATGGCAATAGCAACTTATGAGGTCACTTGTTCGCCAACTCAATCAACTATATATTTATTTGTTTTAAATCAACAAAAAATCTAATTTTGCAGTTAATGTAAATTAATCTGGTTTTCAGGGCTAAAATTAAGCATTTTTTTACTGGAGTGGTGCCTTCGAATTATTTTTTAATGGCGTCAACATCCCTATTCCCACGAACGCACGCATTGCCATATCCTGTCATCATCATCATCATCATCCCAGCCTATATACGTCCCAATCCAGAGCACAGGCCTCCTCTCAGAGTCTCCTGTCATAAAGTACGAGTATTATGCCACGATCACGTCGATCACATTGGTTAGTGTGACCGGGTATTAATTTTTAATGGCGTCAACATCCCTGACGAAATGGGTCTGTGGAGCTCATGACACTAACGCCACCTAGCGATATTGCACCTGTCAAAAGCCCTCATTCTAACGTTCCAATTTCTTCACTTAACAGATAGTTTTGATTTAGTGCGTTACGAAAAACTTATTCAATTTATATCGCATGCAACATTCTATGTTACCTCACGTGCTCCTTAAATGACGACGTTTTGACAGCTAAATTATAATTCACGTGTTAGGCGCGCTGTTAAATAATAAAAGGTTAATTACAATATTTCTGATATCGGAATTCTACTTTCGGATATATGCATCGCCGCGTCGTACACGAATAAGTAAGTATACTTAATAGTTTAATACGTAACATTATATTTTACTTTTAATTTTGTACGAATACTAACTTTTGGTAAAAAATCCGTGGTAGCTGTGGCTTAGCCTATGCCCTCTCCAGCAGAGGGTCGTGGGTTCGCATCGCACCGCTGAGTTTTTCGGAATTTACGTGCGAAATTACATTTTAATTTGTCACTAGCTTTACGGTGAAGGAAAACATCTTGAGGTAATGTGCACAATTCAATGGCGTGTGTGAAGTTACCAATCCGCACAAGCCCGCGTGGGAACCCGGCCCAAGCCCTCTCATTCTGAGAGGAGGCCTGTGCCCTCGATGTGACGTATATATAGGATGATGATGATGATGATCCCTATTTAGAATTTTCTAAAATCTCTGCAATTGAAGCACCATTCAATTCAAAGCTAAGGGTACACATGCTCGTTCGCAATCCGGTACCGTCCATAATAGGGTTGTCAACCTTAGTCCACTACGGTACATTTAAGATCAAATTGCGGGACTCGGCCTAGTAGTCGGCTTGGTAGTGGTAGAGCCATGTTGTAGCTAGCCGCTGCATCACGAATGGGCTGGCTCGTCCGGGGCAGTACCACCCTCTCACAGAACACCGGCGTGAAGCAGCAGTATGTACTCCTGCTGTGTTTCGTACGGTCAGTGAGAGCGCCGGGGGCCCAATACCTCTCCCTCTCCTCTATTCCCTTTCCTTTTTCCTCTCCCTTTTAGGGCCGACAACGCACTGGCATCGCGTATAGCGCTGCGGGTGTCTATGGACAGTGGTGATCATTTAACATCAGGTGACTCACTAGTTCGTTTGTCTGGCCTGTATAACATAAAAAAAAAAAAAAAAAAACTTGCTTTAAATATAGTACTTGGGCGACCGAGCCCCGCTCGGGCTGAAACTCCAGCGTATTCCAGAGATAAGACCAAGCTAGATCAATTTTTCATCCCCGAAAACCCCCACATAACAAATTTCATCGAAATCGTTGGAGCCGTTTCCGAGATTCTGATTATATATATACATATGTACAAGAATTGCTCGTTTAAATGTATTAGATAGATAGATAGGTTCCTTCACCGTAAAGCTCACGGTAAAGTTCAAATGTAATTTCGCACATAAGTTCCAAAAAACTCACGTGTGCGAGCTGGGATTTAAACCCACGACCCTCTGTTTGATAGACCATAGGTGAAACCACTGGGCCACCACGGCTGATAATGGAATGGTTGGCAACCCTAATCCACAATGACCACACAAACAACAAACACTGTGTCTGTGACGAACGCGTCCTGCTAACCGTGACATTCGCGGTCATTGTATAGCCCCCAGACATTTGCGAATACTTAGGTGCGCATTCTGTCAGCATTAAAATTAGCTCGTCACTTCTGTACCTTGTCTCTTTACGGATACGTTTGTGATTTCATTAAATACAGACAAGCTGTTAATGCGGTAAGGTAACAAATATGTTACGTCAATGAAATTCGGCGCGGGTGTACGCTGTTTGGTAATTTCGCGCGTGAAGAGTGAAATTGGAGACCATGGAGCTCATACAAAGTTGTATAGGAGAAAAATGTACGTAAAACTCTTTGCTGTATATAAAAAGATGAAATCTTATCTAATATATAAAAATCTCGTGTAACGGTGTTTGTTACCGAACTCCTTCGAAATGGCTTGACCGATCTTTATGAAACTTTTTTCTCTGTATTTGGTAGGTCTGAGAATAGGTCGTAGGCTATTTTTTGTACCCCTAGGTGATATAAGGCAAAACAACGTTTGCAGGGTCATCTAGTAAGTAAATAAAATTCTCGTGTCACGGTGTTTGTTACCTAACTCCTCCGAAATGGCTCGACCGATTCTCATGAAATTTTGTGTGCATATCGGGTAGGTATGAGAATCGGCCAACATCTATTTTTCATACACCTAAATGTTAAGGGTGGTTCACCCCTTAATTTTTTCTAATAAATCGATGAACGCCGGCTGCATACAAGAAAAAGGATGACGCAATGTAAGTACATGAGCGGCGTAGGCCAGTTGGAAGAGAGAGGTGAACGCGTTGCAAGAGGATGTATGAGGATGGGTTTCATTTTTTTTTTGCCTCTACTCTAAGGCGGAACAAAGTTCGCCGAGTCAGCTAGTTAACATAAAAATAGCAACAGTATGTATAGTAGACCAAGTACCTAAGTGTTTTACCATTTTTATGACAGTTCCTATGACAAAATAAAAACAATAAGGTTGATTGTCACATTGACTTATAAGTGAAAATAGCCTTTGATGTTTTGAACCATACAACTTACATTGAACCTTAGGATGGTAATAAGAATGTTTGGTCCACTATACAATGGCAAAATTACTTAGGGTTTTATATTAAGTTCCCAATACGCTCTGGGCTCGCGTGGGAACTACGGCCCAAGGCTTCTCATTCTGAGAGGAGGCCTGTGCTTGCAGTGGGACGTACATAGGCTGGGATGATGATGATTATATTACAATAGAATTCGATGCAATTATTATTTACTGAATTGAATGCATTCTAGTAAAAAAACAAGTTTATTTTTATTACCAATAAAAACCAATTTGTCCCCATTATTTTGACTTTTATATTATTATTCATAGATTTCAAAGTATTTACCAAGCATAATAGCCACGACATTTACTATACTTGAAAGGTAGGTAGGTAGGTATTAACTAAATGTAAACAAACTTCAGTTTCCAAATTTGGCACATTCAAGGATTCAAATATTTTATTTATCTATCATTGTAATACAAACTAGACTAACGTATTTTAATACATAAAATTTAATGTTTAGATAGTTTAATGGGAGAATTACAGTATTTAAGACATCAGATGACATTGTTTTGTTTACATTTAGTTAATTACATAAACCTTTCAAGTATAGGCACCTTTCTAAATATCAATTAATCACAATCACAATTCAACACTTCCAATGCCTCCAATTCACGGTCACATTTAACCCGTCGCGCCGTAATGCGATCAGTTCCTTATCGGACGCGCTTACACTTGGCCCAGTTCAACCCTGCTGGCCCAGTTACGATTTAACACTTTTACTGCGACCTTCAATACTGCAAATGCAATGGGACTGATTCCCACGACGGTGTGACTTTGAAATTGAAATTTGGATGATTTTATTGTGCGTGAGACTCATTGCACTGCGTTGGTTAATTATTTTACTCACTCCACTAGTTATTTGCATTTTTATTATTCAACTAAGGAAGCATAGTGCTGATTTGTGACGTACATAACTAGTTTTTTTTATGAACCAATGTTTATTGTATTTAAATCTGCTCAAGTTATAATGAAGCTTTAATTAGTTAAACTTGCAAACTCCGTCTGCGAAAAATTCAGCTATCACTATCCTCCAGGAACTACAAAATATTTCAGGATAATAATCTTTTCCAGGTTATAAACCACCTGTGTCCCAAATTTAATTAAAAGCCGTCAAACTGATTAACGTGAAAGAGTAAAAAACACATGGCCATGCAAACTTTCGCGTTTTTAATACTAGTAAGATTTTATATCTGCGTTTCTTTATTTATTTTATTCATAAATAAGTCCTGTACTTTCCCATCTCAAGGTGTTTTAAACGTGATTTTAAAATTACGATTATTACGAATGACATTGCCCTTAGCAGAATAAGATCAAAGTGATCAAGTTTGTGAGGAATTGCAATTACAATGACCGTGGAAATTGAAGTGTTAAAATCATTTTGCATACGTATAATGTGTTATTACCACGAGGCTTAACTAACCTTGGATTACCTGTTAAACAGGTGATTGGTTTTACATAATTAAGCATCATGCATTATTAAAAATTTATACCAAATGTGTGCCACTGCTGACTATGGACTTTACCTTTACAGGTGGACTTTACGCATCAATCAGAAATATCTTTGTGTTGACTGTACTTACATTGTTTTCTTCAGCAAGACGGTCAAATTCAACTTGAACTTGAAATTTTTGGTGGGTATTTCATGAGTACTACGTAATTTAATCATGAAGACATTTTGCTAAAATTACGTCAACATTTAAAACATTACAGGTACCTATTTTGTTATTCAGAATTACAAATACTGTGCATTTTTACAACAACAAAAAAGTATCCTTAATTTGCCAGACTAGTTTTATAAAACCTGTCTACAAAAAAAAACAACACGATACTGACTAAATCTAAAGTGAAAATGCTCTTAAAATAGTTACTTGAGTATAGCAACACAATGTACGATCGCGTGCTTTAATTTGGGACCCATTTCGAAAAAATATAAATATACTCGGGGAGTCCTGACTAGTTATGACGGACTCTCTCTCCCAACCTCGCTCCGTACGGAAAGGGGAGGTAAGTAGAACATACCCACCAAAACCACTCCGACTTTGAACCAACCAACTGTGAACTTGTATCTGAACTAACATTTTCTAGATTCTAGAAATTAGTTACCGGAACGAATGTAACCCAATTGGGGGCCAAAGAAAGTCAGCCGCAGAATGCAATTTGGTTTACTTCAACCGTAAAAGTACATTAAGACACAATATTGTCGATTGCCAATAGGTATGCCGTAGCATTTTGAACTTAGAAGTATTACTATAAAAGTCACTTTACTGAGGCAGCATTTTGTCGTTTACGACATTTAAAGTTATTGTCGATTTTGCTCAATGCACTTTATTCCGCTATCATCCTTTTCGTGCAATTTGTAAATAATTCAAATCAAAATCAAATCAAATAAGTCAAGTAACTGAGGTTTATTCGTATCAATAGGGCAAAGGGAACTGGATGACAATCCGTTTGCGAGAATTCATATTCAAACTCATATAAACAGATAACGTCACGTCAATGCTAATGTCGTGATTCTGCTATTTTGGCAAAAATGAGATTTAAGATGTTCCCAGAGATGCACAACCTCTCAAATTTTTGTATCTGTATCATTAACGTCTACAAACTTACAGTGCCAATTTACTGACAAATGTTTGTTATAAAATTGTCACTTTCCAAAGAGCTCCCTTAAAAAATGTAATTTTTTGCTGATAAAACTTTGGCATAGAGGTAACATTAGCTGATTGCTTAAAATTACGCTCGGTGCAGTTACGTCAGTCTTGAATATGATAAAAACAGCGAAAACATGCACTTTTGCCCTTGACATTACGCCAAAGTCACTGAGGTTGACCACAGACGTGCAGAGTGTATTTAACATAAACATGTCGCTGTGCAACCACAACCACATTCTCTACGGTCTCACTATTTTGAATTTTGACTACGCTACGCGGAAGCTAGCTCCATTTAATTTTGACAAGACAGAAAAAATACTAAACAATAAGTTTTGTTTAAAAATGTTAATTTTAGTACAAACTTTTTTTGCTGATTGTACTTTTTATTTTATTTTGCAATGTCATCCAAATTACATATACGCACTAAATTTTAACTCAATTTCATTACTAGAAGTGTGTGGACTTGCATGAATAGACTATAAAAAAACATACCATATTGAAAGTTAAATAAAAGCCTGTAAAAATAGAAATAGAATACGAGTAGAAAACAGATGAAAAACGAACTAAAATTTCTCATACGCAATTGTAGCCATGGTTAAGAATTTCACGTCAAAAATGTAACACCGACGAAGACAGTGGCGCTCTCAAATAATTTCTAATGTTTTGTGTATTTTACCCCGATTGAACGGGGAGAAATGTAGAGTTGTAAAGTCGCTCCTTTGTGCAATACGCCTTTAGTCGCTAATGTGGCGCAAAGGCCAAACGTAAGGGCAAGAGATCAGAGGCCATCTTGTTTAACGCGGGAGCGCTTGCGATCGCATTCTCCATCTTTTTCTACCCTCATCCTATACCGTGTGAGAGAAAGAAACGGCGAATACGATCGTGATTCCAAATACGTCAGATAATAAGGTTAAAGTTAAGGTAAGGTTTTGTGTTTGGATCGACAAATACCGTATCGTTTACGATAGTTGTCTTTTATTCGGGTCATACCCTATACGTACCCTGTTGTCCAATAAGGCCTCAGGTCTATCCAGCATGTGGCTCAATATCCATCATGCTGCTTGCATAAGTCCATCATTCCACTTGCAACCTATTTAAAACTTCAAAAGATATCAGTAGGTACTCCGCTATCACGTGGGTATTATAATAAATAAGTAGAATTAAGGAAACTAAAAACTTTTTGCATTAAAATACATGTGTGACGGAGAGGTTATTTTAAAATTATATCATCCAAACGGTCGTTATGTAACTATGGCATTTTAAAAATAGATATAATGACCAGACAATATGGTAATTTTGGCACTGCGAAAGTGTATAAATGAGCCAATATTTGCTTCCAACATCAATCATCCAATGACAAGAAAGCGAACTGAATCAAGCCAAATGACAGAATGAAAGTTTTTTAATGTGCATTTAAAATAAAATCGCGGAACTCGCTCATCCAAACAGCATTATTTACTAGGACGTCGTAACGCTTTCAGAGCGTGAATTTGTTTGGAACTGATTAAAGTCCGTTTTTATTTTCACTTGAAGGGTAGATTAGTTTTTATTACCTATTAATTATTATCAAGACGTTCGCCGAATGATTTTTTTATCCACTCGAAAACATTAATCGCTTGCATACGTCAATATTGGCTTGTGGTGCCAACTATAAAAATTATCATAAGCCTCGTAAAGCACGGTCGCAAAGCACGAAGCTTCTCGTACCATGACCTATGACTATGTGTCTCTGTCGCTCGCACGTAAGTAAGTAATCTCCGTCGCAGTCGCACAAATTCAGATGTGTCAAATATTAACAATAATAGTAAATGGTGAAGGTCATTGTACGAAATTCTACGTGCCCCGCGACGGTACTTTAACGTACCGTGATTTAAGCAAAAGGAAAAGAAAGAAAAAAAGGAAGAAAAGAATAATAATTTACAAGGTCGAAGGTTATAAGGTCGCTAAAGTTATCAAATTCTTTGACTCGAACTGAAGAGAACTTGCCTGAAGATCGTAAAGTTCGTATTCATGCTGAACGAATATGTACGAACACATCTCGGGTAAAATGGCTTAAAAAAAAAAAAAACTGTTTATTGCAAATTAGTGTTACAATTTTTTCTTATAAGTATGTACTTAGTTACAATCTTTAATTTTTATGTTTTATGCTCTTGTTGTACAATCTATTAGTAATGTAATATAGTTCATGTTCATAGTGATACTTAGAGAGGATAGCCGTGATTCGTATGCCACTTTTCCCTAAGGCTTTTGTCACGGTACAAAGTAGGTGGCTAAATTCTAAACATAACTATGAATATGTATTAAATTATATACATCAAAGTTATTAATTTAATGTAATATATAAAAATCTCGTGGCACAGTGTTTGATATCGAACTCCTTCGAACGGCTTGACCGATTTTTATGAAATTTTTTCTCTACATTTATTTCGTAGATTTGGGAATGGTCGTAGGCTATTTTTTATACTCCTATACTTCGCAGACGGAGTCGCGGGCAATAACTAGTAGACGATAAATATTTAATAGTTTGTATTACGATAATGTTTTAGTGGTTCAATGGTTTCATACAGTAGTCCGGTTTTAGTTTTAGTTTTTTGTTAAAATGCTCCATCGATAACGTCGATATATTCTTTTTATTTTTTTTTATATCCTGTATTCAACGCCAAATAAAAAACGAGGCAGTTGTCAATGTCAATGTCAAAACTGTCAGCAGTGAGCCACCATAGCTTTCTAAAAACGCACGTAAAGGAATCTTTAAGAAAGCCATGGACTTGGAGGAAATGTCAAGTTCCGCGTGCATTGTTGATTCTATTGATCATTGTTTGTCCATCTGTCCGTCTGTTCAAGTACTGTCAATAACCTGAGAGGTGCTAAATACGTATTTACATATTTTTTGTCGTTTATTAGCAGTAAACAAAGTTTGTTCACCGCATCGCAAATATGTTTATGTTTGTGATGCTAGGAGTTCAACAGACTTGTAGGAATCTTTCAACGTGTTAAGTAGTTTTATATGCTTAGACCGATAGACAGGTACCTATTTATTTGTTTTAGTCAAATTGCAGTAGGTAGTGGTAGCTAAGTTATTTTGTAGACTCACGCATTCATGCCCAATCTACTCTAAATACTTATAAACACGAAAGTTTGCATGAGCGTGTGTTTGTAAGTCTTTCACGATAAAATCACTGGACTGATTTGGATGAAATTTGGTGCACATGATCTACAACCTGAATTAACATATACGATATTTTTTTTTGCAAAATTACATAGTTCCCGTGGGACAAATTTTTCGCAGACCAAGGCGCGTCACAGCTAGTAGTTGTTACATATGAAGTAATTTCAATTATATTGGACAGGGAAAGTACTAATCTAGTTTCATCCTTCTATCGCTGACTAAATAATGTATTGTTATTCTAATTCGTTAAGAACCATGACTACATACGAAGCATTTCATAACTACATAATGCCTCAATGATTCTGCAAACAAAACCAAAAACTACGACTTCGTAGATCAGTGCCTACGAAGCTTTATAAATAAATCAAAGATCATTGAAGATGACTGCAAGCTAAATTACAATTTCACACCAATTACGGTATACCCGAATGATTACGATTGATCACGAGTCGTTGACATAAATCATCGTTTATACGCGTTGATGGAGTATATTAAGCGAGTAAGTAAGATCATGATCTGTTCATGATCAATGAGATTATGTGACACATGGACGCTTTATGGACGTTACATCTGAATAATGAGTCTGCATGTGCGATGTTTAAGGAGCTCTCACACCATCTTGATATGTATATAGATGACAGTTGCTTAATGGAAGATATACACGATATCTGACTGACTCAGTTTGATGCAATGATATGAAGGGTTTGTCTGAAAATCAGCGCTGTAGCAGGCACCTTAATGCTGAGTTTAATGCTGAGTCAAATTCCTTTTCGACATCATTAAGTTTTTTTTTTTAATTAGTCAGTGTATTTTCTTTTTGATGTCGAATAAAGTTACGTCTATGTCTATAACAGTTTTGTAACGCTAGAAACTCGCCACTATACTCATTCTCAGCCTATACAGGTCCCACTGCAGGGTACCTGTCTCCTCTCAGAATGAGAGGGCTTGGGCTGTAGTTCCCAGTGCGGATTAGGAACTTCACACACACCATTGAATGTGTATACAGGTTTCCTCAAAATGTTTTCGTTCACCAATGGTAAATTTCAAATGTAATTTCGCACATAATTTCCGAAAAACTCTGAGGTGCGAGCCCGGCTTTGAATTGAACCCATGATCCTCTGCTTGAGAGGCAATCGTTCAAACCACTAGGCTAGGCTACCATGGCTTAAGAGCTAAAGCATAAACAATTTGCACGCCGATTTTTTGCGCATTTTTCCGTCTATTTTTTGGCGTCAATGACCTCGACCAGCGTCCCTAACATCCCCTTTGCCAATTTTTTGGACTCATGAACATGTAACGCAAATCGCTAGCAGCTTTAAATAGAACAATGAGTACTATTCTAGTGACTGCAACTGATGCATTGAATACTTCCGTCTAATTAATTAACGTTAATCTATACTAACTGTAGTCAAGAATATCTACTTACTTACACCATTACTAATTTGACAATGGAACCAGAGCTTCGTAATTTTTACGATTGTGTAGGACAGCCTTAATAGAGAAGAATATGCGATGCATCATTCTTATTGGCCATTAAGTCGTTATTATGTCAATGATGTGAGATCTTGACATAACATGTGCGCACGATTATAAATCGATCAAGATGTGACGCAACGTGCCGCGACTTTCTTTTGTCAACGTAGACCGAACTAGAACTAGGCCACCGTGAGCTAGTAATCCTATTAAGGCCGTTATGAAGTATATTTAATTAATATTATTATTATACTACTAGCCATATCCTGCAGCATCGCACACATAAACCATTAAGTCTGGCAGTCGATTTAAAATACCGAGATTCCCCAAAAATTCCCGTAGGAATTCTCAATAATAACTTCGTGCTCTTTACTAACGTTGCATAAAAAGCATCCGTGCTAAATTTCATGTATTTATCTAAACCTAGCGGTTGAAATTTTACAGTTTTATCCCGATCCCGTGGGAATATCGGGATAAAAGGAAGCCTAAGTGTTATTCCAGACGTCCTACTATCGACGTGCTAAATTTCATCCAAATCCCTCTTGCATTAGGGAAACGAGAAAGATGATCTTTGTCGTCCACTGTCTAAACTAAGTGTAAAACTTTTTATAATAAAATCACAAAAGCGAAGTTTACGTTGAGTCGTAGGAGAACGTGATAAGAAAAATTCTGCGTGTGTTATGCATGGTAACTGTTGACGTTCTGATTTTTCGAGATTTTCGTTATGTTTAGAATCACGAATGATTGTACTAATATTTCATTTTAATAATACTGTAATTAGAGCACATTGAAATAACCAGAAAAGGTACGCTGGGGTCTGGGATCAAACCCGAGTCTCCATAAATAAGGGACGCGTGCTGAACCCTTACACTAACCCCAGTTTAACTTCCGCGGCAAAATTTCATCAGCTACTCTTTTTAATTTGCCAATCTTTTCTCGCCACGGAAAACAATTAGTCGCAATTATTGTGCGAATAATTACAGCATGTAAAAAAGCTTTCACTCGAAAAGCAAAAAACTAATAGGATTCTTAATACGAAAGTAAAAGTGTTAAATGTAAAAGTCAACAAAAAATATTGGTACACTTAACACTATTATCAAATTGTTAGATGTCTTTACATCACCTACTTTCACTTAATTTAATACTGTAACGACGTGATTAGGTGATACTAAATGATCGTAATCTCATATGTGATTGACTATCAGAGATAAATAATAGATAGACAGACTAGGTAACCGTTGTTGCCCAGGGTGCACCGGCTCAAACCCTCCTCCCCCCTTGAGGCACTGTGGTTGAGGGGAACTGTAACGCTCGAGCACACGAAGAAGTTGCTCAACTCGCATTCCTTCTATTAGTTTACTAATTCGCTTTTACTCGCTAACTTGACATTTGCTTTAGCCAGACAGATCAAACATAGGTCTGTACAGTCGAGTTCACCAATATCTGTACAGCCAACCTTTCATAAATATATGAAATGAATAAAATTTATTTCGAAACAAAAGCAACAAAAAAAAAACAGTTTACAAATTTATTAAATATAAAAATGTATTGAGGCAGTTTTCTCGAAAAAGGAGTCCACTCAGCATGAGTCGAGGCAGGGGGCCACGACGCTGATTTTCAGTTATTACGGTAACATAAGGTCTATGTATAGATATTTATGAAAGGTTGGCGAATTGGCGATACAGATATTGGTGAACTCGACTGTACATTCGACTATAGCAGGTTTATATGTTTCTATTTATAAGTTAAAGGGCTACCTTTGGGGAGTTAGTAGAGGGTTACTTTCGATAAAAATTAACCACTGTTTACAAAGTGTAAATTAAACATACAAAGTACATTACAAATGTTCTATTTTATGACACAAACACGAAATGTCTATGTTTACTTCTGTCCTATGGCATGCTACCTGTTGACGGCGCGCTCACACGGACCTACCCTTTTATTTTTAAGTTATTTTTTGTCCAAATTTGGGGGTATAGTTTCCTCAGTTTGTTCTAGAGGTCGATTGCTGTGACCTAGTAGTCTGCACGCATCTCGCAACTAGGACGCTTGTCTTTTGCTACACGGTTAATGTTACAAAGTTCTATGTGTTTAAACGTTAATATCAAGTTTTGCATTAAACTGTGTGCTCGTCTCCCTAAGGCGTGTTTTACTTCAAGAACCCCAGTTGCCCACACTATCTATCTACTGTTAAAAATATTAATGTGTTACAGTTCCTATAGGTATGTATATTATACGTAAATTGAACTACCTCATTTAATGCTATTCCTTTCTTCTTGATGTATTAACGGTTACGTAGAAGAGGATGCTGAAGCAGCCCTATTATTTATTTTCTGTACTGCTGATTATGTGTGTTTAATAAAAACTAATAAGACAAGTTTAGATCAGCCAATCAACTGCCGCAATGTAAAGCAACTTGAACGATTTTTCTTGCTTGTCTAAACTAGACTATAAGTACTTATGGTATTGTTTATTTTTATATACTACTATCCAGTATCTAAGGGTAAAAGCCGGTGTCGTATCAGGAGGTCTAGGAGATGGCTCATAGGAAGGATGAGTGGAAGATACTCCACCCACCTGAGTGTACTTAATTCTTAAGTTTAAATTAATGATAAAGTTATTTTTTATATACGAGGTAGATCTGAAGCTATAACAGATTATTTGCAAAGCAGGTGAGTTAAAAAAGTTGATGGAATGTATAGATACTGTTCCAATAACCAAACTGTTACATAACAACGATCTGGCGTTACGCTTGGTAGCATTCATGCAAATTGCCGTAGTTAAATAGGACCTCTACTAATACAACAAAGAGGAAAAATGTGTTCGTTTGCATCTTCGTATGTAAGGGTAGTCTTCAGGAACACCTGAACCGATTTTAAAGTTTATTTCTATGGAAAACTTAACTACCCTTGTATATTTTGACCTTTATGTAGAGCACGTACGTACGTGAATATACAGCGTGTCACAAAATTAATCCGTAATTTGTCATTAGGTACTTGGGTTTATGCTTTCATAAATTGGTCGATGTTAAATTTACACCACGTCAAAGGCGCGACTACAATTTTATTATTATGATTATTATGAAACCAAAATTTCGATGAAAATAATTTAGAGAGATTTATTTTTACCTACATATTGGATACACAGGAAAAATCCTTTTGGCGGAAAAACGTACAAATAAAAAACATCAAATAGTGTAAATTGGGCCCTACTCAGAATAATGTTGCAGCAAGCTGTAACTGCAACGCTTTTTTTCAGTGGGACCCAAGATCCAGATTCATTTTGACAGACACCATGTATAATTATGACTACTTTTATCTAGGAATTCCTTTCAAAACCAGTGTAAAAACCGTACCTATCGTAACTATCAATGTCGCATTAGTCAATGTCAAGTCCCACCTAAGTTACTACATGTGCAAGAGCAAAAAAGCAGTAATTGTCCGTCGCATGATAGCGAAGAACTTATTACGTCGCCGGGTGCGCGCGCGCCGACCTCGTGGCACTTTCACGAGCGCAGTCAACAAGCGAGTAGAGTAGGCCGGAGTTATACGAGGCATTACAGAATGGATCCAGAATATTTCAGGCAGTGGTTAGGTACCTAAGTTAAACCTCATAATCATCACCATCATCATCATCATCATCCCAACCTGTATACGTCCCAGTGCAGGGCACAGGTCTCCTCTCAGAATAAAAAAATACGCATGCCGCATAATTCCGAATCGACGGGCTAAAATAGCCACGAACTGGATACAAGGATAGGTACTTTTTATAAAAAAATACTTGATAATGCCGACCTGCTGTTTTGAGCCCACTACGCTTACACAAAACAGCGGTTAGGAGTCAGTTAAACTGCGGTTAAAAAAACTATTAACCAAGATATCTTTATTTGATTTGCGGTTACTATAATAATGCTATAATACTTGATTGCGGGGATGGAACTTCCTCGTCCCAGTATTCGGTTTCATAAGTTTTACGATAGACGTATTAACTAATAGTTTCAAAGTGTTTTTCGCAAGTCTAATATGCGCTTGCGTTGCTAGGAAGTTCGAATATTGTTTTGTAAAGCTTTTGTAATTTTACGGATTCGTTACGGCTATGTTAAAAAAGGTCATAAATCATAATAAATAAAGAAAAAGAGTGTACGCAATCGCCGTGTAAGAACGAGGGTAGACGCACCTCTACCTATTCAACGATCGGATAGCCAAGTGGTTAGACAACCTGACTATGAAGCTTGAGTTTCCGGGTTCGATCCCAGGAGGCCTAGGTGTTTGTATAAATAATAATGAATGTCTGTTCTCGAGTCTCGGATGTTTAATATGAATTTATCTATATAAGTATGTTAATCCGTTGTCTAGTACCCAAAGTACAAGAATCGAACCTGGAACCTCGAGCTTCGTAGTCAGGTTCTCCAACGAATTGGCTATGCAGTCATCTAATAATAATAATAATAGGTTAGTAACGTCATATCATGTATCAAGTACTTAACATTCGTGATTACTTGTGTGTAAACAAGACTAAACGAATGAGTGTATGGGCGTAAATATTGCATGAATGGCAATATGTATCGTGGGCGCCAAGGATGGCCGTTCATGACTCCATTCAATTGCATTCCCACGATACCACCCATACATAATTTTATAGGTTTAATTACTTATAATAATACTTTGAAAATTAATAGTCTACGTCTACTTCTGTGGCCTATATGCCACCTACTGATGGGTGCAGGCCTGCTCTCTTAATGAGAGGGGTTTGGCCGCTTTTCCGAGAAAATGGAGGAAAAAAAACTTTTTTAATATAGGGAATTATAGCTAAACCGTTTAACTGAGTCCTTGCTCGCGCGGTACAGGGGCTGTGGGGGTATGACGACAACAGGGGGCCGGGAGAGGTGCGGGCGGCGAGCGCGCCTCATGTACTTGTACCGTGCGGGCGAGGACTCAGTCAAACGGTTTAGCTATAGCAGTATTTCCCGCAATAGGCTCGCTCTTCTTTTTCGACGACGAGTCAGAATAGTCTAGTAAATATGACACTGACTATAGGAAGCTAGAGATTCTGTATTCGAATTCCGTAAGGGGCATAAACTTGGATGATGAATGAAAATTGTAAAAAAAGATCTAAATCCCCACTGTAATAAGTATTATCGATATTATACTAATGTAATGACAGTTGTGGTTCACGAGGATTTAAAGAAAAAGTGTACTTACTCTATTTTTTTTTCAAATAAGGAAATTTTGGGGTTTTCTCACTCAGAATCAAGAGCACTATTGATTTTGATGATAAAAAAATGTCCCAATTTTTTTTCAGTTTTTTGTCACTTTTTTGACGTTTTTTCATAATTATAGTTATATGACTCGTAACAAAACTGACACAAGAAAATTGTATGTAAAATTACGATATTTTTTTACAAAAAGGGTAGGTACACTTTTTTTTTAATGCCCTCACCCCGCACGTAAAATAAATCATTTTAATTCGCAATGGTCAAAATAGTTACACAACGTGCCAGGAGCATTTGCAAACAGGTATAATAATAACATCAAACATCGAAGCGCGACCTTTTCTGATTAATATTAATCCATTATAAATCTATGACTTTGGCCATAAAATACGATGACCCGGGAGTGGCGTCAAGGCATTAAAATGGCTATTAACCTGTTATTTAACGGTTTTTTGATCAGGTTCGGTCAATTATCATATACATTCGAAAGCTCAGTTCAAATTAAAACGACAGTAAAACGGAGACACGTGACATGAAATTGTTTGAGTTTGGTCACGTATAAAGTTAGTTTTGAAAATTAACTAAAAACAGTATACACGTAGTATCTAAAGAACTGAAACAATTACTTTGCTCACCCGCGACCTTACGACAGCTACGTTTATGTATGAAAAGACTAATGAGCAGAGATCGGAATTTTCACGGCAAAATATAAGACTGTCGCAATCAAGCCAGTGTTACAACCAATTTTTTATCGATATCGATAGTTGTGCAATAGAAGAAAAAAACGGTCCACTAAATAAAAAACATATGTATTTAATACAGAATTTTAGGTAAAATTATTTCCCAAGTAACTATAAACTATACAGGATATATTTCAGGACAATCGTGTAGGTTAAGTTAGGTGGTTATATAACAATCCTGAATGGTTTACAGTTGACAATAAATGAAACAGTTTGCAAATAAATCAGTTGGGTTCTCTAACCGTGTGTAATGGTTAATTCCTTGCCGCTTTTCACACAAACGCAATATGCGTTTCTTTTCAATTATAACCGCCTTTCCTTAAACATAAATCGAAAGTATACATCTAGATGCAACAAACGATACTGATCGCAGCCACGGATAAGATAATAAAATTTTTTTCAGCTCATAATTTCTTCCTAACGAACTTACAGTTATGCAATCATCTATTCTAAGTGATCTGAATAAAGCAACCGATGCTTCTGATGATGGCCGTGGGAACCGTTCAGAATCGAAGAGGTGCACGATTCGACACAAAAGAGGTTAAAGACCGGAGTTACATTCATTCATTCGTTCATTGAATTATACAAGGTGTTATTCAATCTTGAATTAATAGCGTCTTTGCAAAGGCTTTGTGCGTTAAGGATGTTGTTTGTGATGATGGAAAATAATTAATTACGTGCATTAAACTCTAGACTGGAAATGGTGCGTCGCAAATTGTGTAGTGAGTAATCTATCTATAATATAAAACTGAATCGCTGAATGTGTTGCTAAGCGCAAACTTCCGATCGACTGCACCAAATTGGATAATTCTTTTTTTGTTGCATTTGTTATTGTCAGGAG
The DNA here is from genome assembly GCA_947563465.1 of Archips xylosteana. Classification (NCBI taxonomy): domain Eukaryota; kingdom Metazoa; phylum Arthropoda; class Insecta; order Lepidoptera; family Tortricidae; genus Archips; species Archips xylosteana. The sequence goes on along the minus strand of OX387361.1, from coordinate 9,502,632 downwards.
AAGGTTCTTATGAAAGAAACTTAAAACAAAATACAACGGGGGCGAAGCCGCGGGCATCAGCTAGTAATCTGATATAATTACAAAAAATCTTGCCATACTTAATCGTAGTCATTTTTTTAACACATGAAGCTTTTGCAAAGAAGCTATGAATCCTACCCTACTAATATTGTAAGTAAATGAGAAAGTTTGGATGTTTGTTAACAAAAATGTGGATTGAGACAGATACTTAATATCCCAGGAATGCGTTCCTCCGGCATAATATTATAACTTTAGATTCTTATATATAACAGCGCCCTCTGTTTTTATTTAAAAGGGCGTTGTTCAAAAACGTTGCAAGTACCTCGGCTTTCGAGATGACGCGTTAATGTCGTCTGCAATCAACAGATGTCGTTGTCCAAGCAAACGATGTGCCTTTAAAAATGTTACTGTAACCTCCTTTCAGGCCAAACTCTACGATTGTAAATATTTATCATGAAAGTATTTCTCACGCGGGTGGAGTAGAGCTAGTTCATAATAAAATGTTATAACTTTACTATGTTATGTTGGAACTACGGCCCAAGCCCTCTCATTCTGAGAGGAGGCCTGTGCCCTGCAGTGGGACGTATATATAGGCTGGGATGATAACTATGTTAGTTCACTATGATTGGGTGCTTATAAGCAGTAACGTGTCAACCCACTAAAACTCGAAAATTGTGATTTGAATACAAAATTGTACCATGTCGTCGACATTTTTATAAAAACGAGTTATGTGACAATAGGTAACTTAACCATTATCGAAAAATTCAACAAAATGAAGTCTGACTAAAAATTCAGGAAAAAAATAGTTTTGTATTCATAGTCTTATTAAAAAGTTATTGATCACTTTATAAAACTTAATTGTGCACTTAATTGGCACTTGCCGGCATGATCTTCTCAGAAACCTAAATTAAAGCATTCGTTGCCAGTAAACTAAGTACTATTTGCGTGCGGCGAGCACATACTTATTTGGTATTGCTTTAATCACCAATTACTTGAATAAGCAATTCATCAAACCGCTGTAGCGTATATAAGCTGGTTTTACGACTAAAATTTGATGTAACTTAGACATAATGGCTTCACTGAGATGGTTTGCGTGCTAAATACGTTAGCTTACATACTCGTATCTTGTACGGAGCGAGATTTAAAATAATTCATTGTGTGTGGTGCAATGAAACATAGATAGGTATAGTTCTCTTTTTATCGTAGTTACCCATCGTAGCGTAGTGGATTCGATCCCGGGCTAGGACCTCTGAGTTTTTCGGAATTAATGTGAGAATTACATTTAAAATTTACCATGAACTTTACGGTGAAGTAAAAACACCGCGAGGAAACTTACACACTCGAGCTAAGAAATTCAACTGTGTTGTGGAATAAGGTACCCAATCCGAAATGGGCTCGCGTGGGAATTACCTACGGGCCGAGCCCTCCACTCTGAGAGGAGTTCTGTGCCCTACAGTGGGACGTACTTACCTATGTATAATAGTGCCACATGTCCACGTACAGTTAGTAAAATTGTCGTATTGATTTTGAAATACAATATGACATCATTGATATTGACAGATTAAGTAATACGTAAGTAGTAATTGGATCATATTACCAAGGCTGATTAAATTAATATATTACATTTATTGAACCTTACCTCTCTAAAACATTACAATTTTGTCTTTTGCGGAGTAGTAATCAGCGTCAATGCAATACTGGACATTTTAAAATGAATCAGACATTATCGTCCCTACTTAAAAAAGCTCGTATCATAAATCGATAATCTAGCCTAGTGAACTTTAGGTACTAAGTGTGCATCAAGGTTTAGTTTGTTTTGCATTTTGATTTTAGATACGAGTTTTTGAAGTGAAACTTCTAATGCGACTTCCAACAAGGTCGCGTTAAACGTTTAACGCTACCATCGAGGGGGTATGAAAGCATTAGTATATGTACTGCCGAAGCAAGTAATCTCGCATTGTATAAATTATTTATTTATTTATTTATTTATTAAGGAGAACCAACAGCTTATAACATAATATAGGTATTAACAATAGTAACACAGAGCCAATTACAGGATCTCACAGATAGTGACTGATTATATGTTTAAGCTTAAACTCAAACCAGGTGTCGCGCACAAAACAATCGACACATCATGCAAAACAACACCACAAAATCTCAAATGGAATTCTCGCATTTCATGATACACACTGAACAATTTTGCAGGTAATATTACATCTGATTAAATTAGGTAGACGCTGCACTACCCAGAAAAAACCGGAGTGGGGCCTACAGCAAACTAGTACATATAACGCAGCAATGCAACGGCACGCTCAATCAAAGCACCTCATCGCCAATCCTTGCCTCACTGACGGGATGCTACAGTTGAATATGTCAATATCCATTTCCTTCACCAGGTTGTTTAGATTACCACTAGCACGCCTGAGAAAGCTGTTTTGCCTGTATCTAGTGGATGTAAATTTAAGAAATATAGGGGGATTGGATCTTCTAAGTTTAATTGGCGTGTTAAAGGACAATTTATGAAGCAAATCAGGACAGTCAGTACTGCCACTGATGATGCCAAGAATATAAGTAATGTCGGCTATATCACGGCGGCGGTGCAAAGGAATAAGATGGTGTTTTTTACATATTTCAATATAATTGGACGATTTATAGGGACATTTAAGTTTGAAACATAGATATTTAATAAATTTCATCTGGACACGTTCAATTCGGTCGGCATAAGTTTTATAACAGGGATTCCAAATCTGAGAAGCATATTCCAGTCTACTTCTGACATAAGTGCAATATAATACTTTAAGTGTTTTAGCTTGAGTAAATAGTGATGAGCTACGCATTATAAAGCCTAACGACCTCAAAGCGCTACCAACTATACTATCAATATGTCTATCAAAAAGAAGTTTCGAGTCATGTATTACACCCAAGTCCTTCATAAAGGATGTTCTCTCTAGAACATGACCTTTCAAGGTATAGGCAACAGTAATCGGTTCACGTTGACGTGTAAAGGTTACCGCAAAACACTTAGACGGGTTAAGACTTAACCTATTAACTCGACAGTACTCATCCAGACGTGAAAGATCCGCCTGAACCAAATCCGAGTCATAGGTCGACCCTATCTTCGCAAAGATTTTCATGTCATCAGCGAAACAAAGAAGCTGAGAGTGAACAAAACACTTACTGATATCATTAACAAATATGTTAAACAATAACGGACCGAGTAAAGATCCCTGCGGTACGCCACTAGGGATAGCTACCCACTTAGAAATGTAGTTGTTAATAACAACAGCTTGCGATCTATGAGTAATGTACGAAGAAAACCACCTCAGTAGGTCACCATGAATACCAATAGCATATAACTTCGAAATCAATATTGCATGATCAATCCTATCAAATGCCTTGCTATAGTCTGTGTATATTACATCGACCTGATAACCACTGTCCATTGCTTCAGTGACATACTCATTCAGCAGGACAAGATTGGACACAGTAGAGCGACGTTGTAAAAAACCATGCTGGTTCGGGTTGAAAGAATTCTTTAAAGCAATGTAGACCTGATCATATACGATCTTCTCGAATACCTTTGCGACTATGCATAATTTAGAAATTGGTCTATAAGTTTCTATATCGGTTTTGGGTCCCTTTTTGTGAACTGGAGTAACGAAGGCAGACTTCCACAATAGTGGCACGTAACACTCAGAGAGAGAACGTTGGAACAACAACGAGATGGGTTTCGCTAAGCTTCTCGCACAATTTATTAAAAACTGAGCTGGCATGTCATCAGGACCAGCCGATTTCGAAGGGTCAAGCTTGAGCAGTATATTAGTAATCATTGCTGAATTCAGTTGAATACTGCTCAAACTAGCCGTGGGGTCAGAAAATGGATCGGGAGTCGAACTAGGCGTTGGGTTACTGACGCTTGACGTCGAAAAAGTGGAAAGAAAATAATCTGAGAAAGCTTCACATATATCAGTACCACTATTAACCTGCCTGTCACCGTATTTCAAACTACTCGGTATAGCATTGGAGCTGGATCTCGATTTCATGAACGACCAGAACTGCTTTGGATTCTTAGCAATGTTACTTTCAACACGTTTAATATATGAATTAAAGCACTCCTGTTCCAATTTACGAACTCTGTCCCTCAATACGCAATAAGAAATGAAGTCAGACCTATTTTTGTAAGTTTTATATTTTTTTAAAAATTTATGTTTCTCTTTGATACATTTTTTAAGTCCAAAAGAATACCATGCCGGATGTGTGTCAGGTTTGATTGTTTTACTGGGAATAAACCTATCTCTCATACTTCTAAAAGTTGCGTAAAAGAAGTCCAGTGATTCATCAACAGAGCGCTGCAAAAACTCGCGCTCCCAATCAATGCCTGACAGTTCATTATTAATAGAATCATAGTCACCCTTATTATAAAAATATTTAACCCTTGAGGTTGATTCTAAAGTATTAGTCACAGAATATTTAATGTGGATAATACTAACGAATGTTAAAAACTTCGACAGTGCGATGCAGAACTCATACTGTCTGTGCAAAATTGTATGAGACTTGATAAAAGCGCCATCTAGTGAGTAATTTAAACACATAATAGATGCATAAGTAAATTTAGTTCTTTAAGTTATTGCAATAAGGTTCATATTGATGTATAAGTGCCTTTTTCATTTCCACATTACGAAGTTTCACTTCTTCCGCGCGGAGGAGCTGCACGCACGATTTTTTCAAAGTAGTGTCAATATTTTAGCAGATAGTGTAGTTCGAGTTCGACTGTGCACCTCTGCGAAGACATTTCGTTAGACTTTTTTACCCAAGGTAATAGTCACGCCTTTCATGCTTTACATTTAGAACACCCACCAGCAATACACATACACACTCGTATATAGAAATACTAGTTAACTCAGCAAACGTCATTCTACCATATAAAAATGTCGATTAAAAAATGAGCGGTGCGACCACAAACACTATACAAAAAAGAAAAATAGAAGAAGGAAGACAGATTTGTCCACCGCAATTAAAAACCTAAAGGAATTTATATTTGTGTTCTGTTAAACCTGCCCAATTATCTGCTGAAATATTTCATAGTAATTTTAAAACATAGTATAATAATAATAAAGGAAGAGCCTAGATGATTATTTATGATTTGAGACAAGCAAAACAATAACAATAAACGTGTTCCGATATATTTAAGCACTTTGGCCGTTCCCTTACCTGTATTTCATGCTGGCTGTAACAAAGAGTGCATAGAAAGGAATTATTTAACACTCATAAAGATATCTATCGAGACTCGCTAGCATCGACTTGTCGACAAGAACTACAAAGGGATCTTTGCATAGAAATAGTTTTTGTTTACATTAGCATCCCATGCATGATAGGTCTGATAAAAACACGTGTTGAATACTGATTCTTCATATGTATGAATAAGTTTACTTAGATAATCGTACTTCTCTATATGTAAATATACTCTCGTTTCATTATAAAGTGTAGCTGATATACATTAGTTTATAGTCGCGGAATAAAAAAATCATTAGTTTTCAAATGATTTAATCTAAGATTTTGCGAGCAAGATTGCTACATAATGCTTACTGTTTGACAACAACAACCGTCCACCTTTTTGTACTAATATGGATACGATAACCCAGGTAAGGCATGAACAATAAAAAATAGTAATATTGTAATCGTACATGTTCTTCATCTCGAACGGGAACCAATCCCACACGAGCCAGGATCTATTCACGTTTCTGTACTAATATTAATAAGCTTAATATGGATAAGACAGCCCTGGTTATACCCATGAATAATAAAACGTACTCGCGTAATCAGACAGGATTTTAATCCTGAACGGGAGGGAACCGTTCCCTATCCAGCACGAGCTGCCCGCGCGTCCCGCACGAGTTCAGGCTAGCAGTCGTCCACGTTTTTGTACTAATATAGATAAGACGGCCCTGGTAATAAATGTAAAAAGTACTGACGTAATCGGACAGGCTCTTCATCCCTAACGGGAAACCGTTTCAATCAAAAATCAAAATCTATCTAAATCAAAAGATATTTTTATAAGTAGAACATGACTTTTTTTTAATCTACTAGCACTTTCGGAATGACCATGATTGCCAAGAAGAATGTGCCGCAAGGAACTTGGCACTAAGTAAGTAATTTTTTTCTAAAAGCAGATTTCATTCCGCTCGCCCTTCGGGCCAGCAGTCGCCCACGTTCATGTACTAATATGGATAAGCCTAATATGGATAAGACGACCCTAGTAACACAATGAATAATAAAAAGTACTCACGTAATCGGACAGGCTCTTCATCCCGAATGGGAACCGTTCCCGGTCCGGCACGAGCCGCCCGCGCGGGTCCCGCTCGCGCTCTGGCCAGCAGTCGTCCACGTTTATGTACTCGTATCCGGCGGACGCGTAGCCTTCCGACACAAGGATATCCGTCATCGTGCGGAAGAGACGGTCGCTGGAAATGAGAGAACGCGTGAGATTTAAGTTACAATTCCAAGACGGGCTGCAGACCGCAGTGCAGTCTGACGCTGCTATTCCAAGCAACATGCCGCGGCTACACAACTTGCCGCCTAAGGCCCTACGGGTAAACATACATAAATAGGTATTAAACATCCAAGATTCGAGTGTTAACATTCGTATTTTTCACACAAATATATCTAATCGAACCCGGGACCTCAAGCTTCGTAGTCAGGTTCTCTAACCACTAGGCCGTCCGGTCCGGTCGGTTCGGGAATGAGAAGGCTTGGACCGTCGGGCTCAGTGCGGATTGGGAACTTCAATAGTGGGAACACACAAACCATTGAATTTCTTCGCAGGTGTATGATGTTTTATTGCCCATAAAGCTCATAATTTCAAATCCTATAGTCATTTCAGGAGAAACTCAAATGATTGGTAATCCAATCTGTGCACTGTTAAAATTATGCATAAATATTACCCAACGCATGCTAATGCCAACATGTTGCAAATTGCAACACGACCATTTCCGGATCTCGTTAATCATGTAATACGTCGTTAATTGCAGAAAATATAAAAATAACTTTAATGCTTAAATACATTCACGGATATCGAGGACTTTAAAGACTATTTTGTTTCAATGTGACAACACTGAAGCTAATGTTATCAATGTCTTACTCTTGTTTCTGATGTCTGTCAATCATTCAAAAGTTAACCGGAGATCCCTTTAAGGTATAAGTTTGGCTTTGTACATGTATTCTGTTTCTCTTGATGTCTGTTAATTTCATGTGTTTTCAGGCGCCGAAAATTAAGCGCAAAAGAGGCGACAGTTGGAGCCTCTAGCCTTACGCGATGAAAACAAAACAGACATACGCATCTTTGGTTCTACGTTGCAATTTTTTTTTCATTTATTCTATCTAGCTTACTTATTTTTGTAGTGGCTCAGCATTTTTGCCTTTTCGCACCTTGGTCGCACCTCGAGGAAGGGGGGAGTGGCTGCTGAAATGGCAGCCCTTAAAAAACGCGAGAATACTCGGCCCTCGCAAACTATTTGTTTGTCCCATTTGCGGTGGAGGCGACCGGTTGTTGGGGTTCCAAGGCTAAACTTTTTCTAATAGAAGTGGGGCGCCGTCTCGTGGGAACCTATCGATGTTTAGAAACTCCTTTACTCGAATTTCATTTATCCGAAAACGGTTCTCCGACTTTTTAAAATCCATATGTTTTGTTTTCCCACAACATCACAAGGGATAAGTTCGCCTTTGTACATGCATTTCAACGGTTGTCAATAATGTATTTCTTTTTTTCCTTATTTTTGTACAATAAAGAGTTTACATACATACATACATCACAATGCCACGGATTCATTTAACCACAGTTTTATTTGCCAACAAATTCAAAATCCCGAATTACAATAATCCATTTTTTTATTTGCCAACCTAATCAGTTGCCATATTTTCATAAACTAAATGTAACGAAAAGCCGAAAGCAAGTTTTTATTATCTACCTAACCTAACATCAGAGTAAGTCAACATTGCTTAATTTTTAGCGAGCGAGCGAAGCGAACGAGCAAGACGGTTCGGAGCGGAAGCGACTCGGATAGATTAGGTTCAAAGGCTAATGCGGGAGCGTAGCGGAGCGAAGCTCCCGCATTAGCCTTTGGTGTTAGTTATTTTTTTATAACCACCTACAAAACCCCCTACCCACATAGCAAACTCAATAAAATAATTGGGCAACATTAAACAACAAAATGAATATTACGCTCCACACATAATTGTATGGTCGCCTTTTGTACCCCTGACCTTTGCGGACTAATAATTTTGCGGAATAAATATATATTTGTCAAATGATCCTACGGAATTTCATGCAGTTGGATTTTGAATCATTTGGCAAATAAAAAAATGGATTTTAAAACATTTGGCAAAAGAAAATATGGTAAATAAAATTTCGGACAAACAATAATTTGTAAAATGAAAAAAAGGAGTTTCGTTTTCGGAATTTTAATATTCGGAAATGAGCTTTTCGAGAATATGATAGGTAACCCGTGCGAGAAGTCATGACCCTCACTCTGCTCGTTTCTGGTGCAAAGATTACCCATCGTGGTTCAGCGGGGCAATGCGGGGCAATGCGGCTAGTGTATTGGGCACCTTTGCGCCTGATATGACGCAGGGTGGTCCATTTGACTGACTGTATTTTAAATTGTATTTTGTATTTATGTCTCATAAATTCATTAAGTACGGAACCTTGATATTCAGAAATAAAAAAAACCGGCTACGTGCGAGTCGGACTCGCGCATGAAGGGATCCGTACCATTATCTATTTAAAAGCAAAAAATCACGTTTGTTGTATGGGAGCCCCCTTAAATATTTATTTTATTCTGTTTTTTAGTATTTGTTGTTATAGTGGCAACCAAAATACGTCATCTGTGAAAATTTCAACTGTCTAGCTATCACGGTTCATGAGATACAGCCTGGTGACAGACAGACAGACGGATGGACGGACGGACGGGCAGCGGAGCCTCAATAATTCTTTGGGTACGGAATCCTAAAAACCAGTCAAGTGCGAGTCAGACTCGCCTACCAAGGGTTACGTACAAACTTGTATGTAATTAGTTCGTTAGTAAAAGATTAATCGCGTGATATTAATTTCACCTTGATACCGCCACGCGTCCCTGAGAAAAAGGGTATTGACAGACAGAAGGACAATCCGCCCAATCCGCACTTGGCCCGCTTACTATGACCATTATGCCCAATATGATGGCCATTCTGAGAGGTCGTATTTAGGCTAAGATAATGATGATGATAATGTATGAAGCCGTGGTAGTGGTTTGACCTATGGCCTCTCAAGCAGAGGGTCGTGGGTTCAAATCCAGGCTCGCACCTCTGAGTTTTTGGAATTCATGTGCCATGAGCTTTACGGTGAAGGAAAACATCGTGAGGAAACCTGCACACACCTGAGAAGAAATTCAATGGTGTGTGTGAAGTTCCCGATCTGCATTGGGCCCGCGTGGGAACTACGGCCCAATCCTTTTCATTAAAAAAGGAGGCCTGTGCCCTGCAGTGGGACGTATCTAGGCTGGGATGATGATGATGATGAATCTAGATTTTGTTATAATTTTCCCACCAGAATGTAGCGCGCTTAAGCTATTTAAAATACAATTAAACTCACCTTATACAATTGTCAGGATCATTTTTACAGTCAGTGTTACATCTGAACCTCTCCCAGGCGAGCCATCCCATCGGAGGCGTCAGCGCCAGCCCATTATCCAACCCCCAACTCTCCCCCACCAAACACACCACACTCGCAGTCAAAACGGCTAACACAACCATCGTACAGGTACAAAATATACTATCTAGCCAAAGCTATCCACATAGTTCGATGCACTGTTTAATTTAAAACGGTTTAACTCGAACGAGACTTGAACTTAACGCGTGAGGCGAAAACGTCAGAGTGACACAAGTTGAGTTGCGGCGCAGATGCAAACACGAGTGTTATCTGTAACAAAGAAAATAGAGGTTACATATCATTTCACATTGTACCTAATCTCTGGCAAAAGAAGACCCTCAAGATTGGTTTTTTGGAGTCTTTTTATATTTTTTCACCTCCAAATTTGTTACTTTTACGGTCACCCGTGAAATCCACATAAGTGTTGAGGTCTCTCGATGAGAGCTAACATAGATGTCGCTAGTGTCGCTGCTTAAGTGACTAAAAGCTGAAATGGCTGTTTAGGAGAAATTTGTGTCTCCTGACCAGTGGTGGTGTAGGGGTTTAGCACGCAGCATGGGATGCTGAGGACCAGGGTTCGATTCCCAGCGCTGGTCTCTTTTTCTGAGTTTTTCTGTGCATCCATGTTTCAGTTTGTATTTCGTGTGGAATATAAAAAGAAGACCCTGTTTCTTGGCATTTTTGAATTTAAAGTGTACCGTCAAAGAATTTAATTCCCTACCAATTTCGTAATAACTGTAAAAATAAACTAATGCCCATTACGCGTCTAAAATTCCTTCCGCAGCTAACAAAGGAGCTGATAATCTTGAAAAGGCTAAACAAAATTTTGCTGAAACACGTCTAAGAACCATTGCCACAAAACCTGCTTTCAAATAAAAAAAACCGCATCCAAATCGGGTCACTCGTTTAAGAGCTATGATGCCACAAACATACACACTCACACACAAACACACACACATAGCGGTCAAACTTATAACACCCCTCTTTTTGCGTCGGGGGATAATTTCCTTATATAGCCTCATAGCAGCACTAGGACTCCACGGACCAAGGATCTCGACACCGAATGGGGTAAAGTTTATTCGGTGCCAGACCCCCTATATTTCTGTGTGTTCCCTTTTCAGCCGCTTCTAACTATGGAAATGGGTAGGAGCCAGCGTATCAGAACAAGTTCCATCCCATAATACCAGCACTCAACCCAACTTTCATGGAATTAAACTCATACCATCCGGTCTCTTGCCATCGTCTCTTGCAATACCTGGGGGCTCAAGTAAAGTTGGCACGTTGACAGTGGTAAGGGACCGGGAATGAATGAGAACCCCGCTCTCATGAGATAATATTTCTGTATCTATCTTCTGAACTAATGTTCACCATCAATAATCGGCGACGGATGTAAACTCTGAGCTGTTTCTATGCAACGACTTCTATAATTACACCCTCTAGCTCTGACCTCACTTTGTTTTATAATTACCATAAAATCAGCAAATGGGTTCCGTATCCTCAGACCACATCATCATCATATGATAGAGGTCACGGTTGCCAAGACAAAGGTGTTATTATGTGTGGATCATTTGAAGAGCATGTTTGTATGTGTGGACCGTGGACTAGTAATTATGTCATATCGTACATCTAGGGGTCATGACTGTCATTATTGGCAGCGATTATGAGTGAAGCGGGTAGGATAAATGTGGGATAATTGAAGAAGATTTACTTAGAAGATTAGGTTAATAAGCGAGACTTATAATTTACTGTAGCAAGCGTGAAGACTATCTGCGGATATTTTGTAAAAACAGGTTTTCACTTAACTAGATAAAGATTCATCGATGTTATGTTAAGGTTATGAGATTATGTGAAAAAACTTTAGGTAATCGAGAAATAGTTGAACAGGGCAAACTTTTATTAATAGGTAGGTGTGCTGTGTGTTTGTTTTGTATAACATTGTGATTGGTAATTTTACTTCCTAGGTATTTATAGAAAATAGTAGATTAATTCATTGACAATTATCAAAAATCTAATTTCAATAACTATCCTTATTTTTCTTCCTATTTTATTAAATTATTAGACCTCGCTATATATTGTCTAAAGATTTTTCTTTTTACGACTCAAAAAAAGATCTCTGGTACTTAACAATAATGTAACATCCGTTTTAGCTTATTTTGCAAAGCAATTATGTTTCGTATATTTTTAGACATTATTTTTTATTGCCAACTGAAATTATAGCAACTTATAAATGTAAGACTGTTTCATAATAATGACATGATATATGGAAACGTGATACTCGCGATAGCTCTCGCCTTGGACTAAATTTTAGAATTGAAAACGAGGATTGCAATGCTTTGAAATTGAATTCTAATGGGATACCTTTACATAATATGACAGTAAGTATGTACAGAGAGAACAAAGAAATACATGAATATCTAATACTTAAGTATGTACGCATGCAATTAGTGCGTCACTTTGTCATTGTTGCATGAATCTTCGTTTTAAATACACTAACAACACTCATACACACACCTGCTTATCGGTATCATTTGACTGTCCAGGGTCTCAAGCTGATCAGACATGTACAGTTGAATAAAATGAGAAGCGTACCAGGGTGAACCCTTTTCATTGTAAATCTCATGTTGACATTCCATACATCTCCCAAAGAAATCATCGTGACATTGGTTGTGAAACGTTCCACCCCGGTACGCGACTCAGTTTCCTTGACTGTACCACAGAATATATAATAGTACTAAAATTTGAAACTTTAATTATACTTCTCTCGCAGATTTGATAGGAGAAACGTCAAAATATCGTTACAAACAGGGGTTATTGGAGAGTTTGTGCTTCAAAAAGGATAAGGTACATTTCTTTGGTATATACCTACCGGAATTCGGGAAATATAAAACACATAAATACATGTTCACATAAATAACAGGACAAGCGACAAAGTGGCAACATTGGTTCTGAACGAAAATACAATCGATGATATTTATTTTGTACTAACTACTCTTATGTTTTTCCATGTAAAATGTTACCAAGAGGAGACCATATGGCTCGCACTGTCAAAAAGTTATCAGATCTCATATATGTAGAGCCAAGCTTTTAACTCTACAAGCCCTAACTATACAAGCCTTAACTTCACAAACTCTCTCCATCCCTTAGTCAAAATATTTGTCCCATACGCCTACCTACTGTACACTTAGTTAACTATTGGTTGATTATTAGTATCTTATTTTATACCAGAAAAGTAATAAATACTGAATTATTTTTTCACCTAACGCCCACAAAATATAACTAAGTTTCGAAAGCAGTCGCCCCATAAAATACGACTATCAACTTTGTTAGTAAAGGTATTACCAATTCAAAATAGTACGTACTTACCTACTGACAACCTAATAAATGGCGAAGCAATTCTATATCTTACTTCTTCGAACTTACTGTAATCAAACTAAGTTCGAGCAGGACTTTATTCCATACCTGATAATGATAGGTAACAAGTGACTGCAACAAATCGGAATACATTGCTGACTCGAGGAATATCGTGTTAAAACATAGGCTACTTCGAAATTCATAATTTGAAGAAAAAAAACAAGAAATTCGAAGTTCATATTGTGCCGTCTCTTTCGCTCATCTGTTTAATACTATTAGCGTGAACAGAATGGCATGATACGAAGTTCAAAAATCGAATTCCATAGTATAAAGAATGATTTCATATTGGCTGCTAAAAGCCCTGCCAGGTTTGCAAAATAAGTTGATCAAACTGATTACCCAGTGATGACCAGTAGATTGACCAGTGGTGGTGTAGGGGTTTAGCACGCAGCACGGAACGCTGAGGACCTGGGTTCGATTCCCAGCGCTGGTCTTTTTTCTGGGTTTTTGTGCATCCATGTTTCAGTTTGTTTTTAGTATGTATATATGGATTTCACGGGATGACCGTAAAAGTAGTAAATTTGGAGTTAGAAAATAAAAAAAATACAAAAAACTCCAAAAAATCAATCTTTAAACTGATTAACTCCATTTCTACTTTTATCACCCGTATATTCTTGTTGGTCTCAGCAAAAGGCAAAACCGTGAATGCCAGCATTATCATCACAGATATCACAATTCATGCTCGCGAGCCATTCTTAATTGCCAGTAATTTCATTGTGACCGATCTCGAACGCCATTGTGGCAACACTGTTTATCGCCCCGCAATTAGGCTGTAGTTTCACCGGTTAACATTGTTAAGTTGGCAGATTGCTGTTATTGCGTGAATTAGTTAAGTTAAGTAATGATAAGATTGATCGTGTGAGTGTTGTATGAAGAATAACCTGCACTGAAAGCAATAAAAACTGATCAACTAGTACGTTTTTTTATCGTAACACTGTGATAGTAAGAATGATAAGTAAATGAGCCTATAAGCTATGCTCATTTTGGGATACTATACTGGCAAAAAAAGGGGTAAAAATTTACAATTTATTCATATTTATATATTATTTATTTATTTATTTTATTTATTTATTATTTATTTTATTTATTTAAATTTACAATTTTACACGATCGAAAAATATTTATAGCATGATACTACACACTTAAATAACAAATATTTACACAATACACAATACATTTAGAGAAAAGCTTCGTAGAGTTTGACATCCTGGCTTCAATACCCGATCGGGGCAGAGATAATGTATGATTAGTACAAACTTTTGTTCATGAGTATTGTGCCTCTATATATGTATGTTGACTATGGTAGAGTCATGTTACAATGTTTCCAGTGGCAGTATGTAAACCTTTGTAAAAAAAATACCGACTAGCTAGCAAGTGTGACAAAGATTGTGATAAAAATGCCTTTAACCTGCCCTTAGTACCGATATGTTACAAGCTTTGCTTAGTCTGGGACTAGGTCAACTGATGTCAAAACGTCTTGTGATGATATTTTATTTATTTAAGTTCTTTCCTACATTATTATAAGTACTATTCACCACCAAATGATGTTAAATTTGTTACACCATTGATATTTGTACCTCAGTATACCATGAACAGTTACTGGTCAATTCACTTGTGAACCCGTCACTCAAAATCTCATTATATCACAATACCAGTTAATAACACGCATTACTGTCAAATTAACCAATCCAATTTAGAAGCATTGATTAGTGCAACATACAACAGTAATAGCACTTTGTAGGACTACACTGCAACGGTACTTTACGTGAAATAATGATTATTGGTTCAGTGGGTATGTATTACAATACCGAAGTACGAATGACCGAATGTATTAAAAAATCGAATGGGTCAAAAGACCGACACGATTTTTTTCTGAAACCGTAAACTTCTTAGAATTTATTAAAACGGCATCATACAGAACCCATTAGGTTAGGTTAGGTTTGTTTTATAACAATCTTAAAAAAGTAACGGTTTCAGAAAAAAATCGTGTCGGTCTTTTGACTCATTCGATGTTTTAATACATTCGGTCTTTCGTACTTCGGTATTATAATACATACCCCTCTGAGTGAGTTATTTTCTGTTTAGAGATGAAGTGCAACATTTTACCTCACTCAATATAGGTACTCCACAACGACGGAGTGTGATTGCGGACAGTATCGGTGTTAAGGGGCGCGCGATGGGGCGACGGCCCAGAGCGCCAAATTTCAGGGGACGATCGCAGATGGCACTCGATTTTGATTTCCCTAAGTGAGCCACAATATTCTTGCTCGGGGTGTCAGCGGTCGTAACGCCGGCACTGATTGCGGTTATGAACCTTCTGAAAGCAACGCCGTAATCATTCAATTATTTAGAGAAGACTAAAATCATGGAGCTATCATTCGTCGACCCTGCCCACTGCCACTGGAGTCTGGCCTGGCGTTTCTTCGAGCTATGTCGGTGACTTTAGTTCTTGCGCGGATTTCATCATTTCTAATGTGATCCCGCAGAGAAATTCCGATCTCTCTGAGTGACCTTGAGCTTCCTTATGAGGCTCGTCGTTGATGGCCACGTCTTATTGCCATAAGTAGAACTGATGGCTGGTGGGGCCAAAAGATCCTCGAGCGAGTGGCGTCCACGGAGCGGAAGACGCAGTGTAGGTAGGCCTCCAATAAGATGGAGCGAGGACCTGGTTAATGTTGCGGGAACGCGTTGGATGCAGATGGCACAGGAGCGGTATATTTAGCGAACCTGGGGTGAGGCCTATGATCTGGCTATGAATGATGATTCGTCGATTTTACACTTTTTAATGATTTCTTGTCAGACATTTCTGTGAAAAAGTTCTAGTGGGTCACAATTCACTTGGCTCGATGCTAAGTCTAGCAAATAATTATAGTTTAGTCACGTGACATGTTATACTTAATTCGCGTCCATTTCACGTAACAGTTACGTAACGAACCGGACAGAATAAAAGTATCATGTCTTACGTACAGTGCAACTGATACAGCTCAAGCCCTTTAGAACCATATCACGGGCGTTGTAAGACTTAAAGTCAAATGTTTAAAAATCAACTACTTTTGGCTCTTATCCCTATAAACATTATCAAAAGGTCCTATGAGTTATCATACTTTAAGAGTGAAGCATTAAGACTCAGTATCGTGATATATGGGCCTATGTTTAGTTGGTGCAAGTTCTTTGAGCTTTATTAAGGTGGTAGAAGTTTTAAAATCGAGTTGAAAGCGTTAAGTACAGACGCGAACAATGTGGTTAGTGAAAACGCACCTAACATGGAAGTGGTGTTGGAACTCCGGTCTATGAAGGAGCTGTGCTGTAACTGTAAATGAGGCATGGAGCATTTAGAATAACAATTAAGATGAAAAGCTGCTGAAATTGGCAAGAAAGTGTAATGAGTTAAAGTATCTTGTATTCTTTGTGGGTATTTCATCATAAGATGAGGGTTATGAATTGGCTGTTGATTTTGACGGCGTTTTCGGTTATCTATTAGAGAATCTTTATTTCTACCTAAATAGATAACTGGAAGCTCTATCAGAATCTTCTGGCATTGCTACAAAAATGCAGTTACGAAAATGATTCCGAAGAAACACTTAAGTCATTATCATTAATCATGAACCTATCTTGTGACTTAGTATGAATGGAAAGCTTATAGGTACTATAAGGTCGTCCAATAACTTAGCAGTAGATGTCCAGTCAAGGTCATAAATATCTGTATAACTCTATGCCACTAACCATAAGGTTGGTGTTTGCATATATTTGATGCGTTGGTTGTAAAGATTTGAGCCTTCGACCGTCCATGGAATGAAAAGATGAAAAAACAAAACAGCAACATTTCCCGCAATCGCCTACAGTCGCCGCTTTGCTACAATCCTCGCTTTAAACATCAGCCTTTATGTGGAGTTCTCAGAGAATCTGGCCACATCCTGCAGACGATGGTTCAGCCAGTCCATCATCAGCACAAACTTCTTACCCTCATGCTTTTGCAAATAAAATTTAAAATAAAACCATAAACTTTTCTTCGTGAGAGAGGTCTTGACTCTCGCTCTGGGTCGTTTTTGGAGCAAAGGTAGTCCATCGCGGTTCCTTTGCGCCTGGTACGATACGGGGCGGGTTATTTGAGTGACTGCATTTTATTTAATTGTACATATTTGTTAAGATTTTTAGTTTTATGATTATGACCATCTGCTGAAATACTCCAGAACAATTTTGAGACACGATTTATGCAAATGTTTAATGGTAGTTTCTGTACGTTGCAACTAGGGCTGTCGTGTCTGAGTGTACGCAACAGTAAAGTGCTGAGACCGGTTTCACAATATTATAATATGGGTCGCTAGACCGGTCCACTTCCATAAAACACTGGAAGTTAATATAAATAGTATTTTACGAGATTTCGTGGGCTTTATTTGCTAAAATGCAACATGTACGAAATATTACCTGTAAGTAATAGAAACTATTTTTCAATAAAAATACACGTCAGGATTGTTTCTATTGCTAATGTTAAAATAAATAATTGTATTGATTTCACTTTGTTTTTATTGTGTTTTGAATGGTCCCAAGAAAAGATCAGCGCCATTCGCAAAACCTACAGTTTGCTGATTTAGAATCATTTCGTGACGCGCATTTTTATTTTTTTTATTCTTGTTTTGTTTTTCCATTTTTGTCACGAATAAATTTATTCCTTCGTTCTTTTTTTAAGTATTTAAATTAAAATCCAAACCATTAATTCTTTTAGTACCTTTGTTATTTTTAACTAATCAGGTACGTGTCTATTCGGGTAATATGTTTCATCAGGTATTTCTAAATTAGCACCTTTCTATAAATCTCTGAAATAGTTCAGTAACTGTTTCAGTAACATTGATTGATATTTATTGTTTTAAGTCACGCTAAGTTTACTCTCTTCTCATGCTGTGGCGACCTCCGTACAATCACTTCTGCACAAGATACTCATGGTTAAAAAAGTGTCACTTAGAAAAACAACAAAAATGTTTGGTCAAAACAAAACAAATGAATTCACATGATTGCTATTTGCGGTCGTAAAAATTGCACATTTGCATCACGAGTATTAGAAAATCATGAGATTCAGTGTTGTACAAGTAGGTTAGTTTTATGTCCAAAAAAACAAACATGCTTGATCTTCTAATCTTCTATACATATAAAATCCTTTGTCCTGACTGACGGATCAACGCACAGCCTAAACCGCTGATCGTAGAGACCTGAAACTAGGAGGGTGTGTTCTTTGTATGACGTAGGCATCCGATAAGAAAGGATTTTCCGTAGTTCTACTTCTAAGGGGGTAAAAAAGGGGGGCAAAGTTTGTATGAGACATCGTGATTCCTTGGTCCAATCTACTTCAAATTTTGCATAAACATTCTTTAACAAAATTGATGGAAGACGTGTTTCGTATTTTATTGAAATTTGTTAAATAATATGCAATGGATTACCGTGGATTTATAATTTCATTTTAATCATCATAACACAACAACACAAAAACATTCACGTCAAATCAAAATGTAACTAAGACAGTCTTCTTCTTCTTAAAACCATAGATACTTTAAACTATATGTAAAAAGGTTACAAGTCATTACTTCAACACACCTCCTTGATTTGTGACCTTTTCAAACCCTCAACTCATTAATCTAATAATTACTTAAGTCCACAAACACCTTTATCCTCTCTTATGCCCAATAGCTCTCTAAATTTCTGAAAATTAACTTTTCCTAAAGCTTTTGTAAGCATATCAGCTATCTGATCATCAGTCGATATTTTCTGCACATTAATTAAACCCTTCTTTTCATAATCATTCACAAAATTACCATCTTACTTATGTCAATGTGTTTCAAATTCTTGGTTTACTTTTATTTAAATAACTTTAAACTCTTCTTATTGCAACACCTCCTCAAACAAAACAATCAGTCGATAACAAAACTTTTAAGCCAATAATCACCATATTCCTTCATTTTCTTCTTTTTCTTCATTCTACATCTAGCAACTACTCTTCTTTTATAAATTCCGTTAATTGCTTCTTCATTAGTTTCTGGTACATTCGTATAACAAGTATTTGTATAAACTACAAAGTCTTTATATTTTTCTGCCATTTTTCTTGTCCTCTGTGGTCTGCCATATTCAGTCACTTCTCTAGCTTCTTCTGGTTCCAATTCATTTCCAGTATCCTGAACCGCGTCTTCAAATACTTCATTATTTTCGTCTTCATTTTTATCTTCATTATTTTCAATCACTCTTGCAGTCTCATCTATAAATATTACATGTCTTGTTTCATTAATTTTACCATCTACTAGTATTTTATATCCCGTATCTGTGAATCCTACTAAAATACCTTTAACTCCTTTTGGGTTCAGCTTCGACGTTCTTTTTGCTTCAGGAATTCTTACAACAACCTTACTTCCTATTATTCTCATTTTCGACACATCGGGCTTTTTTCCAGTAAATATCTCATAAGGCGTTCTTTTTATTACTGTATTTGTTAACAATCTATTTCCTATGTACACTGCAGTCTCCACAAATATTGGCCAGTATTTTTTATCTACATTCGCTTCTGAAATTAGACATCTCGCTCTATCCATGACACTTCTGTTAAATCTTTCTGCGACCCCGTTCAGTTCATGCGTGTATGGAGGGCTTGGATTTATGTATATCCCTTTATCTTTCGCCAATCTGTAAAAATCTTTATTTATATATTCTTTTCCATTATCACAACGTAGTTCCTTTATTCTCTTCCCTGTCATATTTTCAACTAAATTCATATAAGCTTCAAAACATTCAAACACTTCACTTTTATATTGAATGCAATACACTTTTGCTATTCTACTAAAATCATCAATAAAAGACACAAAGTAACGTTCACCTGCAACACCTGTAGGATTCAATGGACCGTTTACGTCTGTATGCACTATCTCTAATATATCTTTTGCACGCCGTCTATTATTTTCAAAAGGTAAATTATGCATTTTATTCACTAAACAAATCTCACACTGCACGTAGTCATTTTCAATTCTTTCTGGTAAACCTTTTAATAACTTTTGTTTGCACATTTTATCTAAATTTATAAAATTAGTATGCCCAAGAATTCGATGCCACTTTTCTTTTTCAGTCATATTCTTATTTATTGTGTATGATTTTACAAATCTTTTACCTACTTTCCCATTCAATACAAACAACTTATTTTTCCTCTCAGCGATAGCTAATACATTATTACTAGACCCATTAAAAATCTTAGCTCCATCATTATCAAAAACAACATAACTATTATAGCTCGTAATTGAAGATACACTCAATAAGTTTCGTTTCATGCTTGGTACATAATATACATTCCTAATAATTGTTCTAAGCCATTTTCCGTTCACATAAAAATACATTAACACATTTCCTACCTTATTTGCTTTTAAAGAAAAACCATCTCCTACTTTAATATCAATTGGGTTATCTAAAGTTTTATTTTCTATAAAATATTCATCACTATTTATAATATGGTCAGAACATCCACTATCTAATAACCATGTTAAATCGTCTTTATTAGAATAATCTTCACTCACCGGATCTCTCGCTGAAGTCATCACTTCGACATTAAAAGAATTATCTCCACTCGTATCATCCTGGGTTGGATTATAATAACATTCTCGCATCATACCTCGTGTTGTACCTGAAAAATTACCTCTACCTCTTGACATCATCCTCGAATTTCCTCTGGTGCCTCTATAATTTTGTCCTCTCCAGTCGTTTATTCCTCTCATGTTGCTATTTCCTCTAAAATTATAATTTCCTCGCCATCTTGGTAAGTTTCGATCCTTTACTTCATTTTTCGGGCAATCTCTTTGGTAATGGTCTGCCTCGTTACAGCCATAACATTTCCTTATTCTCACTTGTGACATTCTCTTCTGAATATTAAAGGTTTCCATTCCTTTAGGCTCATTCTCTTCCTTTTTCTTGTAATTCAATAATAGCTTCGACTTCACATACTCAACTGACTTTTCTTTCGCTGGCAATGCATCAACAATATCCACTATATGTGTGTAACTTTCTGGTAAACACAACAATAAATGATTCAATTTATCATCTTCAGTCATTTCTTCTCCGGCATTCTTCAATTCGTTAATATTCTTCTCAAATAAATTCAAAAAATCTACCGGGTTGTCACTTTCCGCCATTTTCAATTTCAGTAACTTCCGCTTACACAATAACTTATTTGCTGTTGACTGTACTTGATATATTGCGTCAAATTTTTTAATCATATTCCACGCAGTCGATTCCGATATAATTATTTCTAGCTGACTGTCCGTGACACCGGTGACAATCAAATTTTTGGCCTTTAAATCCATTTTTATCCAGTCATTTTCCTTTATATTTTCCGGTCTTATCTCATTTGCGATTGCCTCATAACATCCTTTTAATTCCATTATTAATTTCAGTCTAAATTTCCATTTCTCATAATTATTTCCATCAAATATCTGTATAGAACAATCTTCTCTTACGTTCGCCATTCTTCAAAACAATCTAATCTCACCTTATTTCTTCAAACTATTTGTTACACCATATATAATCTTCAGTCCATTTTATTATCTCAACGCTCTGCTACCATGTTAAATAATATGCAATGGATTACCGTGGATTTATAATTTCATTTTAATCATCATAACACAACAACACAAAAACATTCACGTCAAATCAAAATGTAACTAAGACAGTCTTCTTCTTCTTAAAACCATAGATACTTTAAACTATATGTAAAAAGGTTACAAGTCATTACTTCAACAAAATTCATCCCTTGACGGGGTCAAAAAGTAGTAGAAAGTTATTTTGGGGGTGATTTGCTTCGAAGTTGATATCAATACTCCTTAGTGCTTTTGATTTAAATTACATTTTATTTTGACACATTGTAAACGAAACGAAACTTCAAATATTGCAAACCATTTTTGTCTACGTTTGTCAACCACGTCTTGATCTGATCTCTGATAATAGCTAATTATATGTATTAAGTATTTGCATTTCACCAAGCTTTTGCTTTTACAAGCGCAGCGTGGGACGTCCACCAACGAGATGGACGGACGTTTTGGTGAAGGCCGCAGGTTCAGGGTGGATGCAAGTCGCTTCCAACCGTAATGATTGGACGTCAATGAGGGAGGCCTATGTCCAGCAGTGGACGTCCTACGGCTGAAATGATGATGATGATGAAGCTTTTATGCGAGTTCAACCTTTTTCGAATAAAATCGAATTGAGTATTCAAATATCATTGTTGAACTCGCATAAAAGCTTGGTGCAATGCAAATACATATAAAATGCTTTGTCCTGAAGTCCTAAATGACTGACTGCCGGATTAACGCACAGCCTAAACCGCTGTATGTAGAGACCTAAAACGTGGAGGGTGTGTTCTTTGTATGACGTAGGCATCCGATAAGAAAGGATTTTCCGGAATTTCCACGGGAGAAGGAATAATCGGGATTTATATATTTCATCAAGAGTGACCCTATGCCCATAACGAAGATTACTAAACTGTACAAATTGGGCATGCAATTAGACTATTAGAATATAAAGCGAATATAAAGAATTTTAAAAATTTCCACGGGATAAAGTTAAATCAGGATTTATATATGTAGGTACTCAAATCAACTGGACCATATCTCCGTAACTACAATTACTAATCTTTTCAAATACAGTAATAATAATAATAATAATAATAATAATAATAAGCCCCTCACAAACCTAAGCCCCTCACAAACCTAACTCCACGTCCGATCCGAACATCTGTGATCACGTGAGGGGCGGACATTGGCAGCTATTTATTTGGCTTTTACCTACCAATGGCTAACGGAGCTATAGTGAGCAGAAAAATGCGATGCGATTAAGAAACGGTAGATATCTACCCCAGGCGGGTACCGAAGCCAACAGCGACGGAGAATCCCGCCCTGAGCTTGTTAGCTCAGGCAGTCCCACGTATTCTGGGGGGGGCACCGTATCGCAAAATTCTGCCCAGTTGAGAACTGTTGCAGAATATGACTCAGTACCAGACCAGACAGATGACAGGCTGACCGACTGTGACGATATTAGCTCAAATTCAGCAGTAGAGCCATACAGTCCATCAACAGCGTCGTATATCCCATCACCAATATCCTCCGTGGGCACTCGCAGAGTACCCACGCCCGACTTAGATGTTGCGCAGGAGGCGAATGCCTTTTTGCCTGCGTCCACTAAGGCTGGGAAACCTAGGGTGCGCATGAGCTGGACCAAAGATGTTAACCTATTCATCATGCGCACCTACTACTATATCACTAGACTAGAGACAGACATGACCACTTATAGAAAACAGTTGCATGAACTTTTCCAACGACAATATCCCACTGTTAAAGTTAGCGAACAACGTGTATCCGATCAAAGACGGGCCATTATTAGAAATAAATATCTAAGTGACCAAGAACTAACCCAATTGAAAGACGAAGTACAAAAGAAGTTAAATGATATAGATCTAGAACATGATTCAAACATTACGGCTATCATACCATCGCACGACCATACCGAAAATGATGCACAACAACACTCTCAAGACTCAAATACACTAGACACACAATCACACATGTCCCACTCGTCCACTCAGACTGAGACTATAACATTAACTGTAGAAAATGATATAGAAGCTTTAGTTGACCCCAACACAATAACTGAACCGAACACTCAAGTAATTCTTGATAAATTTCACACTGCAATAGCCAAATACTCCGGAATGAACCCATTTAGTAGACCGAAATTACCAAAGTTAAAATATAGTAACAAACTCTCACAGTTAGTGCATCTATTTGACTACAACATACTGAATAGATTTCTCTCTGACGACACACAACTAATAGATATTCATACCCTTATTTACTGTACCGCTGTAGTCATCTCCGAAGAACTAAACTACAAGATAACAGAACACACACCACACAGTAAGAAAAAAGTCATAAACAAACCTTCATGGCAAGTTAGACTAGAAAGAGATATTGAACAACTCAGGGCAGATTGTGGTAGACTTACCCAATATATAAATAATAATAGGTCTCGTAAAGTAGTGAAAAGAGTAGAAGAGATATTTAGGAGCAGGATTACACACACTAGACACGAAGCAGACAACAGAAAACCAGAAGAATACTTAGATACATTAAAACAGAAACTGGCACTAAAGGTACATAGACTTAGAAGGTATATGAAAGCACAAAAACGCAAGAATGACAATATTTTATTTGCAACAAATGAAAAAGGATTTTACAGGAACCTACACAATCACACGCAGTACACAGAGACTCACACAGACACATCCATACCAACACAGACACAACTAGAGACGTTTTGGGGTAGCATATGGGAAGAACATAAACAACATAATGATCAAGCAGACTGGATAGAAACAGAAAGAAAGAAATGGGATACAATAGAAGAGATGACATTTGAAGAGATCACAGAAACCGACATAACTAATATAACAGCGAAACTGCACAATTGGAAATCACCTGGGATAGACAAAATACATAACTACTGGTATAAAAAATTAACATCACTACACAAATACATAGCAAAAAACTTAACAGACATTATATTAGGCAAACAAAATATACCAGACTTTATAGCCACCGGTATAACATACATGCTGCCCAAAACAACTCATTCCTCACATCCATCACAATACAGACCAATCACATGCTTACCCACCATATATAAAATATTAACATCAGCAATAACTAGAAAAATCAATAGTCACATCGAACACAACAAAATCATATCAGAGGAACAGAAAGGATGCAGGCGGGGCCACATGGGATGCAAGGAGCAGCTGATTATCGACTCCACCGTCCACAAACACGCGACTAGTAAAAATAGAAACCTACACTGTACATATATTGATTACAAAAAAGCTTTTGATAGCGTACCTCATTCCTGGCTGCTACAAATATTAGAAATATATAAAATAGACCCCAAAATAACTCACTTCCTACGTAATATAATGACTCAATGGAAAACTACTCTCCAATTAAATGCTGGTAATAACACAGTAACAACGCGCACCATCTCCATTAAGAAAGGTATCTATCAAGGCGATTCCTTGAGTCCCATGTGGTTTTGTCTCGCCCTCAACCCCTTATCACATCTACTGAACAACAGCCGAGCTGGATACAACTTCAGAAACACTCCAACAGATACACGCATATCACACCTCATCTATATGGACGACATAAAACTTTACGCCAAGACAGACAAAGACATGAAGAAGTTAATAGACATCACAACAATATTCAGCAACGATATTAACATGGAATTTGGCATAGAGAAATGTAAAACACTACACATAGTAAAAGGAAAGATACAACCAGGTAACTATACAATAGACGACAATAACACTATAACAGCAATGGAAACAAACGACCTATACAAATATCTCGGATACAAACAGTTAAAGGGCTTGGACCATACTATAACTAAACAGACATTAAGTACTGAATACAAAAACCGCCTAAATAAAATATGCAAATCTCAATTATCTAGCAAAAATTTAATTAAAGCCATAAACACTTACGCTATCCCCATCCTGACATACTCATTTGGAGTTATAAAATGGTCCAAGACCGACATAGAAGCCACAGAACGAACTACACGCACAACACTAACAAAACATAAACATTTACATCCTAAATCAGCAACAGAAAGACTGACTATCAAGAGACAGGAAGGAGGTAGGGGCATGATAAACATTTATTATCTTTGGCAAAAACAAATACACAGCTTACAAACATTCTTTCACACCAAATCACATACAAGCAATATACACAACACAATCGTTCAAAATGACCACAACTATACTCCACTAAACTTACACAAACCACCTGACATACAAAATATCAACGGCAACGACCCACAAGCACAACTGGTAAATAACTGGAAGAAAAAGGTACTTCATGGACGACATCCTCGTGACTTAGAACAAATACACATAGACAAACCTGCATCAAACACATGGCTAAAAATAGGCAGCTTATTCCCAGAAACCGAAGGTTTCATTATTGCAATCCAGGACCAAATCGTAAATACTAAAAACTACCGAAAATATATAACAAAAGATCCAACACTCACAAACGATAAATGCCGCAGATGTCACACCCAATCGGAAACCATACAACACATAACCGGAGCATGCACAACGCTAACACAGACAGACTACACACACAGACACAATCAAATCGCAAACATCATCCATCAAAACCTGGCACACAAACATAAACTTATACAAGACACACACACCCCGTACTACAAATACACGCCACAGATAGTACTTGAGAACACAACACACAAATTATACTACGATCGTGCCATACTCACAGATCGCACTATCCACTATAATAGACCTGACATCACATTATTAGATAAAATAAACAAAACTACTTACCTCATAGACATCTCAATCCCTAACACACACAATTTGCAGAAGACCATCACGGAAAAAATAACAAAATATGCAGACCTAAAAGACGAAGTTGCTAGAGTATGGAGACAGGAGAAAGTGTACGTAGTCCCAATAGTCCTATCCACAACAGGCGTCATCCCAAAGCATCTACACCATAGCTTAAAATTATTAGGAATAAAATCATACATGTACACAATTTTACAAAAAGCCGCAATACTTAACACTTGTAGAATAGTGAGAAAGTTCATGCAACTGGACCCTGAAAATACAACTTAAATAATATTCTACAACTCTTGCTACATTTACTTGGTGGATAACCCGTAAATGTAGTTAATACCAGCCTAGAGCTGAGAAAAACCATCATTCGCGAATAATAATAATAATAATCTTTATTGTATGATTATGGTATACACATAAGTGAAGATTTTACAAGTTTCAGTCTCACATAATCAACGAAATAAACATCATAATATCAGTATTAACGAAAATGACCATAACAACAAAAAAACTTATTGCAGGATTTTTGGAAATTCCTGTGGGATAGATAATCTCTGAAACTTCCGAGCCGATTAAAAAAAAAACACTTTTACCAGTAAAAAGTTACACTATCCTTTATTGACATAGGCTACTTTTTTCCGGGGAAATGCAAAATTCCCAAGGGATAGAAAAAAGAAAATTCAACTTCGGAGCTCATTTTAAAATGTCTTACACCAATAGAAAAGATGCACTGTCTTTGGTTAACATAGGATGCTTTTTTCCGGATAAATGCAAAATTCCCGCGGTATAGAAAATAGTAAAATTAACTTCGGGGCTGAGTTTAAAAAAAAATCACCAATAGAAAGCTTCACTATCCTTTATTGGTATAGGCTACCTACTATTTATTCGGTAAAATTCAAAATTCCCCTGGGATATTAAGAAGTGAATTTTGCTTCAGGGTTGATTTGAAAATTTCTTTCACCTATTAGTGAGTAGCTACACTAACCCTTACTTACATAGACTATTTTCTCCGTGAAAAATCAAAATTCCCACGGGAAAAAAATAAGTGAACTCAACTACGCGGCTGATTTTAAAAGTTCTTTTATCGGTAGAAAGCTTTAAGGACATAGGCTACTTTTCTCGGGGAAAATGCAAAATACCCGCGGGATAAAAATAAGTGTAATTTTGCAAAGAATAAGGACAAATTTGTTGAAATTCCCGCGGGATAGGGAATAAACGGGATTTATAATATTCACTAACTGATACTCATGATGAAATGATAATAATGATGGATGTTGCCGGTGCCGGATTTTTGTTTTATACAATTAAAGAGATGAAGAAGCTTTACCACAAATTGTAATTCTACGCGGACGAAGTCGCGGGCAAAAGCTAGTCTAATATATAAAAATCTCATGTCACGGTGTTTGTTACCGTACTCCTCCGAAACGGCTCGACCGATTTTTATGAAACTTTTTCTCTGTATTCGGTAGGTCTGAGAATAGGTCGTAGGCTGTTTTTTATCCCCCCCCCCCCCCATTCTTCGCAGACGGAGTCGCGGGCAACAGGTCTGAGAATAGGTCGTAAGCTATTTTTTTATATGGCAAAAGAACGTTTGCTAGGTTAGCTAGTTTAAAAAACCTCTTTAATTTAATTTAGTTTTTTTTAGATTTAACGCCAGTAGGCAACCCTACTTATACAGGGTTATTTGTAATTCACTAGCATCCTTTTAACCCTAAACTCCAACCACTTAAACAAACGTTTTTTTGTTTTACGGCTTTTGTCATAACTTAATATTTTTGGTGTAATAACGTTTTGAAAATTTGAGATTTCCTCTTATTTTTACGATACTCTGTGTATGTGTATGGGAAAAAAAGTACTTCATTTTAAAAAGTCGTAAAACAAAAAACATTTGTTTGAGTGATAGGAATTCAGGGTTAAGAGGATGTCAGTGAATTACAAATAACCCTGTATTGAAAGCCCAGTAACATATAAGTTACCACCAGATCATAAACTGTATGTAAAGCACAGACTATAAACTGTATGTAAAGTTCGAAACTAGAGCCTCACGTCCCGTCCCGGTCATGCCAATAGTATTTAATAGGAGAGTAAGAGGGAATAACTGCGAATTTAGACATAGCGACAGTAAAAACAAAAGGCAAAGCGAGTATTTAAAAACATAAATATTAGAAATTAGGAGTGTAACTTAGTCAGTAGCCACTAACAAACTGCTATACAATTTGGCGATATTTTGTTTGTAAGCAATGCAATTGATATCGACGCTTGAAAGGAGAAATTAACTAAGCGATATTTTGGCCTAAATGGAGTTCGAACTAAAAATGTATTTACATAGTGCATTTACTCTATTTACCGCAAAATGTCGCTTAAATAACTTCACCTTTCAAGCTTCGATATGTTGAGATAAATCTATACTAATATTATAAAGCTGAAGAGTTTGTTTGTTTGTTTGAACGCGCTAATCTCAGGAACTACTGCTCCGATTTGAAAAATTCTTTCAGTGTTAGATAGCCCATTTATCGAGGAAGGCTATAGGCTATACATAAATATTAAACGCCATAGTTTGCCTAATTAGCCTGAATAAACTGCCACTGCGAACTGATGAAACAAAACGGACACGAACAGTGAAACAAAGTCCGCGGTCCATTTTGCCATTGTTCATTGCCCTAAGATTTTAACACTTGTCTATCATTACCGTTAAATGCTCGTACAGTGCGCAGACGACGGCGCAACGAAATCGAAAGCGGAGAAAACAAAGCGTGACATAACACCGATGGGAACTAGCCGATAATGGTCATTACATTACGCAGAACGGTAATGAAATTGATGCATATCATTTATTTGTGTACATTGGATATTTATTTTTTGTGTGTTGATTTTGTGAGGCTCGCATTGTGTTTTTAAGTACAGTCACTTTGCAATGCTTAATTTCAGCGAATATACTAATTAATAATTAATTAATAATACTCTTGTTATTGGTTGTTCACATTATGTAATTGCTAAATTTGAGGAAGAGCGGGATCTCCTAACACAGGTATTTGTACTTAATGGGAGGTCCCAACCTTCTCTAGCTTATAAAAGGCT
This sequence comes from Archips xylosteana, assembly GCA_947563465.1. Taxonomy (NCBI): domain Eukaryota; kingdom Metazoa; phylum Arthropoda; class Insecta; order Lepidoptera; family Tortricidae; genus Archips; species Archips xylosteana. Next base: position 9,473,014 of record OX387361.1, on the reverse strand, counting down.
GTCACCAATAAAACAATTTTTGATTTTGATTTTTTTTTTGATTTGTTATACTAATATCAATAAAAAACCGCACTAGTCGTGTCGTGATCATGGCGCATGCAACTGTGCCGAAATATCGGGCTTCTTCAAAATCAAGGTACGCGGAACAAAACCCGATTTTAACTCATAAAATTCGCACTATTATTGTTTTATTTTTAGGTAGGACTTAATGTAATTTTGTTGTACGTATATCAAAGATGGTTCATAAATATTCGGTATAAATTAACCCAAATAGTTAATTATGCGTCGCTTATAACCGGTTAAGTAATTAATTAAAATTGTAGCCATTTGTGACCAACGTGCAACGATTTAATTATTGTGCCCTCATTAAAAACGAAATGCATGCAGGTTACACACGTGAACGAATATTTTGTTTAAAGAAACTATTTGTGGCTATACATACATTCTTACATAGAATAAAACAGTCGCGGTACTTTCATCTAATAGAGGGTACCTACGGTATCTCTTTCTACTGATATTTTATACTGTTTGACGTAATTGTAATGTTCATTTACACCTCCAAGATGTTTTGATTAGGTACCTACATAATTAGGGGATCCCGCACATCCCTTAAAACTAGATTATGCAGTGAAATATGATTTATCCTCTATATATAAAAATCTCCGGTCACGGTGTTTATTATCGAACTCCTCGGCTTGACCGATTTTTATGAAATTTTTCTCTATATTTGGTAGGTCTGAGAATAGGTTAGGTAGGCTATAATTTATATGGCAAAACAACGTTCGCCGGGTCAGCTAAATAGTTATGATATAATTTTTGTCTTTTATACATTTTCAATTTACTTTGTCTGTAATTTAATTTTTGTTATGAAAAAATGACTCTTATTGTTTTTCATGCAGCGAATTTTTCTTAACAATGATGGTCTTTTCGAAAACGCTGGTAGTATAAAAAGTGACACGTAAAAGAGCTCTTTACGGCTTACTTACGGATTTTTATTGCCATTGACACTTTGTGCGCGTTAGAAGGTAGGCTTACAATTTATTTTCCTTTATTTTCTCATCAATAGAAGTCGATTTAAACCTATTTCCATGGTCGGCTTAACTTGAAGAAGCCTATATTGAATTTTTTTTTACAAATATTAGTATTAGAATATTGTTTAGAGTTTCTCAAAAACTGAAGTTTAATTAGCAATTGAATCAAGAACACTTTCTCAATGCAAGGACTGCACTTGCTCAACCTGTGAATCAGCATGCAAACAGCAAACAAAGGTGGATGGACGCACAAAAAGTTAGAAACAAGAACTGGTGCTAAGCGATTATTCATGGGTTACGACACTAGTGGTAGAAGAGGCGGGCGTGAGCGAAAAAATGAGGATAATCAGTGGAAATTCAAGATAAGAAACTATGGGAAAGTTTAGTTGGAGTGAGTTTTCAATTAAAAACTGCCCGGCTAGTTCGTTAGACAGCAAATGACCTTATATGTCCTTGCTAACTGTCACATATTTGCTGTGACATGTTTTCAAAAGCGTTTTACAATAAAAGGCACGTCAAGATTGTTTATCCTTTTTCTAATGCCAAAATAAACGCAGTTTAGCAGCTGCCTAATCTAAGTTTCACATTTCTCTCGGTCACACTCACACGGTAAAATATGAGGGTAGACAGAGATAGAGATGGTGAATGTAACAAGCGCCAGCGCATGAGACAATTCGGGCCTTTGGAATTGACTAAAGGCCACAACAAACCGTGACCGCGGGGCGACGACGGAGCGTGCCCAGCGCGCTCTATAACACAGAATCAAATATACGGTGACACACCGGCAGCGCGGCACACTGTACTCGTATTTGATTCAGTATTATTGACCGCGCTGGGCACGCTCCGTCCGCGCCTCCCGGTTTGTTGTGGCCTTAACTGTATGCCAGTGACTGTGGGATTTAGCCCGCTATATCTTATGCTTCAAACATCTCCGAACTAGTTCCATCTCGCGTGCGTATACAACAATGAGCTGTTTTGCATGTCAATAGAACGATACACAATAAATAAATGTGAGAACTGACGCCCAATACGCGTGGTAATTAGTAGTCACTGTTCACATGCAGCTTCTTTGTCACGCATTCATATTTATGGCGAATTTTACTTTAAGAAAACAATATTTTGTGCTTTGTCTGCACTACCACAACTCTTGGTTTGAAATGAACAATATCTATAATGAAAATTTAAATTGTTTTTAAGGGTTAACCAACAGGCTACTATAACTAAACCCGCGCTTGTTTGTCATATGATCGTATATTTTGAACCATGACAGGTAGACACTTAAAATTATCACAGTTTGTTTATTTGGAATTCATTGCCCCACATTTGTTTTTCTAATCTGTGTTTTAAAATTACACTCGATAAATCTGTGACTCTGTTATTACCCGATTAAAAATATTTAATAATGTAGGTACTGTAATGTACGTAATATTTTATATACAAGTGCAACTAAAAACCTTAAGAAATATAACAATAATAACTAAAATATATTATATTATGAAAAGGAATCCCCTTAGGCAAGGCTACGAAAATACTGGCGGCATTCCCTCTTTGAATAAGTAGCTAAAGTAATTCTTTGTCCGAGGTAGCTGCCAGTTCTTCAGTCTCCAGTGACGTCGACTCACCTATTTCCCCGATTATGTAAGAATACCTACAACATTAATCACTGGGTACTGTTCACACAAAACGTTAGCTACTTCTAAACTGAGCGCTTGTAGGAAACGGTTTTCTGAGTTAGGGGAAAATTAAATTATCCCCAATCTCAGATTTCCAACGATAGCGGCGGGGAAGTAGTAGGTACTCTGTTGAATACTTAGAGCGACTGCGCTGCTTCTACATACCTAACACGATGTCGCTTAAGTACAATCTACATTAATTGATTTGCAAGTCACTACTGGTATTGGCCCATATTCGTGGCATGGTCATCGTTATTGTTACATAACACTATATTTATAACCGGATAGTGTATAGTGACGGAAGACGAAAACCGGCGCACTCGTGCATTACATATCCGTGTGGTACGGAATACATTAATTAATTAAAACAATTAGTAAACAAGTGCAGTAGGTATAGTTGTAATGTTACGTACTAGCGGGAAAACAATTGGTCTCTACCAAAGTAAAGAGATAGAAAACGTGTAAGAACATTGCCAAAAAATGTGTCATGTAAAATTGTTGCCATATTTGAGCACTTTAAGTGAAACTTCATTTGTTTTTTGCCATATCTATAATAAATAAAAACAATTGCCGATTGCAAGCACATCGCGCTAGAACGGCTGCCATATTTGGGTAAATCTTTTTATGTTGTTTGTAATTAGCAGGACTGGGTCCGTATGAAAGGTTTTATTTATTTGAAAAATAGCACAGAAATGTGAAAATTTTGGTATAAAAAAATCTTTTGCCAGCAGTAAGACACTTCTCCAAGCTAATTAATAATTTAATAAATGCATACATACGAGTACATGTTTGTGTGTTTGTTTGTTTGTCCCTCTTTCATGTCGAAACTGAGCGACGGATTGCCTTGATTTTTTATATGGATATGTGTTGAAGGGCTGAAGAGTGAAATAGACTACTTTTTACCACGGGAAAATATCTCATTCCCACGGGGATACGCATTTAAATCTACTTCAGCGGAGCGAAGTCACGGGTATCAGCTGTGAAAAAGTGCGTTAGTGACACAATCCGCATCCAATACCCGCATCCTTAACCAGGTCGTCTCTCCATCTTGTTAGAGGCCTACCTGCACTGCGTCTTCCGGTCCGTAGACGCTATTCGAAAACCTTTGGGCCCCATCGGCTATCAATCTATTATTATTCCAACAGGATATTTTGGTATAAGAAAATCGATTGTCTATCGCCCTTAGGAAAAGCCGTGGGTAAGATTTAAGACATTATTAAAAAACATTGCTGCAATAGTGTGGGCCAAAAATTAAGATAATAATCGTAACATTAACTCTATGGTACGCAAAACGTTAGGCAATGCGATCAAACTAAAAACTTGCTGATATGCTCAGATCTGATTAAATTAAATATAGCATGAGTTGAGTAATTATGATCTCAGATTGATTCTACAGCAAGAGCTATTAACAAAACGCATTGACTTTTAAATGTTACGCTTTGATAGTACCTAGTTAGTGAATGCAGAGGTTATTAAATGCGTATAAATGTGCGTTACATTTTATATTCAAGCTGAAGAGTTTGTTTGTTTGAAGGCGCTAATCTCAGGAACTACTGCTCCGATTTGAAAAATTCTTTCAGTGTTAGATAGCCCATTTATCGAGGGTGGGGGTGTTAAAGGTGGGATGAAAATTTAATTGATTTTGAAGTAGGATGCACCGTTTTCAAGATATTTGACAAAAACACCGGGAGGGGGGGGGGGGGGGGTGAGGGGGAGGAGGTGCGGGGGTTTTGAAGTAAAACTTCTATAGGCACGCTTGACTTAGGATGAATGCGGGCGTGCGGGGTTGCTGTGCGGGGGGCGGGTATTTTTTTTTATGTCGAAGTACTAAGGAGAGCCAAATTGATGAAAAAGCAAATTGGATAAAAAAATAAGCTGCCCAATTACTAATTCCACGCGGACGGAGTCGCGGGCAAAAGCTAGTCTATAATAATATGAGTACTTACTAGCTGTTGTCCGCAACTCCGTCTGCGATGTGGTGTACAATAAAGAGTGATTGTATTGTATTGTGTTGTAAACCGTTTAAATGAGTACTCGCCTGCGCGGTACAGGGGGTATGACGCCAAAGGGGACCGGGAGAGGTGCGGGCGGCAGGCACACGAGGCCGGCTCGCCGCCCGCACCTCTCTCGCGGGCGAGGAGAGGACTCATTTGAACGGTTTAGCTATAGGCGCATAAGGTAACATAAGGGTTGCGGAGCAAAAGTACAATCAAATCAAATAGTAGTATTTATGCCAACTACAAGATTTTTTTTTTTACTAAAGTGTCTCTTCATCATCATCATCATCGTCTCAGCCTAGATAACTACGTCCCATTGCAGGGCACTGGCTTTTTTCAGAATGAGATGGTTTGGCCCGTAGTTCCCACGCAGATTGGGAACTTAACACATTATTGAATTTCCTCGTAGGTTCATCGTAAAGCTCATGGTAAATTTCAAATGTAATTTCATAAGTAAATTCCGAAAACACATGACCCTATATCTAAGAATTCATGTTAAGGACATGAACATGGATTCTTGCATATTTATTTGTTTCGGAGATCTCGGAAACAGCATCTAAAGTCCGTTTTCGTCTACCATTCAGACCTACTAATAGGACTAAACGGACGAAATAATCCAATTAGTCCTACTACTTCTGGCACGAATTTTAATAGGACTAAAGGGACGAAATAATCCGTTTAGTCCTAATACTTCTGGCACGAAATAGGGCTGGTTAGATAATTTTTGCACATTAATAGGTAAGTTGGTTCGTTAGGTTTCTTCAGATGCCCGACGGGCAGACCGCCCAGTAATAGGAGCCCCACGAAGCTGGGCTCCGTCGACATAAGACGTGGGTTGCCTAATGCATTCATTCCGTTTAGCTCTACTAGTGGAACTAAACGGATAATTTAGTCCGTTAAGTCCTATTATTAGGACTGAATGGTAGACCAAAACGAACTTTATTTTGGAAACGGCGCTAACGTGAGTAATTCGTGATTCGTACCGTAATTATGTATGTGTCCCACCACAGTAGGTAACTCAAGGAAAAAATGTATAAAAAATAACAGAAAAATTAAACAAACATGTGCAAATGTAATCGATAGATAGATAAACATTAGTTATCTCACACGTGCCAGCAAGCGCTTGCAAGCTCTCACGCCCGAAGCTATTTGAGGCAAGGTTACCGTTTGTTTGTGATATAATCCATCCACAGTTTAACACGTTGGGAAATATGTGATGCAAGCGCCTTAGATACATCACCCGGATAATTCGATATCTTTGGGATTAGGATAAAAAGGTCGTATCCGGATCGGATTAAATGTCAGTGTTACTCGTAGATCCGGCATTCTTACGGCGTTGACAAAACAAGTCGATAGCGAACTGGGGAATTTCAGAAATAGCGTACAATACATTTTTTTCTCAGAGTTTAAAATTTTTTGCATGGATCTACTCAGAGTCAGTAGCACTATCGATTTTCAACATAGAGAAAAAAAAATGTCCCGAGGTCAGTTTTGTTACTATTCTTATATTGGTGTTTGAAGGTAACAAAACCGACACTTATTTTTGTATGAAAAACTGGGGACATTTTTTTTACTTCATTATGATTCTGAGCAGATCCATACAAAACTTTCTAAAATCTGAGAAAAAAATACAACGTGCCCAGCCCACCAGATTTCCGCGAGAGTCTAACCACGCATTCCTGAGGCCATATGTAGTAATAAATGTTATCTGAACCTAGGTCGAAATATGCTTAGTTTTTGAGATATTTCCATTTTTATGTTTAAATTTTACTATGAAAGTGGTGGAGGTGCTGGGATTGCGTATTTATTATGTATGAAAAAATTTCGATCGTTTGCGAGAGGATAGGAATGAACTGCTCGCAAACCGTGTTGGGCCATTCCTGAATTTAGCCCCTGGTCACATTTTTAAGTTTTATTATTTTAAAGCTCATGGTAAATTTCAAATATAATTTCGCACGTAAATTCCGCAAGACTCAGAGGTGCAAGCCCGGGCTCGAACCCACGAGCCTCTGCTTGCGAGGCCATAGGTCAAACCACTGGGCTGACATGGTTTTTTGGATTAATAGTTTTTAGTTGGATTATTAGTCCCTATATAATTTTAGTAATGTTTTTTTTTATATTAACGAGTTAGGCGTTTTGGTGCAAACTGTAAGCCTGACTTTGTATTGAATTGAATAAATAAATAAATAAATAAATAAATATGCGACAGTAGTGCGAAATTAAAATGAATGAATAACTGAGTTTTTTTTTGTAGGAAACGTCTCAAACCAGTTCGTCTTGAACTATAAAATACTATGAGATGTTTGCGCCGATATACTAGCGGGTTAAACTATCACTTTTTACTCACTGTACAAAATTATCAAACCTGTACAGACAAGGAAACTGAATCGCGTACCAGGGTGGAACCTATTCACAACCAATTTTACGATAATGTCAACATGACATTTCCAATGAAAAGGGTTCACCCTGGTACGTGATTCAGTTTGCTTGACTGTATTTTAAAACACACCTATTAATATGCCCTAGATATGTCACAACTTGCTACTCAATTAGGTAGAGCTGCGCACTGCTCGCTCTTAAGTATACGACTTCTTTGTATAGTTGCATGAAGACTATTCCGTAACATATAATGATGAAATTGTAATCTTTAATTAGGAAAAAAAACTTTCTTGGCACTTATAGTCTTGCCAAAAGCGCTGGTAGACTAAAAAGACACGTAAAAGAGTCCTTAATGCCCTACTTACAAAAATAAATTTTTGATTTTGATTTGACTTTTCTTCGCGTTCTTAAGACTGGTAAACATTAGATTTTTTTTTAAATAGACAATGCAATCTGCGCTTCAAATGTGTATACATGAAACAAAAGAAATTCAATTATCTTGGTAACGTCGTGACCTCAACCCACTTCCCGAGGCCTTCATTCATCACCAAATTTATCGGACTGCGCACGCGCAGCGATTTTTCAAAACGTTTGACAGGTCCTGCCCACAAGCACACTGCCTACCTGCGTAAAGTCAGCTTGGAATGACGTGTTACAAAATTAATCCCGTATATTACATCTAGTAAAATAATTGGGATGCACCAAAAAAAATAACCTATAGTTTTTATATTTTTTTTGGAAAGAATAGGATATTTTAAGATACTATTTTCATCGATTTTGAATTTGGTTGAGTATTTAATTTTTTATAATTTTTTTGAGAAATACGTTGGGTGACGTCACAGTGAGAGAGCCACGTTCCATTACCTAGAAAAAATCAAGTCGTACATAACATAATCTGTGGCACTGCTGAGGGGCTACTACGAAATTCGAAAATCGAAGTTCGTATCGTATTATCCCTCTCACTCTCGTGTCAAATCATATTAGCGTGAGCGGGACGGCACGAAACGAAGCTCGAATTATACACTTCGTGGTAGGGCCTCTGATTTGTCTTGTCACTGTCAATAATACAAGTTAGTACCGCTTAGGGTCCTAAATGAACCATGACAAAATATAGTTTTATTTATTTCTCTTCTTTTAGCTTCGATTATTCCTGTTTGTTAAATGGTGTGATAGTAAATAGATATTTTTTATTAAAATCTGATATTTAAATTATTTTATATTTACTTGTAACGTAGTAATTTAATAATTAAATTTGTAAAAATACATTGGAAATACTCGTAATACATTTCGGACTTTACGATAAATGACAACTGTTTAAAGCCAGGTGCGCATCATGTGATTAAAGTTCTGTCTTTGTCACTCTTTGCTATTATAAGCAGGACAGCAACATTTCAAACTGTCAATTTGCTTTAGAGTGTAGACCTGCTTTATATCTGCCTTTGTGACGATTCACTGCAGGGGTCAAATGAAGGTCATTACTTAAATTTTCTTTATTTAATTCAGTTTATCATATTTTTGGAATCTGATTTCTGAGAACGCTTCACAGAGCCTATTTCTCCAAACGGTTTTCGATTTATTACACGTTGTCAAAAATTGGGACATCCCAATTGGCTTAGTTCGAGTGACCTTTGTAAAAATTAAAAAAAGTCTGCAATTTTTGGTGCCTTTTGGTTTCCAATACATTTTACTATTCAGGTTGGAATAATAATCCAAGTAATACTATAAATAAATACAAATGATGAGATGTTTACAAAAACAAGCCATAAAGATTGCACACGGTCTATGAAAAAAGACTCTGCAAATGTCGGACATTTGCAGTCTTTTTCCGGTGTGTTTTTTGTGTTTTTCTTGTGTGTTACACACACACATTCAAAAAAACGCATCGGTCTTTGGAAAAAGACTGCAAATGTCTGACATTTTGCCGAGTCTTTTTTCAAAGACCGTGTGCTATCTTTAAAGCCGGGTACCTGTAACTGACTAGACTGGTTGACATCTAAGGCCGTATTGTCTAACGCTTGTGACGCTTGCCTTCGCTTTCACCATCTCTTTCGGTCATTATTTACTACCGTTTGACAGAGATAAAATAGTGATTGCGAAGGCAAGCGTCAGAAGCGTTAGACATAAGCCTGCTGCTGTTGTCAGTAAAATTGTTTCTCTACAAGGTGTCATGTCAACCCTGTCTAGTCGTTATGTTGTTTTTGTACACATCCCTTACTGTGGCTGAGTACGTGTGTGTGTGTTTAATACTCTTTCGCACTAAAATGGCTAGATGACTTTTTGAAATTTAACATAAAAATAAGTTTATGATCTGGATTATTACTGGTTACTTTTTATCCTTGGAGAACTTTTATTTAGTTTCCCCAATCCCAGTGTCTGTTTGTCTGTCTTTAAACAAATCTTTCAAGTCAAATTTGACCCATTGCTAGTGGTCGGAGTTACTTGAAATTTGGTATAAACATGTAGTTAGGACGCCAATTTACCTATAAGTATAGCCATAAAAACTATACTCAGCAAAAAAAACTCGTAATAAAAGTTTTTTTTTACATTTTAGCAACAAAATCGCGCATAATGTGTCAAATACCTCATATTTTTATGCAGACTGTACTTTTACAGTCACTTACTGTCCGAGGCCACTAAAGCGATCAATAATCCGCGTACACACTAAAATTCATTACCGAATAAAAATTAAAACGACACAATTCGACGTAACGGAGAATTGTAACAAAATGGTGCATGAATGTTTAATTTGTTCATTTGTTGTAATTTTAGGTAGTTGCCATACAAATCAATCAGCGCCTTGAATTCATACGCTGGCATGATAGTGCTTTAGGGTGAGGCCAAACGAACGTCATTTTTGAGTTGTGACCAGACAGGAATTTAGGGAGCAAAATATAATGACAAGTAAGGAGGAGTAGGGTATTATGTTTATTCGAAGCCGAGTAAATAAGCTGTTACTGAACCAGTGAGCTATATATATCTTCGGTCTCATCTCCACTTACCATCAAGCGATCGCTGGTCAGATTAAAATTGAAAAAAAATAATCTCAACACCAGAAATAAAGCAAACAAAGTTATCGCGAGCATTAAGTGATCAATCGCTCTTGTACATTTTATCTTTCGAGTGTCGCAATAGAGTGCCATTCACTTGTTTTATTTTGTATCATAAATCATATTAGTACACTATATATAGTACTGCAGTCAGTCATTTTACTATTGCCAAATGTTTAATTTATTTATAGCCAGTAGCAAACGGGTGCATTCGCATTATTTATTATTGATGATGTGACGTCATCAGGGCGAATTAAAATTCGATGCCTTAATTCAAAATGAAATGCGTATCGTTTTTGCCGTCGTACTATTTACATTTGTTTACATTATGGCAACTTTCACAATTTACTTTGAATTGCAGAAAATCTTGACATTTTTTCTTTGTAGTTTTAGTTTAGCTAATTAAGTTTACTTTTAGTTTTCTAATTGTATTCTATGATCACCATCATCATCATTTCAGCCGAAAGACGTCCACTGCTGAGCATAGGCCTCCCCCAAGGTTCGCCAAACAGATCGGTCCTGTGTCATCCGCATCCAACGCGTTCCCACAACCTTAATCAGGTCGTCGCTTCATCTTTTTGGAGGCCTACCTACAATGCGTCTTCCGGTCTGTGGACGTTACTCGAGAATCTTTGGCCCCACCGGCCATCAGTTCTACTTATGGCACTGAGACGTGGCCACTAACGACGAGCCTCATAAGGATGCTCAAGGTCAATAATTTTTTTCACGGGCTTAGGAAGTAATTTGCTCTGTTCATAACTTTACACCCGCATAATCTAGGTGATCACGGATGAGCTTCCGGCCTGAAGAGCTAAGGTGGAATTCATGGTATGCCTTCTGTACCAGTAATTCATGGAATGCCAGTAAAATCACCGCTGTCTTACTTTCCGAACCGGATCACAACAGTACCAAGTACTGCTAAGTTAACGGGTTACAGCTTCATTTTACTTAAAAGTACAAAAGCCTGCCATAGCTTTAACGGCCCGGCCACGACATTGAAACAGCGAGCTTTTTCTCTGTTCATTGCGCGGCCGACACGCTCGCCGCACAGTGGTTACGTCGCAGCACACGCAATGAACTGACTGATAAAAACCTCAAAACGCTCGCCGTCCGCCGGTCGTGTGAAGTCGCGGCCGAACCGTAAGCGTTTATTTGCTTCAACAAACTATGGCAGTTGGGCACACTGCTCCGCACATCGCAGCGGCGCCCGGTGCTGCGGTTTTTAACTTTGCATTGTAGAATCTTACAATACATAAACCGCATGGTAAACACACTGGCTCCGCCTCTCCGTGCGGAGGTGCGGATCGCAAGACGATTCGCGCTCTCGGACTGAGATGCGGTGCGGGACGGATGGTGTCACATCGCATTGAATGTGAAACGAACCCAAGATGGATCTAAACGCGGTTCGTCGTGCACCGCAGGTCTGGACGGAGATACGGAGCAAATCTGGGGCTAAATTCAGCCCAACACAGTTTGCGAGCGGTAATTTGATCGTTTGCGAGAGAATAGGGATGAACTACTATTCAGGAACGCCAATAATCTCTGGTTTGCGACTTCCTGAATTTAGCCCCTGTTCGGTGGTGCGTCGTCGCCGCACGCGAATTCGTCGCTCCGCACGCCGCAACGGGAGCAGCGGGAGTGTGACAACCGCCTAATTAAGCAAAACGATAACCTATGGCCTATTAGCCGGTGCCTTAACGCATCAATTAGAATTAGAAACATTCAGTAGCCAGTAATATCTCATTAGTCGTTATCTACCGCATTATAGCTAAATCGTTTACAGGTACAGGGGCTGTGGGGTACGACGACAAAGAGGCCGAGAGAGGTGCGGGCGGCGAGCGCGTCTCGTGTGCCTGCCGCCCGCACTTCTCTCGGCTCCTTTGTCGTCATACCCCCCAGCCCCTGTACCATGCGAGCGAGGACTTATTTAAACGGTTTAGCTACCGGTACCGGTAACGGTAACGGTTTTGCTAACGCATCAAGTACAAACATTCAATAGCCTCTGTACGGTGATGCGTCGTCACTGCACGCGAATTTGTCGCTCCGCACGCCGCAACGGGATGCAGCGGCAGTGTGACAACCGCCTAAGGCTTGATTTCCTCCTACGCTGACGTCGGTCGAGCGTACCGTCGGTCGCGTATGACAATTGCGCGTCGCTGTGCGGTGCCCCATAGAGTATTGTGTATATTCGTACGCTCGACAGACGTCAGCGACCGAGACCGGTCAGCTTCGCACTGAGCGCGCGATAGTGGTGTATAGCGCGTCAGTGCCGTCAGCGCACTGACGCGCGCGGCGCGGACGAGCGAGACCGACGCGACGCGCGCCATCAGCGGCGCGTAGCAATAAATCTGCCGCGGACGTCAGCGTCGCTATGCGGTGCCCCATAGAGTATTGTGTTTATTCGTACGCGCGACCGACGTCAGCGACCGATGTCAGCGTAGGAGGAAGTCAAGCCTAAGTAAGCAAAACGATAACCTATGGCCTATTAGCATGTGCCTTAACGCATCAATTACAAACATTCAATAGCCAGTAATATCTCATTATTTACCGCATTACATGCATCTTGCTTCATTAAATCTACATCTATAATTCAGTTTATTGATTCGACCTAATTAAAGAGGGCAGTAATTGTCTACAACGGCAGCTGTGGCGTAACATTATTTGTAACCTTCAGGTGTGATTAAGAACAATTAATCTTTGACCCCATTGGGCTGTTGCATATATGAGTGCATCAGTGCATGCGTTCGAGACAAGTCCGATGTATTCTAATAGGTAACTCCCGTGTTAGAAATCCATGAAAAGACCCTACCGAGCTTTTGGCGCATTTATTGCATTAATTTAATCGCTTATGTGTAAGATATTTGAGGATTCACTCTAGTGACCAATGTTTTTCGAAACACGATTACTTGTAGTTAGCTATATAGAAAAAAATCCAAAGTCGTCTCTAAAAAATCTAATACCTTTAAACGAGCAATTCTTGTATATATGTATATATATATATATATAATCAGGATCTCGGAAACAGCTCCAACGATTTCGATGAAATTTGGTATGTGGGGGTTTTCGGGGATGAAAAACTGATCTAGCTATGTTTCATTTTCAGAAAATCGCTTTTTCTCGTGTTTTCCGGCTCTTTTTGTTTGCATTAGAATATAAAGCTAAATTTCGCAGACTTCGAGCAGATCATAATGGCACATTAGAAATCGGGTGGTCGCGGATCCAGCCGACCTCGGTTCGATACCACGTTTTTTTTCAAGATTTTTATTTTTTTTTTAAGTTTATTTTTTATGAGAAAACGTCAAGTTTCTTCTTTTGTGAGAAAATGTTATTTTTTTGCAAGAAAAAGTTACTTTTTTGTCAGAAAAAGTATTATAGGGAACGTGCAGTAACTATAGGCGGCAGCACTAATGCGACAGAAGAGACACTATGCGGACAGTAAAACAAACTTATCAAGGTAAAACATTCAAATTGATGGCACCCTTATGGCACCAGTTGGCAGCACCGTCTATGTGCACGTTCCCTATTGGGAGCACACAGAACAGGAAAAGCCGGTTGTCTGTAAAGTCGGTTTACGGACGATAGTTTAACGTGACTCACCGCTCCACCCCCTCCGGTGTTTTTGTCAAATATCTTGAAAACGGTGCATCCTACGGCAAAATCAATGAAATTTTCATCCCCCCTTTAATACCCCCGCGCTCCCTCTCCCGCATCCCCTCCCCCCTCTCAAACCCCAAACCGGTGTATATAATCAGGATCTCGGAAACGGTTCCAACGATTTCGATGAAATTTGGTATTTGGGGGTTTTCGGGGATGAAAAATTGATCTAGCTTGGTCTTATCTCTGGGAAAACGCTTGGTACCGAGTTTCTGCCCGAGCAGAGCTCGGTCGCCCAGGTACTAAAATAAATCCTTAGTACGGCGTAGGTAAATACTGCACGACAGATCATGACTTTTTGAATTTTAATAAAACAAGATGTTATCTAGGGCCTAGTGTTGCTACATTTTTAAAATATGTACCTAGGTATTATCTTGAGCCGTCGTGCTTCCCCCTTGTCCGTATAGTTTGTTGCGTTAGTTCTCCTTCGGCCATTGGACGGAGAACTTGTGTCGCTTGCGCTTACGCATAGCTTTGATTCTAGCCGCTCTCACGCACACATACAGGAGTGCACAACAAGCTCAGTGCGGTCTTAAAACGCCATCTACGGATTGATGAAGTAAGACGTCATCTTGAAAGCCGAGTTACTTCGATGTTATTAAACAGTGCCCTCTATTGTTTAAAGAAAAAAAAACACCGTACGGGAACTCATTACCGGGATATTAAATATTCTACGTCTCAATCCAGATTTTGGTCCACTACACAATAATATTAGTAGGAAGTAGGATAAACCTCACCAAACTTAGTATGAATGAAACACTTATTCGTGTTGAGTAACCTCCTCGTATGGTTAAGAGCTGCTTTGGTTCCTTTCCATATCCGTGAAAGAGCAGTGCTTGGGCACCCTGGCACCCTGGACATCCATTAATGATTTCCTGGCCAATTATTGATATTCATTCAACCCAACGCGGGGGGGGGGGGAGGTACAGAGAATTGTTTTACCGAACTACGCCGCACATGTTTTAACACTGTCATATTTAACACTCGCAGAATTCCTCCAATGGACTGAGCCATATTTTTTTTAAACTAACTAACTTACTCACGTGGCTAAAAAAGCAAAACTGTTCATTATTCTCTGGCCAGCATGAGACATTTTCAAACCAAGCCGCGGGTCTTACGGTACGAGTGAACTTAAAAGTATTACCGTTATAAGGAGGTGAACAAGTAACCTTCTTGATTAAAATAAGGCGCCTTTAAAATTCCTATCACAACTCCTTTCTCAACACACTTCTTCAGCCCAAACAAACTACATTTACGAAGTTGTACGTAGGTATTTTGCGAAACTGGACTTATTTTATAATCACTTGCAAAATCGTGCACGCATGATTACACCACGTAATAGAACTAGCAAAATTACCAGCCAGTAATGTTATTCTGAATTCCTTGTACGTATTGATTATGAACTCTTTGGTACATTGGCATTGCCACTGGCTGGAAAAACAACGTAGAAAAAAGATGACTTCATACATGGGGTTTGTTCTCTATTCAAAATGAGCCCTGACTTTTTACGTGTATTGTTTTTGTTCCTTAGAAACTTGAATAATGACGATCTGTTGATTTAAAAATATTTAACGCTTATCAAATTTAATTTCAATTTCTTCCATTACGTAATTTGAAAAATACTTAATTTCTTTTGTGGTTTCTCCTGGTTCCTCTGTCGAAGGAAATTGTCGACTCTTACTACGTTGTGCGTGTAGGTACGAGTAGCTATTTAAAGATACTAAGTATGTCCGAGTAAGAACGTTCTACGTTGTATTCTAAAGCTCCATATAAGAAACAGCAAGAAACTTCCTCGCAACTATTGATTACTTAATTTTCACACAATTATATCCTTTTGTTTAACAAACTGTCTTTGCAGTTTCACAAGACACATAATATATAATTTTTATTGCCAATTAGTGCATGCTTTGTAATAAACAAACCACGTATTTTGTAAGCACGGCAAAAATCTTAACTAAACAATGCAATGTAGAGATATGTCGACAGTATTTTGCGCCAAGTTAGGATGTGTAATATTAAACTTGCGACAAAGAGGAAGCAAAAATAAAGTAACATGCTCAAACGGCGGAACTAGTTTAAAATATGAAATTTCGCCGCGTAGCTAACAATAGGTACCTACCGCACAAGTCAGAAACTGACCATGTGACTTTTTAAAACCAATTCAGTTAGAGATTATTGTGTAAAACGTCACATGGCCAATCTCTGACTTGTGCGGTATTTTCTAAGCTTATTCTAACAACAAATCTTCTCTGCAAGTTTAAAACAAAACTTCTTACGTCAATGTTTTCCGGAAGCGCGGACACCATTTGAGACTTTTGACCGATTGCATTTACGTTAGCATTGCCTAGAAATTACAGAGGTGCGCTGCCACTTTTTAGTCATAAAAAAACTATAGTAATCCTATCATAGATTGTTGTAGGTATGTTTTGGTCTGTATCTGAAAAAGATAGGTATATGTGAAATTGACAGAAAAAGACAAATGAATACATAAACTTTACCTTTTCTAGCTGACATTGATAAAGTTGTCCTCTAACGGACAACGATCACCATATTGAAAACAAAAACTAACCCTTTACCTTGCTCCGCCACTACCACAAGATGTTACCGGTAAGTTTTACCAAGCGGATAAAAGGTTATTGTTGTTGTTGATAGTAGTTAATTAATATGTACCTTCGCAAAATAACAACTGAATCAATCAGTTCAATTAGCATATACTTAAGTAACGTTTATGAGTAAGGGAATCAAGCTTTTTTTCATGTTAGGTGTCACATCAAAAGTGTTACCTATTCGAAATTTACCTACAGGTGAAAATGTTAAAATAGGTACTCTATACGTACATAGGATACTGGCTATTTTATATGTTTTTGTAATCAAATTTGTATTCTCTTATATTTAAAACTTGACTGACTGACTGACACAACTGTTTATAGTTACTTCAATACATAAACTTACAATGTAAACATCTTTTCCTTTCATTTTCTCCAACATTTACAACAGAAAAGAATTTAAAAAGCTCTGATTCATCTGATAGACATTCAGCAGTAATTAGAATGACAGGATACACTTCCTATACCGCAGTAAAGTATAGTGAAACTATTAAACGTAAGCATAAGCACGTATCTTCCTCTATTCCGTTACATTAGGTTAGCGTACAATGATTTCTACCATTAATTTCAAAGGCAGCGATCGTAACTGGCAGTTCATAGCACGTATAAACAACACGATAGATCGACTGAAAAACAAAAGAGAATAAGAATCAAATTAATAAAATCGTGTTCGAGTGGTTAAAAACTTCTCAAGGAAATAAAAGGTAATTGAAATCTGTCATGAATTTTGCACAATATCTATGAACAATTTACAGAGCATTGTTCTTTCCTTTTTAATCGACTTAAAAAAGGAAGAGGTTATCAACTTGGTTATTATGCTTTTTTTATGTTTGTTACGGGTACGTATCAAAATATCTAAAGTTTAAAATTAATAATGGACGAAATACATAATGGTCATTTGATATAATGCAATTTTCTTGGAAATTCTCAACTATACAGGATTTTCATAAAATAAACCTAACCTAACCTAAACCAATCTGTAGATTACATGATTAAAAAAATACGTTTTATCAATAGTTACCATTATGTATTTCGTCCATTATTCGTTTTAAACTTTATATATTTTGATACGTTCCCGTTTGCTACACCAGAACTCCGTCCTTTATAAACCAATCGGAAAAAAATATTTTTGTAGACAGAGTTAGTTCCAATTAGGTCTCATTGTCACCAAAGTCATTGTCTGATGAGTAGATCTTAAATCCACAAAATAAAAATTGAAAAAAAAAACAAAATCACGATCATATTTGTTCTGATCTGTCTGAAGTTGGTGCTTCGGTACGAGGCAGCAGGAGTGGACCTAGTCATCTGTGCTCATCTATTTAGCTATCTCGTACTTCTTTTCAAATTATTAAAATAATATAATAAAGAAATGTGGCTATATAACACGGCAGTCGAATAATATGTTAATTGTATTCCTAGTATATTTTTAGTAATTTAAAAACGCAGCACAATACAAAATGATGGTTTTAAATTACACTTGACAGTTGCCTTGAAACTATGTAATTAAAGTATATAAATTTTCATTTGATCTACCTTGTGTAATTAGAGTATCGATTATAGTGATATCTTGTTTTTATTTTGGAATGAATTTGAATGTTTCAGATTACATACCATACCATTTATGTCAAATAATATATGCTTCTGATGACACCTGTATGCTTGGGTAGGAGTCTGACAACCTTCATATTATGCTCGAACTTTAGTCCCTTCTGGTTCTGATAGAGAGCTTTAACCCTTAAATTGACACCGGCAATATATTTGCCGTCAAGCAGAAATCAAACCCGATTAAAATTAGCAACAAATACGGTCCAAAATCGAATGTCTTGACAGGGTTGTCAAATGGTTTAGGGGTTAAAAGGTATGAGTAGCGTTTGGGCCGGTGCACCCAGGCAACAACAGTTAAGTAATAATTTATGAATAAACTAACTTGATCGGCAGCATCGTCTGCATCAGAAATACCTCCACGAGAAACATTTACAATCTTGGAGTTTAGTCAGTGAAAATGTTACGGTAACATTTTTAAAGCACAACGTTCACTCTGACAACGCCATCTATTGATTTCAGATGAAATTAACTCGTCATCTTGAAAGCCGAGGCACAGTCAGCAGCAAAAGTGGATGAGAGGTTCTGGTTCTCAAAATGATCTACAAACGACTATTTCAAAAGTGCTAAGAGAGTGTTTAGATCATTTTGAGCACCATGACTTCCATTCACTTCTGCTGCTGAACGTTCTTGGACAACTGTTTAAAGTATGTATGTATGTATGTAAACACTTTATTGTACATAAAAACACAAAAATAATACAAAACAACAAAACAAAAAGAGTACAAAGGCGAACTTATCCCTAAAAGGGATCTTTTCAAGCTAACCTAGAAAGTTTGTTTAAAGTTAAAATATCATCCCACGGACACGTAATTACTGGGATATTAAGTATCCTACCCCAAGTTTGATCTTAATCCGTTCAGGTAATTGCGTAATTGAATAACAAATATGAAAACATCTTAACACCGCTAGCAATAGCGGAGCAGCAAAAATAAAAAAGTTTACTAATCTACATACTCGTATTAACTTTATCTACGATTATCTGGAATTACTTAAACACAGATTATTCGTTTATCCGACTTATTACCTTTTGTCGCGGCACAAGAATGTCCGGAATGGCCGCCGTTACGGCTTCCGGCACCGGTTCCGCGCAACGAGTTCCCGCGTGAAAGTAACCGCTATAGCTACTGATCGATTAAATAGATCGATATTGAGAGTGATTCGTATATTTACCTTGTGTAAGTAAAGTATCTTACTGTCTTACTAATATACCTAATATTATTAACAGGGATAATTGTGAGGGTGGTTGTTGAATTACGGATGAAGGCACACAGATAGTTTACAATAATATTGGTTATTTGCCGCTTGTTAATAGGTTCAGTCAAGGAATTTAATTTCCAACCCACCTAAGTTTGAATATCGTATAGCAAACTGTCACCATAAGAGCTCGCTACGATGTTGCTTTGACGTGTTGCATTTGCCATTTGGAACTTAATGCATTGCGAATGTTTAAAGACATTTTTCTACGAAATGGGTAGGGAATTAAAATCCTTGTACAATGCGCATGGTCCAATACGCACGCACATTGTAAGTTTTACTAACTAAGTAAAAAATATGTCTTTATCCATTTTTGTTGGAACTATTACCTTTTTATGGGGTAAGAGTTGACAATCTGGTATAAGATAGCACCTTTTATGAATATTTATAATTAAACTGGCGCCATGAAACCGCAAGTCTGAGTTGGATAAGAGTACACGATAACGGTTCGACTTGTAAACTGGAGAAAGTGTGTGAAAAGGAACTAAAATTGTCATATAAATTGCTGTCACAATCTTCCAAGAAACTCGAGACAAAAGTAAGATTTTTCGAAATATGCCTTTGTATCGTTCGTTTTTGTAAGAAAGTTTTGTTCAGTGCTCAATTAATGTCAACTAATCAGCCTCCGCAGTCTGTCTGTCATCTTTTGAGCCTTAATTTATATAGTTTAACACCAAGTGGCAACCCTGATTTCAATGTTAAACAAAAAGGTCAGAACAAAGGATAACAATCGCATTCGATTGTTTTATTTCTTAGAATACCATTAAATATTATTTTCTCACGATCTACTAATTGACCGCGACTCCGTCTGAACTAAACTATCGGTTAGATTAGAAACGATTCTAAACTAAAGCGACATAGAGACGCCATATGTATTTTTTTTGAGGCTACATAAATTTACTTGTAAAAGGTATGGAGTTAATAATTGTTATAGTAATTAATAACCATTGAATTTCTAATCAGGTATGTGTAGGTTTCCTCAAGATGTAAAGCTTATGGTAAATTTCAAATTTATAATTCCGCACTTTAATTTCAAGAAACTCAAAGGTGCAAAAACCAGTGCTCGAATCCATGACCCTGTGCTTGCTACAGTAGTAGTAACCAAGTACGTACCATTTTTACTAGTTATTAATAACTTTTCTTATATTTTCAAACTTTAAACTAGTTTTGCGGAGTATCTTCACACGCGAATAAATAAATAAATAAATAAATTAAATATTACGGGACAATTCACACCAACTGACCTAGTCCCAAAGCAAGCTAAGCATAGCTTGTGTTATGGGTACTAGGCAACGGATAAAAATACTTATATAGATAGATACATACTTAAATACATATTAAACACCCAAGACCCGAGAACAAATATTCGTATTATTCATACAAATATCTGCCCCGACGCGGGAATCGAACCCGGGACCAAGTAATTAATTTAATGTATAGGTATCTGTGAGGTGAGTTATTTGTTCAAATTCCAATATACCACGTTCCTAACAACTTGACCGCACGCCAGCGTGAAGTATGCGGGTAAAACTTTACATAATGCAAAAGGTGCGTTTGCGCAACATCTGGGTCTGAAGAGCGGCCCACTACCGTAACTGTAACACTCTAATTGAAATACATGCATAATACGGATTTGTTTACTATAATTTAAATTATTTGCGAGATTAAAAATACTGGCCTACTTTTTTTATACACAATATATAATACTAGCTGCTGCCCGCGACTCCGTCTGCGAAGAACAGGGATGGAAAAATAGCCTACTACCTATTCCCTGACCAAACAAATGTAGACAAAAAAAATCATAAGTTTTGGTCAAGCTAAGCAAGGTCAAACACGAGTTTTTTTTTATATATTAGAGAAGATATTGGCTTGGCTTCTTCTATCTTCACAGTGTTTGAACTCCTCCGAAACGGCTTGACCGATTTTTATAATTTTTTTTGTCTATATTTGGTAGGGCTGAGAATACGTCGTAGGCTACTTTTTGTATCCCTATTCTTCGCAGACGGAGTCCCAAGGAACAGTTAGTAGGTAGGTATCTATATTATTATATAGATACCTACTAACTGTTCCTCGCTATTGCATAATATATATTTTTAAAGTAACTATTTATACACAACTATCCTAAACTAACAGTACATTAAGAAAAAAAAAGAAAAACTAAAATATTTTATGAAAAGGAGTCCCTTTAGGCAAGGTTCCGAAGTTACTGGCAGCGTTCCCTTTTTGAATAGCTAAGCTAATTCTTTGTTCGTGCAGCTGCCAGCTCTTCGGTCCCCTATGACGTACCTAACCTAACTGTAACTTAACCTACCCTCTTTGCTATTACCTTACAGAGTCTCAAAGCGTTAGGTAGGACCCTACGGACCAAGGGTCTCGGCACCGAATGGGAAAAAGTCGTATTCGACGCCTAGTGTATCTGTGCTTTCGCTTTATCAGCCCCTTTGTATTTAATGAAAAAATTTAACGAAGTGTTGTAGGTCAGCTTTTTATTTATTTTGTTTTATGTTTAATATATACAACGATAACCTAATTATTTAGCTAATAAAATATACATATTATCAAGGATGATATAGACTGGATTAGCAATCGCCATAGTACAGATCGGCCGCGATTTTTATAGTTCGATTATTAAATCTAGATGGCGCTGAATATAGCCCGAGGCTTTGAAAGCAAAACAATAAACAGATGTATCATATCACTACAAATGTATTATTTTTCAAAAATATTGCATAATAATACATTTGCAGTAATATGAAATATCTGTAGTCTTATTGTTTTGCTTTCAAACCCTCGGGCTATATGTCAGCGCCATCTAGATTTAATAATCGAACTATAAAAATCGTGGCCGCTCTGTACTATGGCGATTGCTAATCCAGTCTATATCATCCTTGATATTACAAAATAGTCTCGTTTACCTACTAAACATAGGGTCTGCTTACCCTCTGATAAGTTCCTGACATTTTATGTAACATATACCTACTACGCCGTCTTATTTATGCTTCGCGCAAGCCCGCCTAAGTTTCAAACTACTTCAATTGACTGTTTTAGCACAATGTTTCTTTACACAAAATAAGGACTCTACAATCGACAAGTTAAAATAAAAAAGTAAAAACATAAATAATGGATATAAATTTGGCTACCACTTTAATTGCCAATTTGTAATATGGTCATAAATTATGTTCAATATCACCTAGATAAGGCTTTATGTAACCGGCGCTCTGAGCGTTTTAATATATACAAGCTCTCATATTGAATATAATCTATTTTTCTTCTAAAATATTATCTTTATTAAAATATCGAAGCCAAATTAGCTTTTGAATATACCTACCTATGTCAGTCAGGTATTAAAAAACTACACAAAAAAAGGGAAAAGCCACAAGAAACGCAGCCTCCACAAACATCATAAAGCCACTTTGATTTATTATCGAACAAGAACTTTTCACTTTTTTTTTAAATATATTATTGTTTAGAATTTCTTATCTTAATTTCAGTATTAATATTATTTATTTATTTATTTATTTATTGCAATATGGGTCTTACAAGATGTTATGTACACTTAAAAACAGTTCCAACATAACCCTGTTAGGGCACAGCAACATTAAAATTTTAAATACCTAATAAAAAAAAGACAAATTGAAATAATAAGAAAAAAAAATAAAATATAAAAATTACTTAGTCTAAATTAGTGCATGCAACACGTCACATGTATGTACACACACATAAGAACTAATTCAATACTTTTCCAGTTTGAAATTAAAATACAAAACACATACACAAATCATCTTACAATTGTACATAAAGATATTATTAAGTATAATTATAACAATTTAATAATTTAATAATTTGTCATTATTTAACTAAAATTTTTACTTGGACAAATGAAAAATAAAAAAGAAAAACATTCTACAAATAACCTAACTGTAAGGTAAACGTACTAATGCTCGACACCACAACGCCCAGTAGATGACACCCATTTGTCACCTCTCTTACTATGACATAATACTGAAGGTGTCATAAATTGGGACAGTATCCAGCATAAGGACGTTTACCTTATGTACAATTTACCAAAGTCCTATCCCTGTGGAAGAGTGCCCATAAGGCTTCAGCATTTCCGCACTGGATTATCATGCGAATGTACGATAGGCGAGAAATACACCTGATCACGGGTAATTTTGAACAATTTATATTTTTTTTGGGCAAAAAGTTTGTGAGCGAAAAGTTCTGAGTAACAATTTATGTGTAAGCAAAATATTACGTGCATTTTCTAGATTTTCTTTTAATTTTTATATGCACATTTTGTATAAAGGCGAGACTAATCTTTATGTATGTATTTTGTGACTTATGTACACTATTGTATAATTATATTATAAGACGTTAATATAATTTTACTAGCATCATGCTATACAGTATTAATTAAAAACCACAACTTTGCGTTTAACGTCAAAGCCAAGACATATAATTTTTAATGTTATTACGAAATCTCTCGGAGAATCATCAGCAAAAGAAATCGAAACTGATATAATTAAGCCAGCACGCTATATCACGAGATGATTAGTTCATACGATTATCAGTATCATTCACTCTATCGTCATTTTATACTATTTTCACTTACCGTAAAGGAGACGACGAAATGTTGAACCAAAAAACTACCAAAAATCCGTTTATTCAATATAGCAACACTGATTTTCTTTTCAAAAAAAATCACGAGCCACTTCAGAGTCTGACCGTATTCGAAACGCAAATTTGAAATTGCGCTTCGAAATTTTCGGAGCCGTTGGCGTGGTGCGTTCGGGAACGCGGGTGACTACGTTCCGTGCGAAAAGGCGACTGCGCCAAGCTCGCGCACGCAGCGTTCGTTCCCCCGCACATCGGTCAACGCAGGTCGCGTGATAGAACTTGCAAATCCACACGAGACCCCAAACAATCCCTCGTACATTGCTTGCTTCCTAGACACACTTCAAATACTCCATTATGGCTAAACAGCATTATACGATGTGTAGGAAAACTGTTACGCTTCATCACGTGCAGAGGTGTACGCGAAACAAGACAGATCGCTAGCCAAGTGACACCCGGGAGCCACTTCATTGAAATACAGTGAAAAGGCGTTAATTATGTGCAATTGTGTAGCCTCTCAGAAACCGAAAAGTTTCTGTATATTAATAATAAAAAATCCGTGGTAGCCTAGTGGTTTGACCTTTAGCCTCTCAAGCATAGGATCGTGGGTTCAAGCCCGGGCTCGCGCCTCTGAGTTTTTCAGAATTTACGTACAAAATTACATTTGAAATCTACCATGAGCTTTACGGTGAAGGAAAACATACCTGCGGAGAAATTCAGTAGTGTGTGTGAAGTTCCCAGTCTGTACTGGGCTTGGCCCGCGTGGAAACAACTGCCCAAACCCTCTCATTCTGAGGTCTGCAGTGAGACGTATACTGATTCAGGAGTCATGATCAGGACAGGAATAAAAGGGGTGATGAGGAACACACTGAGCAACTTTCACTATGGGACCAGCCCCGAATTTGTAAAAAAAACATCTGCTGTTCCATACGTAAACGTATACATTTAAGATAAGTAGTTCAGATCAGTTTGAACTCGGCGGGACCCCATCACACTTTGCAGAAGCGGTTCATCCATTTGATGTCTCGAGCCATACCGAGAGGTCATCTGGTGTTGCCTATCGATAGACATTATTATTCTACATATAGACAGTTAAAACAAATGAACTGATACAAGTACTTTGCTCACCCGCGACCTTACGACAGTTACGTTTATGTAATAAATGCGTGTTCATGCATGCGTGAAACGCGTCAGTGTAGTTTGGTGGTGGTGATAGTTGGGATTGTGTGATTTGTGTGTTTCGTACACTGGAGAGGTAGAGGAACTGCATGAACACGCATTTCTTACATAAACGTAACTATCGTAAGGTCGCGGGTGAATAAAGTACTTAATTGTTTCAGTTCATTAATTATGGACCTCCGAAAAGTAACGAACGCCTGATTCAAAAAATTAGTTAAAGCAAAACCAATAGTATCGATAGTCTATCAATAGTATCGCCACGTCAATACAATCGATACTATCGATAGATTTATGCCCAATAGAATCGATACTGAAAATCCTATATTATCGATGGTACAAAACTATCGATAGTATAAACTGTTTTTGATCACTATTGGCTGATTTGCATTACTATCGATACTATCGATTCTATTGGACATAAAACTATCGATATTATCGATACGTGACATCGATATCCTGAATAGTTTTTGAGGTCAACTATCGATAGTTCTGCAACACTAAGGTCGTCAACTTTGATCGCTGTGAGAGGCACTTTGAGCGCACCCACAATTTTAAATCTCTTACCGAGGTAGTAAATTATTTCGACTGGACCAGGCGTTCGAGCATCTGCCCTCCCGGACTCTTCTTTTGATGCCATGAAGCTTTCCAGTTCTCTTCTTCTTCCAATGTGGCCATCACCTAAATCAACTACTGCAAAAACAACAACTAAGTCAACTTTCAAGTACTCTCATTTTTTATTAAGACACATTAATAGTAATTGATAGCATTAGCTATCGATACAGCTTTTCAACTTCTAAAATTTTGTTGCAACTTAACTCACAGTTAAATTGATTTGATACATTAATATTTACTTTCTAATTTGGACGCTATACCACAAAATACGTTATTTTGGAACTCGGAAGAAGTTAGCCCACCAATTAAGTCCTTAAACTTTTTTATGACAGTTTCTATAATATATATATATATCAGTTTTGATCCCGGAGGAACTTAAATAGTCGACCAAGTAAATGCCTTACAGTTTTATTTTATGAAATAATATTTCCTATCCTGCAATAGTTGTTAATACAATGTGGAAACTATTTTGCTAGTGTTTAGCTAGTGTATCTTCCCGTTATTCAGTAAAAGAATTCTTGAAAATGAAATATATGAGGTAGTATATTTAGTACTTACTTGTTGTAGATAATGGTGAATGAACGATGACCATTTTCATACATCGAAAATAAGTATAAGGCTAAAATTGGTCACATTGACATAGGTCCTTAACACACTTATCAGGTGAAGGACTTAAGCCAAAAATAATAAAGACTAAAATTATATACAGATATGATTTTATCTATATACCTTCTATCTATTTATACTATAATAAAACAGTAAAAGTAGAGCTCCGTCTGTCGTATGTAATCGCTAATCTCCGAAACTACCTACTGAACGGATTTTCTTGCGGTTTTCGCAGATAGATGAAGCTTAAATTGGAGCAACATATAGGCTTTGTTTTATTAAAATTGGGTCACAATGAAAAAAGTTATCGTCGTTTAATCTATATTGTTCGGGCATTATAATCTTTTAATATGAGGGTAAGTCACAATACTACGGTCGGTTGGCGGCAGAAAAGCTTTGACAGTTCGAGGTAAACGAACGTACGGATTACATGTGTTTTGGTGTGTACTGTTCTTTTAACCAAAGTACTGGTTTTTTGGTGATATTATTTTGGTCATCGGGATACTACATTTGAAAATTATTGTGTGTGTGACATTGTGGACTCTGTGTAAATATAACAGCAGCGCCTGAGAGCAGACCAAGGTGAGTGGCTTTCCTTATATTGAGAGAGTGCAATGCCCAAGGCCCTGGGGCTATCCTAATAGAAACCTAGGACCAGTGATCTCCAGCTATCGAAGGGTTCTTTACACGAACATATACCTACTTATAAACAGCACCGTGACTAACTGACTGACTGACAGACAACGCACAGTCTTAACAACTGGTGCTACAGACTTGACATTACTAAATAAATTATTTTTCGAAATTCCCGTAGGATAGGAAAATATAGTCTAAACTTTGTTGGTTTTTTTGTCCGTGGGGTAGAAATAAATGAATTCAACTTCGGGCTTGATTTTAAAAATTCTTTCACTAATAAGTATTACATTACCTAATGCTCCACATACCTAACATGTTTTGTACTAATATAGTAAGACATAAAACTTAAGAGTCATACAAAACCATAATTATAAATGCTATACTAAAGCAGGCATCGGCAAACCGCAGTTTGCGTGGGGTATGTAAAAGATTTAGATTTTTTTGCCAAAATGTTGAAGAAACCGGCCAAGTGCGAGTCGTACTCGCGCACGATGGGTTCCGTATCATTATCTATAAAAACGGCAAAAAATCATGTTTTTGTATGGGAGCCCCCTTAAGTATTTGTTTTGTTTTAATTTAATAATTTATTTTTAAAGTGAATGTGTATAACTAAATATTCT
Organism: Archips xylosteana; assembly: GCA_947563465.1. NCBI lineage: Eukaryota > Metazoa > Arthropoda > Insecta > Lepidoptera > Tortricidae > Archips > Archips xylosteana. The sequence continues at coordinate 9,445,501 of OX387361.1, read as the reverse complement.
GTGAATAAGTATTTAAAGCGTCTATATAGCGTTATCGTTATCGGGCAACAAAAAAAGGATAGATTTGTTGAAATTCCCACGGGATAGGGAATAAACGGGATTTATTAAATAAATATAATATAAATCTTGTAATGTACTAACAGTTAGACAATTATTTATAATGAGCACAGTTCTTAAACAGCACGCTGCACTTCCCTTTAACAATGAGGCTACAAAAAAAAGGCGTAAGGATTTAGTTTGCCCTCCTAATATTAATAAAAAACATGCCTTCTCCTCCAGATTTTATGTTTTCCTGGCACCACTACTGTACAATAGATTACACGCTAAATTAGGCATATACTCTTTTAATTATAATAAAACCAAAAAAATTCTCCAAGAAGATCTTCTAAAAATGTCTTATGAGGATTCAGAAAAGTTATTGGCTGTCTTAAAATAAATAGGATTAAATAGTGTTAAGGTTATTTTAAGTGCTTATTTTAGAACCAAAAATGTTTTACTACTTGTCTTTTATTCAAAATCTACTTAAAAACATTAGGTGTGTAGGTATTTTGCATTTGATTATTTATGTTAGCATTTTAAGTCCTTTTATACCTGAAACACAGGATTTTATTTTATCCTAGTTCAGGGTGTGTATTATTTACATTTTTTTTTTTTTTTTACTGTTGTTTATCCTTTTAGTTATATTTGTCAAATACGATGTAAAAGTTAATAAAGATTTATTTTTTATTTTATTTATTTATTATATTCACTAAGTTATACCAATGATGAAGAGACAATGGATTTTTGGATGTTGCCGTTGCCGGATTTTTGTTTTATTCGATGAAAGAAATGAAGAAGCTTTACTGCGCGGACGAAGTCGCGGGCACCAGCTAGTTCATAATAATTTTTGGCTTAAGTAAAACAGAGATACTGCTTCTTCACTCCTACCTATGTAATGAGGTTTGTTGATCCTGCACCCACCGGCTATATTCTTTAACAGTAACACGTTATGTACATACTAGGTATACCTTCAGGTCCGAATAGCCGATTCTTGTACGTTCACTTATTTCTTGCTACCACGATCATAATAACCTCTCATTTATTGTAAAAACGCCTATTGATCAAACCATTACCTACATCGGTTATATAATTTATTGTTATAACAGAATGCAACTACCGATTATAATGTTGACCGTTCAATGCGGATGGCTGTCGACCTTGGTTCTAGATTGTGGTGTTACTGTTCTGATATCCAGTTAAAATTAGCAAAAAGTGTATTAAAGTAAAAGTTAGTAGGCGCAGGTTAAGTTATGAGAAGGCCTATAGGTACAATCAACGTCATAAATAAGTGATCACTTTTGTACAGTCACGAGCATTAATATATAAACGTTTCCTAATTTGCAAAATAATATATACCACAGTTTTGACGATTAACCTTCCATCGTTTTCTTTATTCGTGGTTGTGTTGTGTAGGGTCAACGTCATAAATAAGTGATCACTTTTGTACCTTGTCACTTTAACGTCATGTTTGAAAAGTCATACGAAATTATGCAACGACTGAAAGCGACAAGGTACCAAGGTAAGGTAGGTAAGGGTCAGTCGTTGCATAATTTCGTATGACTTTTCAAACATGACGTTAAAGTGACAAGGTACAAAAGTGATCACTTATTTATGACGTTGACCCTACACAACACAACCACGAATAAAGAAAACGATGGAAGGTTAATCGTCAAAACTGTGGTCCAAACTCCCAATTGATCTTTATAATATTCACAATAGGACCTCAGAACGTATTACTAGCACTAAAACCCAAGTGAGCAGGTACAGTACAGTGTAATGTAGCGTGAAAGTACTCGTCAAGACGAATCAAACGAGCCCAAACTCGATGCGGTCATGTAATTTTTTTACAGAGTTCTTGTGGCCACCTTCCAGCTCCATCATCAGGTCAGCTCCACGTCATAATAATATTGCATTGACATCCGAATTACACACGCATGCTAAATTTTAGCTCAATCGGAAACCCGGAAGTGGATCAAATTTTATTTGCAAGATTTTGACCCATGCATATAGACGCATACATTGCAAGTTAATAAAAATCTTGTAAAATAGAAACTTCTACGAACAAGGACATCCGCTTCCAAGAGCAAGGCTCCCGTCAATTCACGTCTGGCATATAAATTAGACTGTAACAGATTTTTTCCCACGTTTATGCTAAATTTAGAAAGGAATATGTAAGTATCGAATTCAAGGCGAATATGATACTAGATCGCAGGATGTTAAAATATGGAGCAAAGGAAACTGCTTAGATTAATTTAATGACTAACGGGAAAATGATAAATTGTTGATGGATGTATACAATTAATACTAAAATTTAACCAATTAAAACTTCTTTAGTACGATTTTGTCCCATTCGGTGTCGAGACCCTTGGTCCGTGGGATCCTAGCGCTTTAAAGCTCTTTAGGGAAATTTCTAAGAGGTTAATCGACGTCACAGCGGGGACCGAAGAGCTGGCAGCTTCCTCGGACAAAGAATTAGCTTAGCTATTCAAAGAGCAATATGTTTTAGTTATAATTATCAATATTTTATATTTCTTTTTTCTTATTGTATAGTCGGGGTAAGAAAAGGTTCGTCACTTTTCGACTCTATGTCAACGAGTTAAGGTCGAAAAGTGACGAGTCTTTTCTTACCCCGACTATACATACTTATTATTAGTCTAGCATAGGGACGTAGTTTAACGAAAAGGATCCAACCCTCAACAAGTCGCTTTTTGATTTTGGATCTAGTTTCAGTACCAATAAAAGATAAATTAAAGAAGAAAATGTCAGTGGTTTGGATCCTTTTCGTTAAACTACGTCCAGTTGTACATATATAATATTTAAGTATTGTGTTGTAAATAAAGGTTTTAGATAAAGCATTATGCATTTATAAGTCTTGTATGATTAAGTATTACATAGGCACATAGTTTTTCACATGGCTGCCCAAAAACATTGGTTGATTTCATAAAATAGATCTTAAGTATATCTTATCTTACTAATAGGTATTATAAACGCGAATGTTTGAATGAATGTAAGGATGAATGGATGGATGTTTGTTACTCTTTCATGCTAAAGTGTTTTGACGGTTTCTGATGAAATTTGGCACATAAGTAGATTGTTTATAACTTGGATTATCATTAGGATACTTTTTATCTCAGAAAATTGCATAGTTTTCGCGGGATACTGATATAAGAATTCTTTGCAGACGTAGTCGCGGGCAACAGCTAGTTTAGATCTAAAGACATAATCAGTATCAGTCAGTGCAGTGTAGTTCATAGTTTTTTACAATAAAATTAATCCATTTTTATCCTTTGCTGTTCCTATGTATTTAAATAAATGCAGTTAATAAAAGAAAAATAAAAAAGTGAAATAAAGTCTTGTAATAATGTAATGAAATAAGGTATTTGCTCAGCTGATGAGTGTGTGAAAACGTGGCGCATTTTAATGTAGAAGAAAAAAAATGCAAAAAGATTCCTTCGAGCCGGATTTGAACCAGCGACCTATGGATATCAATGACTTCAAACGCTACAGTCCACCGCTCTACCAACTGAGCTATCGAAGGTTGTGACAACTTGACTGAAATACACTATCATAAGTAGTAAACAAAATTTCCTAAGAATAACAAAAACAAATTGAATTCTTTACCCGTAAAATTGATAACTGAGTAATTATTAATATCACCGCATTATAAATTATATTATTAGTGTAATTGAGTGATCTTTTTAAAAAAATTGTACTCAATTAAGGGATTTACTTAAAACAAAACTTAATTGATTCCTCTGTGTAACGAAAGTTACTCATACATGTAGTTTGTTTGACTAACTTTCGTTACACAAAGGACACGATCGTGATTTTGTTTTCATTTAAAACGACCCAATTAAAGCAATTTAAGTCGGAAGTTAAAATAAAATAAATAATAAAACAAAAAAAAGATAATAGTAATTAGTATTAATCAATAAAATGGTCGCCCCCGGGTGGGCTTGAACCACCAACCTTTCGGTTAACAGCCGAACGCGCTAACCAATTGCGCCACGGAGGCAGATGTTCTGGCGTGCGAAATTTATTTTCACTTCCCTTTGACACATTTGTTACTTTATCTGTGACGTAAGTGCAGCTGTGACCTCTTTTCTTATCTTATCCTCCATTCAAAATGTGAACATGGATTTTTTAAATGAAGTACTAAATATCTCTTTCTTTTATTTGTAATAAATGATTTTTTTTATGAGTTGGGGAACGAAAAATCGACATAAAATGGCATGTATTAAGTATGTACCATAATGTAGCTAATTAATAGTGACTCTACCAGTAAAAGAAATAAAAGTGAAAACAGTCTGTATCATTTCTTTTGTTTCATTTGGATAAACCGGCCAAGTGCGTGTAGGACTCCGGTACCGAAGGTTCTGTACAAATTTGTAGGTTGTCAAAATATACGCTGTTATAACAGCCGTTATATAATCCAGTATTACCAGAGCCCTGTTTTTAAGTAAAATGTATGCAGTGTGTGATTTTGTCAATTGTCATTGGATGATTTTTATAAACAATTCATATTCGCACAAAAAAAAACATAAGACGAATTGAGAACCTTCTCTTTTGTTTTGAAGTCGGTTAAAAATATAAATTCAGACTTTACTAAGTTGTATAATTACTTTGGGCTGAATTTATATTTTAGGATAGTAATCCTAAACTAAAAATAACACATTAAGAAAAGAAAAATAATCATAATAACTAAAACATTACTATGAAAAGCAGTTCCCTCAGGCAATGTTCCGAAGATACTGGCTTCGTTCCCTCTTTGAATAGCGAAAGATCCCCACACTTCATTTTAAGTTACAATTTTTAAATCTCGTTTGAGTGACCTTTAAAGCTGTTATTACCAAATAAAAGCTTTTAAATTGTGGCAGCAAAACAATCCGGCACACCCTGTAGTATCAACACGAATTCTTGAAGCCCATTGGCTATATTTTATGGCCTAATAAACAACAATAAAGTCACGCTAATTCTTTAAAATGTCAAACGTGATTTGTTTCCTGATCATTTAAATGTAAAAATGTCTCAGATTTACAGATAGTCGGTTTCGCCATAAAGTAACAACGAAAATATCCAAACAAGACTAATTTTTTAAAAGTGGCGTTCTGTTTAACCAGTAAATTTCTACCTGGGGCCTGTTGCATAACAAAGTACAACTAATATTACAAACGGAACTCTCGCTTCAGTTATATTAAAGGTAACGCCACCAGAGTTGAGGCCACGCACACAACCACATCTCATGTAATGACGGCGGGATTTTGACGTTGTGTTGGCGTTTAACGTCAACACAACTTCAAAATCCCGCTGTCATTACATGAGATGTGGTTGTGTGCGTGACCTCAACTCTGGTGGCGTTACCTTTAACTAGAAAGGGAGTTACACTTGTAATATAAGTTGTACTTTGTTATGCAACAGGCCCCTGGTTGTCTAAATTTTTTACATGAAATTAGTTATGACAATGACAACTAGGTACGGTCAAGTGCAAAAATATAATATACGTTAACAAGGTTTCTAAAATATAAATACAACTGTAGCGACTACTAGCGCCATCTAGTCATTACATGAGAAACTAATACTACATCCTGCATCGCACTATCGAAGTTTGTCAACTTAGCTGCATAAATTATAAAACATCCAACTTTCATCCATCGGACTTCGGTCCCCAGGCATAACAATCTGCCTGGAGAGAGATTGCAACTAGTTATTGCAACTACTCCCAAACAACTCTATGTCAAAGTCGCGGGTGAGCAAAGTAATTTTTTCAGTTCACTAACTCTACGTATATGCCATCTACACTAATATTATAAAGAGGAAAGATTTGTATTTTTTTGTATGTAACGAATAAACTTAAAAATTACTGGACCGATTTCAAAAAATTCTTTTGCCGTTAGAAAGCTACATTATCACTGAGTGGCATAGGCTACTTTTTACCGCGGGAAAATACCTTTTCCTACTGGAAAATTAATTTATCGCGGACAAAGCTGCGGACGGAAGGCCAGTTAAGCATAGATTAGATTAGATTAGATAGATTGTATTTGTAAATGGAACACTTACTTGCTCGACTGCATACTTCTCTATTTGTATTAGGATTATTTAGGATCGTGGTTTTTGCATCTCTATCGTTTCTGTGACAAACGGTAATGTCTGCGCAGTCTAGAATATTTTGGGAAATACATAAAACGCGAATACCTATGAAGTCATGAGCCTTAGTAAAACACGTAGGAACAGGAATCTATAATCATATGCAAACTCACGCATATATCGCTTCCAATCATCGATGGAAAATGCTAATCGTAGTGTTACATCAATCAGAAGAACGTTTAGCGTCTGTTGCGTAGAAAACTTGTCGTATACGTTTCAAAATATTGTAAAACGTTTGTGACAATGTTGGTTAATCTCGATGAGGGTGTTGTGTAAACAATAGCACATTTTTAACGCGACAATAATGACGTCTCCGTTACACTGCATAAGCATACGGGACCATTTAATTTCAGACGCCTGATTTTTGTAATCATATTTCGAAAATATAATTTGAAAGTTGTGAAAAAACGTTTTGAATTTGAAATATGGGTAGTAGCAAAGTGTATTACTTTACTACTATGTATATGGAAAAATACGGTGCCCCTTTTCTCTCATAAAATTTTAAGTCATAATGTATCATTAGTCATAATCAACGTTAGTCATACAGTGATTTATTTCTGAAACGGTATTTCTTTCAGGACTTTTTTAAATGCCATGTTATAGAATGCAGTAGGTTAGGTTAGGTTTGTTTTATAACAATTCCGAAAAATAAATTGTTTCAGAAATAAGTCACTGTATGACTAACGTTGATTATGAATTTATGACTAATGATACATTATGACTTAAAATTTTATGGGAGTAAAACAAGAAAACAAAAAGTCATAATAATAAATTAAATGTGTCTGATTTTAATTTTGCATTATACTCTGAGACAAAAAAAACTCTGCTTGATCTAAAGCATTCCTAAATATTTTTCGGTGATGTAGTGGTAGTAAGGTTGGTAACAATATAATACAATAATAATAATACTAAAGTTTTATTGACAAAAACGTACAAAAACAAGATGAAGTTCCTGACCTCCGAGCTAGGTTGAAACGTGTCTAAAAGTCAGATACATTAGAAGTCAGTATAACAACAAACTTTATCTACCAAAAATATCAATAAACTGAGAGAACTCAAAACAGTATCAACTTCCGTGAATGTTAGGCAGTTAAAACAATATTTTTTTAAGACGTTTGACATATTTTTGACATTTTTATTTCATCTTTATGGCATCAAAGGCCACGGACACCTCTGGAAATACATAGGTGAAATTTTAAGTGTGCTCTCTTTAGGTAGGAATATTATAGAAAATACATTCTTATTAATAGCGACAAACAGTCGAATATTAAATGTAAGCTCTAGTTTTGCAGCGATACGCAGATTTTTTACACTTTTGACCGATATCTTTGCGTGTGTTTTTTTTTAAATGATACGAAGACGTTATGAAGAGTCCCCAACTCTACTTAAAGATAAAAGGACAGTGAAAGTAGATCAAGCAAATTGACAATACGTGTACACTGGACACGATTCACTTTGTCCCATAGGTTCCTAACATACCTCACAAGCTTGCAACATCTGTGTATAAAGGGCTATGTGGCGCGAATTTCATCATTGACCCTACTTTGTGGGATAATTGTAGTGACAACATCACGTTCTGGTCAACGGAGACTACAATCAGAAGAATATTATGCAATACAATGATTTTTTATTGATCATCAAAACGTCGTTAAAACTCGAAAACAAGCCTTTTCTCAGAGATAAGACCGAGCCACAACGAGCTGGAGCTCGATAGATACGATCGCCCCCGAAACCTCCTGCATATTAAATTTCATGGAAATCGTTCGAGCCGTTTCCGAGATTCTGAGTATAATGCTCGTTTAAAGGTATTAGGTAGATAAAAATACCAGGTAAATTGATAAAATTCACAAGGGAAGCTTCAAAGCGGTCTCTTCTAGTTGACTTTTACAACATAAAGAAAAAGAAAATAGATTACAGTAGACGGTGAAATTTACAGCGTAAAAACTTTAACAAAGATACATAAAAACAATCATACAAAATACACTCCAACAACATAAATAAATACACAGCAAAATATTCCCAAATTTAGAAAAAAACTGAGACTGTCAGCTAAAGTATAAGGAGTCAATAGACAAAGCAAAAACATCAGATTAATCGTAACTTGTAACTATAGGGGCAATAGAATTCAAAGGCCCTTTACTCACAACCTAGGTATTATGTCTAACTTCCATCACGTGGCAGACCAAAATACCAACGTTACAATTACACTACAACCAAATCAAAAGAGTAAAATCATTCTCTATAATTTGGCATGCCAAAGGTCAATGTAAGCTGCACCATTTTCAACAAAACCCAGTTAACGAAATGTTATTAGGTTGCGGTTATAGAAACCTTTGAAACGCCTTCACCTTTAAGCGGTTCGAAACTGGGCCGGAACATGCTCATAGAAGTAATGCGCTTAACTTTATAACCCGGCGATGCTTTAGAAACAAGTTAAATTTATAATATCTTAACTTTGCTTGAAAAAATAACCATGAATAAAACTTAACTGTAAACTAAATACCTAACTTAAAAACTTAATACCTACTAATCTAACTTTACTTAACTGCATTCTTAATTGCATTTTTTTCCTGCTAATAAGGAATACCCCTAAATTCAAGTCTAGGGTGAATGAGCATTTACTAGGATAGCATGATCCATCGTAGCCCTCATCTTCGCTTTCCATCAGGCGTAATTGTGGTCCAACGCTAGCCTATATTGTATAAAAAATACATACCTAATCTAAAAAAGGCCCCTAGGGCATGGTGCTCTCTTTGAATGGCTATGGCGATTCGTTTAGAGAGAGATAGCAGCCAGCCCTTTGGTCACCAGAAGTGACGACAAGGTGATTTTGTGCTTCTTTAATAAATTTGTGCCAGCACCCCAAGAATCCAGGGTCTCAAAACCGACAGCAATGAAATTGTATGCTGAACCGAAAACCAGGTGATTTAATATTTTCCTGCTCTCTGCCGCTTCAGCCACTTCACCAGCTTTTTTTGTTGTACCCTGGATGTGTGCAGGGGCTAGGGTATCGACGCAGGTTGCGTCCCAAACTAATAACCGACCATCCTCCAGGGAATCAAAGACATACCGACATAGTCACACATTGCTTATTTTTTTATCCATCGAACATCAGTCCCTCTTTGAATTTTGTATTAACTTATACTCATTAAGAGCCTAAATTTTCTAATTGTAGAAACCTCATCTACCTACTTAACATGTCGCGTAGTTTTTAACCCTTTATAGGTTAACGATCTCAAAAAAGAACTCCCTGTAACAACAACTTTTTGCATTTTTTTCTTGTACAAAATTTTTAGGACTATAAATTGGCGATGAGGCTTGAATTGAGGATTTTTTTCGGTCTTGCCCGTTAAAGGGTTAAACATAAGAATAACACGAAATACACAAAAATAAATAATGAAACAGTTGATTCGAATTCAGTCTCTTCTAAAAAACCCGTCCCAAAAGGTGCATTAAGTCCTTGTCTACTGCAATATATCCGGTGACTGAATTGTAAAGGTAACGCCACCAGCCAGAGTTGAGGCCACGCACAAAACCACATCTCATGTAATGACAGCGGGATTTTGACGTTGTGTTGACGTAACGTCAACGTAACACTGGTGGCGTTACCTACCTTTACCTATATTTTTCATGACCTTACAAGTATTTTACGTTAACATTCTTAACCTAACCTATATGCCATAATGATGTTAATTTTGACCCAAATCTAGAAGGCCAATTGTTATTAATCTTTTGCCAACATACCAACTCCAAATTTTTGTGAAGTTCCAAAGACAATTAAATTTAGTGCTTTTATTACAACCATAAAAGCTTTATTTCCTAGAAGCCAATACTTCTCTTGTTGCTCCAAATATTTCAAAGTCATTAAGTTCAGTGAAAACCAGTAAATAAAATAATGTAACTTTGTCATAATATGTAGACTGTAGTCTCGTGCTTGAACGAAAGCAAGACAAAATCCAAGCGTATACTTTATAGACAAACAAAGCCACATTAATATATACTATTTAGAGTTAACAAAGTGCTGTTGTGTTTTACATTCACTTCCCTGACAGCGCGAGGTATCTTGATTGTGCTACAACACGGCAATAAGGATCTGATACGCTTCAAGGATCATTGGTGATTAATTCATTAATTATGACAGTTAAATTAGACTTGTGTGAGGAAGACTCGGCTAGCTGCAGTTGCACAATCATCGAGAAAAAAGTACTGCAGAATACGATTATGTGAAAGCTGGCAAAGAATAGGGAAAGTAAATAAAATTACTTATACAAAAATAATATGATTTGTTGAACAACTTTATTGATTTTATTATTTAACCTTTTCGACGCCACCGCATGTTCAACCGCAAGTTCAACGCCAACGACTGAAATATCAGTCACGGCGTGCAGAGCGATATCTACCTATATGGATTTCTGTTGGGTTCAACTTCGCGTCTGACATTCCGATGTCATGGCGTATGAGTAAGAACCAAAAAGTGAGAAATGTTGTATTTGACAACGCGTTGAGAAGGTTAACATAATCTAAAACTACAAGAAGTGGACAAATCTGAGGATGACGAGGGTGGGGGCCCATTATGTAGAGCACGAAGCTACCAAAACTGTTGCCAAATTATCCTGTATTATACAGATTTGTGTATGTAGCTCTAAGATGTAGCTATACGTAGTCTCAAGGTGACTGGATAGCCAGTGATCGCAGAACCTAACTCCGAAGCTTGAGGTCCCAGGGACTAAACTCAGGAACGGCCCAAAACGGTTTACGAGCGGTAATTCGATCGTTTTGCGAGAGGATAGGGATGAACTGCTATTCAGGAACGCCAAAAAACACTGGAGAGGCGAGAGGTTTGGGCTGAGATTCGGATGAGCCTTATTTTTTTTATTTCTAGGAAAATAAGGCTCTCCGATCGGTGCAGATATTACGACAATGTATGAAATATACAAAATGTTTGCTATCGAGTCTTGGTTACATGTATTGAAGGTTATTTAAGTATGTTTATTTGTGCCCATGATACAAATTTTGCTTATTTTGGAAGTTGGTGTCAAGTGTGTTACGTAACTACGCTGCGCACTACGAGGAGAGTCGCCGAACCAACATATAGCAGCCTGACATTAAGAATTAGCCTACGCCAGCTGCCACTACGTGAGGCGACACCTACCACTACGTGAGACAACGCATCAACGGGACGTGACTCGCGTTTACCTAGTTAAGACAATTGTAAACTGTATCACTTTAGTTTCTCACATCGGGCTATTGTCATTTAGTATTTAAGATGTAGGAATAGTTATTAATTTTAATTAAAGTAGTTTTAAGTCATTCTCCTGGTTTTCTTCGGACCTCTGGCTGCTGCTTACATATTTGGCGCAGTCGTTAGGGTATTCGCGGGTTGCGAACGGGAACCGAAACCTTCAAAATCAAGATTTTGAGTTCCTGAGCCACCCGGGTCGCTTTCAAGCACCGCTGCCGAGTATCCAGAATCTACGAGCTGCAGTTCAAGAGGTGAATCCAGAAATCGATTCTAGAAGGAAACCAGAGATGAAACTTGGTAAGTACACTTGAATCGATCTTGTGTTGCTTCCTTCCCTTACCCTTAGTCTATTGATATTCCCAAAAATTTCCTTCCTGGAAGTTCGGGTATTGGGAACCTGCATCGCGCCAGGCCCCCAGTAAAGAATAAATTAGGAATAAATTAATTTAGTAACTTAGGCGATTCGATTAGGTAATCTATTTATGTGGAATAGATAGAACTACGAATTTATAATTAAGAGAGTATGATTTAAGAGAGCCCAGTTTTTATTATAGAGATAGGCAGATTATGTAGTTAGTTAGTATTTTTCAGTAACGTTTTACGTTTACCACCCTTTAACAACCCTCCGCAATTTAATTCTGCCCCCAAGCCCATGAGCCGTATTCAAGCATTTACCCCTAAGGTGATGCCCAATCCGATTCAAGACTATTTTAGATCACAAGAAATGCACTTGAATGAATATACACCTTATGCCCCAGATCCATATTACGATTAAGTATTATTACAATGAACCGAAGTACGCGAACCATGCTGACTTTGTGAATTTTGTCGAGTATGATGACCCCGCACATTACGCGGAACCGACTACGGACGTTCAGCTGACTTGACAAGGCCGAACTAGTACTAACGATGGCGATGATTTCTTTTCGGTTAGGCCGGAAGTCACCTTATATCCAAATTTCCAACCCTCCTCTAAAATTTTTAATAGATACTGGCGCTAACTAGTCCTTTATTAGCCCTTGTGCAGTTAAACTATATTTCACCACACTAGACCTTGCTAGTGGATTTTACCAGGTTGAAATGGACCCCCAAGATATTCCTAAGACAGCGTTTAACGTCGAACATGGACATTTCGAGTTTCTACGAATGCCCATGGGGTTGAAAAATTCACCCTATACCTTTCAGCGCGTTATGGATAACATTCTGAAAGGTCTCCAAAACGAAATTTGCGTTACCTACTTGGACGATATAATAGTTTTCAGCACATCCCTTCAGGAATATATGACTAACCTTGAAAAGGTATTCCAGATATTAAGAGATTCCAATTTCAAGATCCAGATGGACAAGTTATGTAGTTAGTATTTTTCAGTTTCCTATAGTTTCAACAGACACCTTTGACTTTTATAGGCTTTCAATAGTTCTTGACAAGACAAACCAAATCCTTATCCCTATAATCTATCCCGTATATAGCAACTCATAAGACCGCATTCGTGTACATGGAGGCTGAATGCCCGAAGTATGTCATCAATATCTCTACAGGAAGGATACAAATCTTCAACTTCGGACCACATCAAACTGCGTACTCACTATCTATTTGCTAGGCCGAAGATATCACTTAATGAAAAGTACTATGTCTAAAGACACTACGGAAGATACACGAGTCATGAGAAACCCCAGAATATCCGAGAGGGCCATCTTCAGAAGGAACTTCCAGCAACATTTTCACTAAGCGTTGGAAAATAGTTGCTGATCTACGGGTGGAGGTGTTACGTAACTACGCTGCGCACTACGAGGAGAGTCGCCGAACCAACATATAGCAGCCTGACATTAAGAATTAGCCTACGCCAGCTGCCACTACGTGAGGCGACACCTACCACTACGTGAGACAACGCATCAACGGGACGTGACTCGCGTTTACCTAGTTAAGACAATTGTAAACTGTATCACTTTAGTTTCTCACATCGGGCTATTGTCATTTAGTATTTAAGATGTAGGAATAGTTATTAATTTTAATTAAAGTAGTTTTAAGTCATTCTCCTGGTTTTCTTCGGACCTCTGGCTGCTGCTTACATATTTAGTGTCTTATGATATTTATTTACTTATTTATTGTAGATCAGACACTTACTGAGTATCACCATTAACGTTTTTGCTATGTTATGTGACAGATATCTAAAATACCGTCTTTGTTTACCATAAAAAATAACAGGAGCTTAACAGAGTGTCAAAAAAACTCATAGTTTTATTGCTCCAATGTCCAACAGGAATCTTTAATTACTCTTCTATTACTGCATCTAAAAGTCGTCAAGATAAACCGATAAACAAGTCAACCTGTCTTTCTATGAAGGATAAAAATGATGATGACTGATTTACTGAGTCTATTATACAGAGTGATTACATAGCGCCGGACAATGGCCATAGATTAATAGGAACGTTTCCCATAGACGTGATTATTGAAAGAAATAGTTTAGCAACCTACTCTATTGTTCGACAAAATACTACTATTATGAAAAAAAAATTCGCACGTAACTAACGAGTCGTAATGCTTGGGATTTATTATTTAATTTATTTAATCGATTCTTGAGTTTTGTCATGTGTACAGTAAAATGTCAGGCATACAATTATTTAGGTACCTACCGTACAGATCTTTAATTCTATAGGTATCACAATTGTGTCGACTTTTAACTCTGCAACCGGTTTTAATGATTAATTGAATTCCTTTTCATCATCATCATCTAAGCCTATATAAATGCGTCCCACAGCTGGGCACAGGCCTCCTCTAAGAATGGAAGGGTTTGGGCCATAATTCCCACGCGGACCCAGTGCGGGTTGGGAACTTCACACATACTGTTGAATTTCTTCGCAAGTAATTCCGCACTTGAATTCTGAAAAACTCAGAGATGAGATGAGCCAGGGATTCGAATCCACTAGGCCGCCACGGCTTTTCCACCACGCCACGTGCAATACCTTTTAAATAAAAATAATTCCTAACGGGAAACCGTAAACTTAAACACAAAAATCCTACTTTCATCATCGAATTTCTCGGAAGTTGCCTGCGCAGCATTATCCGAATTTCCTTTTCGTCACCGTAATGTTCCTGATAAACTTCAAATAAAGGGAAAATATCAAAAAACATGTACACAAAACCCAGAACTGATTATAGTGAATCAAAAAGGTAAAGCATAACCAAACAGGTCATATATATGTCACGTGTTTTCAAGAAACCAATCCCCAAGTAGAGCTTGTCTAAGCTAAAATGACGCGCGCCTCCTTTACTGAATCAGTTGATTTTGATGTGTGCTTGCAAATATTAATTACGACTCTTCATCTGTTTAGGAGCGTCGACTATTCCGTGAACTATGATCACAGACTATGATCAATGTGTAACATCACGATCGACAAATCGCATGAAAAATCCTGAGCGTTAATGCGGTGGTAGAGCGCATCATTTCAAATTAGACAAGCTATATTGACGTTTTGTTGAACACAGACGTAGTTTGACAAAGTAACACGTGATTGCAAAGAGCCACGAAACTAAACTGCTGGTAAAGTTATATTCATAGCTCGAACGACAGGTTATCGCAAAACAATTGCAACACTGTAATAGAATAGTACAAGATTAATAGAGTCATATTATGTACAGTGTTATAAAATTTTAATTAGATGTCTCACTGGCCTAGTGGATTGACCCGTAGTCTATCACGCAGAGCATCGTGGGTTCAAATCCCTGGCTCTCATCTATGAGTTTTTCAAAATTCAAGTGCGAATTTACATTTTAAATTTACCATGAGCTTTATGGTGAAGGAAAACATCGTGAGGAAACCTGCACAAACCTGCAAAGAAATTCAAATTAAAATCATATTTTTCAATTAGGTAACCCAATACATACTTAATATAACTACATACACACATCACGCCGGTATCCCAGCGCATGAGGTAGCAGAGCACACGAAACGCTCCATTTACGTGTCGGGGCTACTTTTAGCAATTTTATATACGTTTTATGTAAGATAAAAATGGTACCTGTCTGCGCATCGTGGACCCGCATCCCTATGGCCGCCGTCAAACCGCTGGCAATACCGGCGCGCGACGCCCGCGCCCCTCTCTCTTCTTTGCTCGGCTCGCGCACGCGGCGCGTCCGCTCCCAGACATTTTCATTTTATTTTAATATTGTTGAACCAGTATTATACAATTAATTCACAGTTCATCTTTTAATTAAACAACTCCACATTAGGGCTAGATCCCACAGTACCTACAATAGTGACGGGTTGCTAGCCCATCACCCACAACATGCCTTAATCTATTTCCTTAGTCGGTTCTTACGTCATCCACGGATGAAATGAAGAGGTCTAATTCTAAAGCCGACAAACCACACCAAATTGTCCATATTATTATGTATGTGAAGGTATTGCTATCACCATTTTTTAAAATTCTATTGGTTATTATTATAAGCAACCATCAACATCTGATATTCCATTACTTATTTCAGTTGCTATTTGTGCCAATTGTTGCCAACGATTTCAGAACTCCCACATTGACAAAACTATGACAGTAATGCAACTAAAAAACGTCATATGTTAATTGCCATAATATCCGCTTTATTTTTATGCCCCTATTACGGCAAAACAATGATTGCGGGTTCAGCTAGTAAGATAGATAGCGACGAGGATTAGAATAAGCGTAAGTATATTGATTTTCACTAGCTAAAATGGTGACATTTTCCGTAGGAGCGCACATTGAGCTATTATGAAGCGCACTACTCCAGTGGCGCATCCATGGGGCTAAAGCATCTAAGTTCCCCTGTGATGTATGTTTTTCTAGTGTTACATTGCTAAAACTAACCTTTAGTGTGGTCAAGTCCTCCCAAACAACCCACCAAGTTTATCCACCGCACCATCAATTACATAAGTCTGTATGTATCTAGTCCAAGCGGATAACTATCTAAGTTTAGTCGTACTACAAAGGGGCGTGTCGCAAATCGTTCCCACGACAAAACACGTGACGAAATGCAACTGAGATGACAAGTGACCTTAGCGAATAGCTTTTGTTTTCGTTTTGTAAACACTGCCTTTAGAGACTGCTACAACACTGGTCAATAGGGATGTTTCCTAGGTAAAAAATAATAATTCTTATTAGTCCGTATTTTACATTATCAAAAAATATTAGACACGTAATTTTTCTTTTGACAATTAAACAAAAAATGACACAGATATGGCGCGTTGAAGTTCCGCGTGACGAGGCGTGACGTCACTTGTTCCTAAAACGCTCATACAAAGTGTAGGAACAAGTGACGTCACGCGAAACATCAACGCGCCATATCTTCGTAATTTTTTGTTTAAGAAAGTAGCCAATTGTAGCAAGATACCTAAATTCAAGCAAGTAACTCAAGATAGTAACTTTTTTGACGTGACTACGTCTAATAAATCGATGAACGCCGGCTGCACACACGAAAAAGGATGACTCAGTGTAACGTACATAACGCATTGTCCCGTTACGCGTACATCCTGGCGTTCGCTGCTCTCTTGTACATCCTGGCGTTCACTGCTCTCTCTTGCCCAAACCCCCCTCCCGATACCCCTTCCCCCGCGTTCGCTACTTTGTATCCATACAAAATAGTGGTAATAGTGGTTGTTTTAAACGTGTACCTATTATAATGTAAGTACTATATATGCATGAGTAGATGTACTATTTTTGTTGCGTTTTAATTTTCTGATCCACTGTTGATGCACCACCTGCTGTAAACTAGTCTTTCCTTCTTTCTGGTAAAGGGTTGCCTGGAAGAGATCGCTCCTAAGCGATAAGGCCGCCTATTGCTTACCTTGTATCTTTCTCTCTGTGTACCTGTTTTCTGTATTGCTTACTATTCCTGGTGTACAATAAAGAGTCATTGTATTGTATTGTATTGTGATAATTCAATAAAAATGATTCAATTTTGTTCATAAAAGTATGCAATCATTTCATCAATGTTTTGTTATGACGTTGTCACGTTAAACTATCGTCCGTAAACCTAATTTACAGAAAACCGGTTTTTAGTCAAGATACTTGAGATTTATTTAAATGGGCAACAAAAAGTTGTCCAAGCGTGCCACACGCTGATAAGACCTGACTAAAAATATTGGCTATAGACCCTTAACTTTTACCATGTCCACAGGAGAGACGCAAAGAGAAAATGTGTAAGACCCTAAAGTGTGCCGAAGTTTAGCTCAATCGTATAACAGAAAGTGGTCGAAAAATGGTTTGGAAAGTAACATACATAGGTATGAAAACAAAAGCTTGTAAAAAGCCGTGGTAGCCAAGTTGTTTGTTTTGTAGTCTCACATTCAGATATCAGAAAATTTACGATACCTAAGCATTTCTATGAAGGAAGACATCTTGCATCGTAAGGCTTGATTTCCTCCTGCGCTGACATCGGTCGCTGACGTCGGTCGAGCGTACGAATATACACAATACTCTATGGGTCACCGCACAGCGACGCTGACGTTTGCGGCAGATTTATTGCTACGCGCCACTGATGGCGCGCGTGGGTGCGCTGACGGCGCTGACGCGCTATACACCGCTATCGCGCGCTCAGTGCGAAGCTGACCGGTCCTGCGCTGACATCGGTCGCTGACGTCGGTCGAGCGTACGAATATACACAATACTCTATGGGTCACCGGACAGCGACGCTGACGTTTGCGGCAGATTTATTGCTACGCGCCACTGATAGCGCGCGTCGGTCTCGCTCGTCAGCGCCGCGCGCGTCGGTGCGCTGACGGCGCTGACACGCTATACACCGCTATCGCGCGCTCAGTGCGAAGCTGACCGGTCCTGCGCTGACATCGGTCGCTGACGTCGGTCCAGCGTACGAATATACACAATACTCTACGGGTCACCGCACAGCTACGCTGACGTTTGCGGCAGATTTATTGCTACGCGCCACTGATGCGCGCGTCGGTCTCGCTCGTCAGCGCCGCGCGCGTCGGTGTGCTGACGGCGCTGACGCGCTATACACCACTATCGCGCGCTCAGTGCGAAGCTGACCGGTCCTGCGCTGACATCGGTCGCTGACGTCGGTCGAGCGTACGACTATACACAATACTCTATGGGGCACCGCACAGCGACGCGCATTTGTCATACGCGACCGACGCTACGCTCGACCGACGTCAGCGTAGGAGGAAATCAAGCCTTAAGAAACTGATACACCTGCGTACAGTAAAATTACATAAAGTTTACCACTGACAGATGGTTTGCCTTCATTTCATATTCAACTTTAACGACCTACAAATAAAGCCAATTTTAGAATACTGTTACCCACGTTTGCAGATTTTGTAATAGCTACTTTATTTGTATGGTGTTAAAGTTGGAAATGAAATGAAGGCAAGCCATCTGTCAGTGGTAAACTAAAAGTAAACGTATTGTAATAATTCATTGGTGTGTATGGAATTCCCAATCCAAACTGGGCCCATGTGGAAACAAACACACCTTTCTGAAAGGAAGCTTGTGCCGAGCAGTGGATTGTGGTGCATTGTCTGGAGATTATGTATGTATGTATGTAAACTCTATATTGTAGTACAAAAAAACAGACAAAAAAAAAACAAAACACTATTGACAACCGTTGAGATATTATAATGATAGCAACCAGCTCTAGTATCGAGCGCGTGCTTATTAAACTTGTTATTGTTGCATACATACTACCAATTAAACATTAGCAGCTAAATGACCTCACTTTGTTAAGAGTTTTTTTTTTGGTAAAACTCGAAAACACACGTTTTCCCGGAAATAAGACCAAGTTAGATCGATTGTTCGCCCCAGAATCCCCCACAGGAATTTCATCGTAATCAATGCCGTTTCCAAGATCCCCGAAATAAATAAATATCAAAATTATTAACTAGATATCTGTACCTTTAACGGTTTAAGGGTTAAAGTTTAACCCATACATACTAGAACTATGTCTTTGATTGGTTCTTTAATTGCCCCCTGATTCGAAAACGATCAACACCGATATGCCCATAACCATATTTTTATTTGGTTTCATAAATGTGTTTTTATTCGAAAACGAATCAAAAATGGAGCTGCTATTAAACATCCGCTAATTTCTACATTATTTTCAAATCAGGGGGCATGAATGGGTTAAGATTTTAGATTGCGATAGAGTAAAATAATCATGCTCAGGGGGCCTACCACGCTCTCTTAATACGATTCAGTTTAGGCTCTTAACTGAACTGCATCGCTATTTCGTACCACGACGTTACTTTTGCGATTCAGTTCAAGTGCGGTTCAGCGGTAGCGATACAGAAATTTTCATTCACTCACTTTAAGTGGTTTTCGTAGTACCATGACGCTTAACTTGAGTGGGAATTGAATCGCTTCAGTGTCAAATTTAGCGATTCAGTAGAAGTTACTCATTCCGTAAATTCTCAGGAATGCTTGCTTAGCGTTATTCTTGAATTGTCTGCTCATGTTTGCCCAATGAAAGTGCATCCATTGGCTTAGGATGACTTCGTCCACGGTCCCATTTCGTCACCTTCTCAAATCATCTACAGAGCCATGTCGTCAGCCAACAATTCCTCGTCGACTTTCTGATATCGTCATCTCATTTTGTCTACATTCCTATTTCGACCACAGTGTCAACTCGTCCACATTCTTTTATCGACCACAGTACTGGTTGATACCTATAAATAGGAATGTTGACGAATTGGCACTGTAGCGAATCAGAACAGTAGACCATATAACAATGACGCCGATTTACGAACGTGGCGAAAAAGAAGCCTCGCTGTGGCAAACTATTTCGCTTAAAAAACATTTATGGAATTGATAACGTATAAATCCTTTGAAAAGTCCTAACGGTCGCGCAATCGCTTAGAGCAGAATAAAACAAGCATAGTAAGTATTATAAAATCCCATCACATACTATCAGTATAATCTTTCACCTAATTTAAAATACATTGTAATCTATTACGACATCGCCAAATAGTGCGTGGCGATCCGATCTCGCTCGATTCAGGACCGTGTAACTAACATTTTACAAAGACAACAAAGGGGCTACATACCGCGTTGCAACAAGAGCTTACTGCTTACCTCGTTTCTAGGGTTACCAATTTAGTAAAGATGATTTAAATAATCAGCATACACATAACATCAAACAACACAATTAAGATGCAAATTGAATAAACTATTTGGTTAAAGTTCTAAATTGAATTTGGTAGGTGGGTGGAAGTTAAGTAAAATTCTGATGCGTCAATTGTTACTACTTAAATAAATACAAAGAAATGAATCATAATTTATAAGAGGTCTTCTTGGAAGTTTGTTTTATTTACGCATTAGAAAAGTGATAGAAAAACTAGTAAGAGGAACAGACATTTTGTCATACGAGGTAAACGTAGGCTCTATCTGGCTAAAACTTGAAAGAAACCGCTTCATCATATTTCACTGGTGAATACCGTAATTTAGTGAAATCTACGAAAACACAATAAAACGTGTGCGCATGGATTAATAACAAAAGAGGTGAAAAAATAGCGAATCCGATTCTGAAAGGAATATAACTTAACTGTTCTAGTATATATTTTATTTTTGTATAATTAGTTAATTATTTTAATGTAAAAATAACAAAGAATAAAACTTAACTATAAACTAAATATTACAAACTAAATTAAAAACTAAACTAGATCTAAACAAACAAAAATAATACTATTACAAACTAAATTAAAAACTAAACTATATCTAAAAAAGGCCCCTGCGGCATTGTGCCGAAGATGCTGGCAGCATTTCCTCGTTGAATCGCTAGGCTAATTCTTTGAGCGAGGTAGCTGCCAGCTCTTCGGTCACCGGTAGCATCTATAAGCCTCTTCGAAATCTCTTTGAAGAGGCTTAGTGCTCCTGGGCCCCACGGACCAAGGGTCTCGACACCGAAAGGGATGAAATTATATTCG
The DNA here is from genome assembly GCA_947563465.1 of Archips xylosteana. Taxonomy (NCBI): domain Eukaryota; kingdom Metazoa; phylum Arthropoda; class Insecta; order Lepidoptera; family Tortricidae; genus Archips; species Archips xylosteana. Next base: position 9,424,171 of record OX387361.1, on the reverse strand, counting down.
GCGCCGAGACCACTATACTTGCCAATTTTAGCGGTTTCGGCCGCCTCTGCTGCGGCTGCTGCCCTTGTGGAGGTCCGGTGGATATGAGAAGGGGCTAGTGTGTCTACACAGGTTGCATCCCACACCAGAACCCTTCCCATACTCCACGGGATCAACGACATACCGTCTGGTCTCTTGCCGTCGTCTCTTGAAATACCTGACGGCTCCAGGAGAGCCGGCACGTTAGCCGACGCAAGAGACCGACGAATAATGTCGTTAAGGGCAGCATGTCTCGCGAAGCGGCCCGCGCTCTTCTGGCAGGAGAGTCCGTGGTGCCCAAGCCGGTCTACATCGCTTCCGCAGGGGCAACGATGTGGAGCGCAGACCGGGACCCCAAGACGTAAACAAACTGCGAAACGGAGAGTATTGGGGTCAAGAAAAGTGCCAGTGGTGTCAGATGGGTGTGCGTGGAGCCAGAAACCAGCCTCTTTTGTTCTTACTGCTAGAAGTCTGGCTCGTTCTGCAGTACAACACTGGTCAAGAAGGGAGTCAGCGGTTAATTTGCAAGTTATGTCGTCCCAGCACCTTTGAAAATTTGGATTATCGGGAAAATTTTGGCCAGGGCAAGCAATTCGCCAGGCACTTTTTGCGTCCACCAAGCCCGAAGTCTCATAGTATGTAGGTAGGATCTTACCTATGAGACTAGACTTAACTTAGTTTTTTTGGGGAAGACTTCTAAATGTATGTGTGTTACGTATGTAAGAGCGAAACATACATACACAAGAATCCCATTTATTAATTATTTATTAATCATTTATTTATTATTTACAATCGTAGGCTACGGGTGACTAACACAGTTGCGGGCCTCTTTGTTGTCTAAATAAATAATGGTTTAATTGAATTGAATATAATTATCCAGCAGTGGACGTATTCAGACTGGTATGATGGGATGTGACTGGCGATGGCAGCCCTAAATGACGGCAGCAAAGCGACAAAGCCGACATTGCGTCACCTCTAATGCCATGAGATCAAGGGTTACCATTCATAGCTCCAGAGCCGCGGGGTAACTTGATACTTGGGCCGTTATACTCAAAGTCCATTGAAATCTACGTATCTATTTACATGCCATAATTAGGCCTGCCTTCGGACTACGCAAAATCACCAAAAGTAATCCTTTTGTAGTGGTAGAGCCATGTTGTAGCTAGCCGCTGCATCACGAATGGGCCGGCTCGTCCGGGGCAGTACACCATCTCACAGAACACCGGCGTGAAGCAGCAGTAATCCTGCTTGCGTTTCGTACGGTCAGTGAGAGTGCCGGGGGCCCAATACCTCACCCCTTCCCTCTCCCCCTTCCCCTATTCCCTCTCCTTTAGGGCCGACAACGCACTGGCATCGTGTAAAGCGCTGCGGGTGTCTATGGACAGTGGTGTTCATTTAACATCAGGTGACCCACTAGTTCGTTTGTCTGGCCTATCTAACATAAAAAAAAAAACCTTGTATTTTTCTCTGTGTACGGTCAAGTGCAAAAATATGTAGGTAACGATTTAATCCCCTCATCATTATGCATACCTTAATTCGACAACATAAGAGCTATAGGATATATTTATGAGCATGTTGTATGCACCCATATTTTTATAGTTGACTGTACCTTGTTCCTGTATTACTTACTACATGGCGTTCAGTAAAGAATCATTTAGACGACCAGATGGCCTAGTGGTTAGAGACCCTGACTATGAAGCTTGAGGTCCCGGGTTCGATTCCCGTGTCGGGGCAGATATTTGTATGAAAAATACGAATGTTTGTTCTCGGGTCTTGGGTGTTTAAGTATGTATCTATCTATATAAGTATGTTTATCCGTTGTCTAGTACCCATAACACAAGCTTTGCTAAGCTTACTTTGGGACTAGGTCAATTGGTGTGAATTGTCCCGTGATATTTATTTATTTATTTATTTTATTATTTATTTATTGTATTGTAATTTGGACTTATGTGTAATTTTTCTCCTCCATGTTTAGCTAATCAGCTTTGAAAGTAATAGATACAGCGCGTTGGAAAAAATATAATAGTTTCTTATCTTGATATATTTTTTTAACGGTGTCCTAACGATAATAATTATTATACTATCGACTTACTTGACTAGCTCTATCTAAGCAAAGTTTGTATAATGGGTTTTTTCAACGGTTAAATACACATTTAAAGAAATATATATTTACTTAATAACATATAACATTCATGACTCGAATTCGGCGCTCCTTGGTTTCCCATAATTTAATAATTAAGTCTATAGTATATTCTTCATAATCAATGTTGTAGTTGTTAGAGATCCTGACTACGAAGCTTGAGGTCCCGGGTTCGATTCCCGGTCGGGGCAAATATTTGTGTGAAAAAATGGAATGTTTGTGCTCGAGTCTTGGATGTTTAATATGTATTTAAGCATTTATTTATCTATATAAGTATGTTTATCCGTTGTCTAGTACCCGTAGATTTAATGTTAGTCATAGTGATTTATTTCTGAAACAGTATTTATTTCAAATTTTTTTAAAATGCCTTTAGAATGCGGTAGGTTCGGTTAGGTGTGTTTTATAACAATTCTAAAGAAAACACTGTTTCAGAAATAAATCACTATTCAACTAACGTTGATTATGGAGGATGATACATCATGACTTGTTAAATTATGGGTAACCAAAGTGCGCCGTATTCGAGTCATGAATGTTATATGTTACTAGCTGTTGCCCGCGACCCCGTCTGCGTAGAATAGGGGTATAAAAATAGCCTACGACCTATTATCAGACCTACCAAATTATAGACAAAGAAGTTTCGTAAAAATCAATCAAGCCGTTTCGGATGAGTTCGATAACAAACACCGTGACACGAGATTTTTATATATTAGACTAGCTGCTGCCCGCGACTCCGTCTGCGAAGAATAGGGGTATAAAAAATAGCCTACGACCTATTCTCAGACCTACCGAATATGGATAAAAAAGCTTCATAAAAATCGGCCGAACCGTTTCGGAGGAGTTCGATAACAAACACTGTGACACGAGATTTTTATTTATTAAGTAAGTAAGTAAATAAATATTGTCTTTAAATGTGTGTCTATCTGTTGTTAAACACCCGGTGTTTTGCACCAAAACACCGTCGAATGCAGACCAAATTTAAATCCGCATACCATTATATTCCATTAGATCACCTCGATTAGATAAAAACTAATAATAATTTACCAAGCCGTCGATCACGACCTTTGCCATTAATGGGTGCACTTAAAAAAAAGTTGCCATAGACTATAGTTCACAGATAAAAACAGCCAAGGAAAAACTGAGCATCACAAATAAGGTCAATGACATAACGAAACATGGAATTAACAGACCAATAAAAAAGTTTGGCAAAAGAAAATAAAATGGTTTTTGACCTCGGCCACACATTAGCATAGTGTGATAATTTAAAACCGGGTATAAGCTAATAAATAACCCTGGCATGTCGTTATGCTCTGATTTAAAAAAAAAAACAAGTTCGATTTGATTTTTTATCGACATTTTTGTTTTAATTTAAGGGTGTTGCTGCCTTAATTCTAAGGTCACTGTCCACTATGAATGTTAATACACCACGACTGTGATATTTTACAGTTTCGCTCGCGGCTATTAGATCTGGCAGTCGAAATGATTCGGAATAGGGTTCCCATCAGAATTTGTTACCCTTGGTCAGGCAGGACTGCACCCGCCCGGGCTTGGCAGTCAGGGTTTTTATACTACATGTGGTGCAGATACGAGTACGCCGTATCTACGTATGGTAGGTAGATAAGCGAATTTGCACTATACCACAACTCACAAGCTTATATGCGAGCGTTGCGAGTTAAAAAGCTTGTCCTGAGATCCTCCTGAATAGACAAGGCTATCAATTGTGGTTATTATATCATCTGGAACTTTGACCTCCGTGTGGATTAGCCGCAAAAACCAATGTCAAGATCAATGAACCTGTGGATCAATCGTTTTTGTCATTGATTGTTCCGCTGTTATGACGGTTTCAGTCATGCATGAATGCTCTATCTTTTTGGATTTTCCCTAGGCATGTTTAACATATTATCTCGAGCTGGCCCTTATTTGACCAACGGACAATTATCAGTGACATATGTCGAGAAACTATTGTACCACTAGCGGGTTCTTAGCACTTTATGTGTTAATAACAATTATGTTGTGAAACGAGAATATTTTTTCTAGTCGACTTGTTTGTAGATTTGTCGGTAAATCTTGACATGAGATCAAAGCTGTGTCAGTCTTGCGTTACAATTGTAGTATTTTGTAGTTAACATACGCGTATGTCTTACTTAACATTATTCGCATGTAATTAAGGTGCGACAAATTGTCACGTTGGTGATCGAGGGGCCTGGTGGTCGTGGGTTCCGCTCTGGACTTACGCATCCGAGTTTCTTCGCATATACAGGGTGTCCCAAAATCCATATCTATCTTTCCTAAAATAGATAAAGACTTGATTGGAAGTTTGGAAGAATAAGTGTCACACAAATATTCTTATAATACATCAAATTGTTACAGTTAATAGGTTTTTGATGTTATTTTACGCACGTCTGGCACGCACTTTAAGATTATAGGAATGAAAGTAATAAAAACTACGCGCAGTTAACGCCATCTATGTCATATTGTGAAAACTGCGTGAACAGTAACAGAACATCGTAGGCCAAAGTGGTGATGTCAGCTTACATCAATAGATGGCGGTTATTGCATGTTGTCATGGTATCGTACACAATATTAATTTAGTACACACAAACATAAATCAGCACATTTATTTTATACGCTACTTTTAGTTTATTAGTTTTTTATATATAAATAAAAGCAAAATATCGTATTGCAAGTCCAGTATGATACAACGCCAATAGATGGTGCTGCCTGCAAAATGTATGTGAGTTTCTTAGTTTCATGTTATATATCCTTATAAATTTACATAATATTGGTAGGAATTTACTTCGGATCGATACAAATCATTAGTACTTATAAATCATTTCATGAAACTTAAGATTCAAAATATAAATATACTTATGTAGTCGACTTATTGTAAAAAATATTTCATTGCATCACATAGGTACCTTCTATGTTTTACAGTTGTATAGAGTGGGCAAACTATTATTTTTCAACCTATTTTGTAAAAAGAGAACAAAAAATTAAAAATAACTGATATTAATAAGCAAATGAGGTTTTAGCTTACAACTTTTTCTTTGCAGATCTTCATCGATTCACAATTACATAAATAATATTTTGACAAACTTAAATTCGTGCTTTTTCGAAAAAAACAATGTTATTAATTTTCTAGAGTCAGGTGTCGACTTAACTAAAATGCAACGCCATAAATAGTGTGTATTTAAAATCGACTCTACCAAAATTAAACACCATTTTACTTATGGCATTAGACCCATGTGTGGCTCATCGTTGTCTATCCCACGTCATTGTCAGCAAAATTAAAATTCTGCAAACATTTCCTTCATTTTCGCAGGACCGACTGTGGCGCCTTTTCTCCGCCCTCTTATTGGCTGAATCCTCGTGACGTCATCGCACCCACGCGCTCTCTGTGACGCAAGCCGATCGATAATTATACTCGTCTCTTTTTAGCTCGTGTTTTACGTTACGCCGGGTGTTTTACTGTCTCGTTCTGGCGCATATGAATGCTTCGAAATTCGAATTCGTGGGCGGCTCGTGCGTAGCGGTCTGCTCCGATGTCAATGTGGACTTCGATATTTACGAGTTTAGCTTTATTGGAGTTTTGTTTTGTAAATAAGTTTGACCTGCCGAATGCTTGACGGTAACGCCATTAAATGTATTGAAGCATATAAACACCTTGGTGTACTTTGTAAGCTATTTCAAGAATACGATTTCAAAGAACAGGACCGGGAGCCGATTTTAGAAGTCACATCTGTGCTGTGACACTACTATTCGAAATACAAACAGGGTAGTACCTAAAGAATTTCAGCTAAAATTCTCCAAAAGTCGAATATAGAACCTCCTTCTTTTTTTGAAGACGGTTAAAAAACGATTAGCTACGAAATCACAGCTTGTATTTTAATCGGTTTTGTGCTATTCCACTTGTATTTTAAAATCAAAATAGGTTCTTAATTTTCTACCATTTTAGAATGTCATTTAAATACAAGTCTCAAATTCAGGTCAAATTTTCGTCTCAGGGAGTAAAAAGAAAAAGATATAGGTATTAGGGCGCTCGAAAAAAAATCTCGATTTAGTCGTTAAACCTGGTTTAGGTTTGACATTTCGATAAACTTTGACGCTACTACATTGAGCTTAACACTAAATCGAAATCACGCAGAAAATTATCCATTTTTTTTATGTTAGAGAGGCCAGACAAACGAACTAGTGGGTCACCTGATGTTAAATGATCACCACTGTCCATAGACCGCAGCGCTTTTATGCGATGCCAGTGCGTTGTCAGCCCTAAGGAAAAGGGAGAGGGAATAGGGGAGCGGGAGAGGTATTGGGCCCCCGGGGCTCTCACTGACCGTACGAAACGCAGCAGGGAGTACTGCTGCTTCACGCCGGTGTTCTGAATTTAATCTTAGCCAAAAACAAATGTCTGTCGTTTATCTGCTCTTCTATCTTTTTACCCAAAGGGTTAAAACGGGACCCTATTACTGAGACTTCGCTGTCCGTCCATCTGTCCGTCTGCATTATTCGGTGCATCTTCGTCTTTATCGCGTCTTCACGTCCATACCTGGACACTGCAGCCTACAATATCGTAATTCGAGCCAGACATTTTTTTATTATTATGAGAGGGAGCAAACTGGTCCTCTGATGGGAAATGATCACCACCGCCCATAAATATCAATACAATACAATACAATGCAATGCAATGCAATGCAATGCAATGCAATGCAATGCAATGCAATGCAATGCAATGCAATGCAATACTATGAACAACATAGACAGAGTTAAGAAAAAGCCGTGGTTGCCTAGTGGCACAGAATATATAATAGTACTGACGTACAGAATGGCAACGGTCCGCCCCGCACCGATTCCAATTACCCCACCCCTCAAGGCGCAGATAGCCGAAAACCGCCAGAAACCAGAAGAGTGCGCGCGCGATGTATGTAGGCGTACGCGTGTACAGACGTCGTCGTGCTTATGTAGATTCAAGAACGCGTATTTGTACGTCGTGTCCGCCGCGTCCTAGTGGTTTGACCTGTGGTCTCTCAAGCAAAGGATCGTGGGTTCAAATCCCGGCTCGCACCTCTGAGTTTTTCGGAATTTGTGTGTGTGAAGTTCCCAATCCGCACTGGGCCCGCGTGGGAACTACGGCCCAAGCCCTCTCAATCTGAGAGGAGGCCTGTGCCCTGCAGTGGGACGTACGTAGGCTGGGATGATTGATGATGGAGACAGAGTTGGCAGAGTTACAACTTACAACTCCCTTCTATCAGAGGCATAAGGCCTCATGGGGTGGGGAAGGCTATAGTAGTTCCAATCATTTATTTTCTCGATGACAGATCTAGTTTGAAATTTATAGTGTTGTGACCAAATAAGTGATCAGTAGATACGATATCGATCCAATTTTAAAATTGATAAATAAAAATTACCTGTTATTACCTATAATTATATTTCATTGTCGATTACCTATCTATACTTATATTACTTATATTATAAAGAGGAAAGATTTGTATGTTTGTAATTAATAAGCTAAAAACTACTGGACAAATAAAAATTATTTCACTTGAGTAACATAGGCTATTTTATATCCCGGGAAAAAAATTACAACGCGTAGGGTTAACGTCATAAATAAGTGATCACTTTTGTACCTTGTAACTTTAACGTCATGTTTGAAAAGCCATACGAAATTACGTAACGACTGAAAGCGACAAGGTACAGAAGTGATCACTTATTTATGACGTTGACTGTACAAAGTCGCGGGAACACATCTAGTTCAACATATACAATACCGATACAATATCGATATTTCAATCAAAACATCACTATTTGTATTGCCATAGAAAGTAACTTTATTAAAACGTTTAGGTATTATTTATCGTACTTTAAAAAAAAATTACTGCATATATGGACTCAATTCGTCTTAGATGAATATTATATGGGATCAAGGAACAAAATTAGGCAGTTGTCGTATTTTTATACCTCGCATTTAAAAGTTAATTTTCGCTTAAAAAACGCAAAACATTCTACGAGAGCTGTCATCGAGAAAATAAATGATTGGAAATACTATAACGCTGGGCCAGTGCACACAGGGCAACAACGGTTAATTAATTTCTGAAGAACTAGTTACCCGTTGGTTAATATCCGACCTAATAACGTTAGTGATAATTTCGTTACACCTACCAACGTAATAATTTTCAATAGGCGTAATATTTGTTTAATCTAAGTTCCACTTTCCTAATCTTTATTACTACTACATCTATACCTATAAAACAGTACCGTGACTGACTGACTGAATGACTGACTGACTGACTGACTGACAGACAACGCACAGCCTAACCTACTAGGGCTAGAGACTTGAAATTTGGCACACATGTACCTTGAGAGGTGCACTAAGGAAGGATTTTTCGAAATTCCCACGGGATAGGAAAATATCTCAACTTTCTTTGTTTATTTGTTTGTAGCGGAATCTATGAAACTATTTTGCGGATTTTGAAAATTCTTTCAGAATTAGGAAGCTACACTACCTTAATTGACATAGGTTACTTTCTATCCGGGAAAATGCAAAATTCCCACGGGATAGAAATAAATTATCTTTGTTTCGGGGCAGATTTTAAAACTTCTTACACATTATGTGATATGACTATCCCCGATTGACAAAGGCTACTTTTTATTCAGGAAAATTCAAAATTCCCACGGGATAGAAAAATTTGAAATCAACTTTGGGACTGATTTTAAAAGTCTTTCACCAATAGTAAGCTACAGTATCATTGATTGACACGGGGTACTTTGTTCCGGGAAAATGCAAAATTCCCACGGGATAGAAATAAGTAAATTCAACTTTGGCACTGATTTTAAAAATTCTTTCATATAATATGATATGACTATCCCCCATTGACATAGGCTACATTTTTTTCGGGAAAATACAAAATTCCCACGGGATAGAAAAATTTTAACTCAACTTTGGGGCTGATTTTGAACATTCTTTCACCAATAGTAAGCTACAGTATCCCCCATTGACATAAAGTACTTTTCTACGGGAAAATGCAAAATTCCTACGGGATAGAAATAAGTGAATTGAACGTAGGGGCTGATTTTTAAAATTATTTCACTAATAAAAAGCTACAATGTCTCAGATTTTCAAAATGTTTTGACAGTTTTTTCTATCCCGCGGTATGCTGTACTTTGTACTTTCCCGGGATAGAATGTTGTTGTTTCAATCAGGCCTCTTCCCAGAACGAGAACACTTGGGCCATAGTTCCCACTTGGGCCCAGTGCGACTTGTCCAGTGCGGGTGTATACCATTGAATTTCTTCTCAGGTGTGTGCAGCTTTTCTCGCGATGTTTTCCTTCACTGTAAAGCTCATGGTAAACTTCAAACGTAATTTAGCACACGAATTCAGAATAACTCAAGAGGTCCAAGCCCGGGCTTAAACCCATGACCCTTTGCTTAAGAGACCATAGGTCAAACCACTAGGCCACCGCGGCTTACCGGCTTTAGAATGCACTTATTCAAATTCCGCGGGAACTTTGCATTTTCCTGGCATTACCCTATGTGTTAATCCACGTAATAAACTACCTGTGTGCCAAATTTCATGCAAACAACTCTAACGTTATTGTCTTCGCGTACGAAGTCGCAGGCAAAAGCTAGTATAATACATAATCATCACGTCTGCTAAATGAAAGTGATTGTTACCTCTTACATTTAAATAATTAGGTTGGGTTAGGTCAGAATTACGACTACAACAGCGCGCGAGATGAGCGAGCGTAGCGGGCGAAGTGACATTTCGGCTTTTTGATTTTGAGGCTAGTAAAATTAGGTACAAATTTAAATTCGCAATGGTAAATAATGAATGTTAAGAAATAAAAAATTCGGCTTTCTGATTTTAGGGCTAGTGAAAAAGTGGCAATGAAAATAGGATTAAAATTTTTCGGGCTACAATAGGAGAACCGCTTGAGTATTACATACTTGGCTGATAGAGTCTGGACTGCATGATTGTTACAGTTTCCTCTTGAGGATCCTAAGGAGGGGGTGAGTGGCGCTCGGGCTGATCGTCTGTGGTGATGGTGATTGAATTAACAGGGGGCAGAGCCGGTGAGGTGATCCGAGCCAGCGAGCTAGATACCCCCTGCTTCCCAAAACGGGGCTGGATAAAAGGCTGGATACTTTAAGGCACATTTTCCTCACCATAATAAAAACCGGACAAGTGCGAGTCAGACTCGTATATGAAGGGTTCCGTACCTCCAACATAATGTTTTAAAAATAGTTCAGTAAAAAATTATAAAGGTAAAGTTAAAAATTCTGAATAAAAAACACGTTTCTTGTAATTAAAAATTGTACCCTTTAATTTTTGACTTTATTTTATTTTAATATTTGTTGTTATAGTAGCCACGGAACAAGACATAATCGATGAAAATTTCAAGTATATAGTTAACAACATTATACAGATCAAGTTATAAGTACTGATAAAAAAACAAGTTTCTTTGACGACCCCCTTTAATTTTTTACGTTATTTTATTTTAGTATTTGTTGTTGTACCGGCCACAGTAATAAATAATCGGTGACAATTTCAAGTAGCTATTGCGGTTCAAGACATAGAGCCTGTGACAGACCGACGGATGGACAGGCAGACGGACAGAGGGACAGACAGCGGAGTCTCAGTAATAGAGTCCCGTTGGCATCATTTGGGTACGGAACCCTAAAAAGGGAAAGTTGAGCGGGATGGTAGAGTTGCAACACATGTCAAGCGGATGTTTTTTTTTACATAAAACTGACCCTTGACTCACCACTATCTCACCTGATGAAAAGTGCAGATGAGGCCAAGGGTGTATCACACTGGTTCAGTAACAGCGGCTATTCACTCTAGCCTTTAAGAGCCCTAGGTGGTATTTACCTGGAAATACAGACGACGGGAGCAAATTCCATTCCTTAACAGCCATGTCCAACTGTTTTCCTCCATAGGACGCATTTCTTAATCAGTTTTCGTGAAATTTTGAGAGCAAATATTTTTATAATGGTCTGTCTCACGCTAGTTTTTATACAGAGGTGGAAAATGCACGCAAGCGCACTTCATACGAGTTTGATATGAAGTATCTTTTTGTATTTTATTTTTCAACCTCATTTTTTTATTACTTTTACGGTCATCCCGTGAAAAACATATATTTCAACTAAATACAAACTGAAATATAGATGTCTTTATTTTAGTCGAAACTTTCCAACGATGATGATGTTCATAAGCAAGCAAGCGGAATGCCGAGGACCTGGGTTCGATTCCCAGCATTGGTCTTTTTTCTTTGGTTTTTTCTGTGTATCTATATTTCAGTTTGTATTTAGTTGAAATATATACTTCATACGACTTGGGCTCAGACACAGAAGTAATAATAACAGGAATATTTTTTAATTTTTGTATTTTCATAGATTTTCCTGTGATTTCTATAAAAGAAAGTGAGAATTCTAAGAGAGGTGATTTTTGCCTACTTTTAAAACTATATATCTTAAAACTTTAAAATAGTGTTTGAGATGCTCACAACAAGTCTGTTCATTTGACGATAGACACGATAGAGTTTTCATTTTTTTTTTCATTTTTTAACTATGCCTCTTTTGTGGCCGCCGTGTATTGCCGACATACGTATTTGAGTCACCGACGTACATAATATGTGTAGGTAACACATTTAAGCTCAATAAGTCTCTTTTGGAGCAAATCGGCTGACAAACGGACAGACAGACACAAAAGTGATCCAATAATGGTCCCGTTTTTTTCCTTTTAAGTTACGGAACCCTAAAAAAGCCTCAGTTTATTAACGGCTGTCAGAACGCTCTCTGCGGTTACCGCAGTTCTTTCCCAATGATCCTCCAAAATAGTGATAAATTTGAATGTGTCTAGGAAGTCTAAGATCGATGTTACCGCATAGGCGATGTCTGAATGGTGTCTGCCGACAGTCTAGCCGGAGCGGCGCCGGAGCGGCTTGCGTCATTGCGTCGAAGATGAGAACTCTCAATGGTCTGGGTTATGTCATGGCGTTAAAATAGCTCTGGAGTTTATGGGTGAAGATCTACCTTAGTCAATGGACACTACGTACTTTAAGCTATGCTTGCAACGACTACGTCGTATGCGCTCTATTCTCTCTTCCCATATGTCTTCCTGTTCCCAAGGGTACCCTAAATGGCGACTAAGGGTCTCGCCACACTTATCGACGCGGAATCGGCTTATGCTGATCAAAAAAAAGCTTTATGTCCACGCAATAAGAGGTAAAGGCTCAGGACGACTGTTCTTCAATTTCTTAAATTGTCCACAGTGCCATGTCATCGTCATCAGCGTACAATTCCTAAATCATCACCTTCCTAACTCATCTACTTTCTGATATCGTCAATATACCATTTTTTCTACATTCCTATTGACCACGGTAGCAGCTTATCCACTTTCTTTTCAGAGTACTACTTGTTCACCAGTGTCAACTCGTCCATATTCCTTTATCGACCACAGTGCTGCTTGGTATAAATAGAAATGTTGACGAGTAGCATTGATAGTCGAAATAAGAATGTTGACGAGTTGGTACTGTGGCCCATGTAGGAAAGCGGACAAGATAGGAAAGTGACGATGTAGGAATCTGGTCGAATCAGAACAGTAGACCAAATTGTGCAGATATAAAGCTTTTTGTTCGATTGACTTAAGCCGATACCGCGTTGATGATATGGGGACCCTTAAGGTACAAGCCACAAAGAAGAGACGTGGGACGGGGGTGTCGCGAATGATCGCGATTAACACTTGCTGGTGAGTTCCTTATAATATTTCTGAACGTAACGTCGATAACTGACAACACTAGTGGTGACGTAGTTAGTTTGAAGATGGATGAAAGGATGAACGTTGGGCCAAGTGAGATTTGAGTGTTGGTTTGTGCGAAGCAGATGGTTAAGTATACCCCTACTTGGTGAGTGCTGACAAATCCTAATTAGTAAAGTAATAATATTGAGATATAGATGAAAAGATAATTGAACTTAGCTGGAGGTTTGGGTTGATCTATGGGGAACGGAGGAGGATCACCATGGGGCCTTCGGGCCCCTGTTCTGTGTCTCGCTCATGGCAACAGGTGTACCCGTCTAATGAGAGGATCCTACCACTATGTGGCTCTCGGGTCTATTTGTAGTGTTGGTAGCGTTACACAGATAGTTTGAAGGTAGCTGTAAATTGCCTTAGCGCAATCATACATCACTATATCTCTTTATTATCACGAATGAGACTTTGTGGGCCATGAGAATTGATATTATATTGAACCAAGGCTATCCGACATTATGACTATACATGTAGGATACAACTAAATTCCCCACAGGGGCCCGTCGCAATCCGCGTCTCCGCCCCGTCTCTTCTGTCTGCTTTGGATCGCGACGCTTCTATACATTTAGTATGAAAGCTAATTCAAGGGGCGCCGTGACTGCGACACGCACCTGTCCCACGTCTCTTCTGTGTGCCTTGCGCTTAAGGGACCTAATGTGTTGTCTAAAATATTGTCTACGTTTACCTATATCAGTGACTTCAATAAAGGTCGATTCACGCTCACGTGCCGTATCAGACACCGAAAGACACCGTTTATTCATATCTATCCTTTGTTTTTAGTTTTTCGAATTTTGAGATGTGGGTTAATAGCACTATGTATTCAAAAACAAAAATGTGAGTATTTTAAGTAAGTACGACGATGGTACGGCCGTTGCTCGACTTGGTGGGGGCACTCCCGTGCCCCCAAAAACATACCTATAGACATTTACTGCGTTGATTTCGAACGTCATGGTCATAATCATAGTCATAGCATTTATTCAAATAAACAATACAGGGATTGAGTTTGATGTAGCTTAAAGATCAAGAAATGGCACTGACATTAAAAAAATTAAGAACACAAATACTTTTATTTAATTAACACCTTAGCAAAAAATCTTAGGGCATGGAGTTACATAGTTAGCTTGGAGCACGGTTCTGAATATGAAAGTTAATAAACGAATGTATCGAGATATGGAATAGATTATAAAATCATTTTTTTTAAGAGTAAACTTTTTAGGATTTATTAAACCGGCATCGTATGGAAGCCATTATTAGGTGATGTCAGGTTAATTTATAACAATCTTAAAAAGTTTAGGTACGATTTCAGAAAACAAACTTTTCGATATTGTAAGCCATCATCATCATCATCATGATAAATTTCAAATGTCAACATCATCATCATTTCAGCCGAAAGACGTCCACTGCTGAACAGAGGCCTCCCTCAAGGCTCGCCGAACAGACCGGCTCTGTGCCATCCGCATCCAACGCGTTCCAGCAACCTTAATCAGTTCGTCGCTCCATCTTGTTGGAGGCCTACCTTCACTGCGTCTTTCGGTCCGTGGACGCCACTCGAGAACCTTTTGGCTCCATCGGCCATCAGTTCTACGAGCATTGTGCCCTGCTCACTGCCACTTGAGCGATTATTGGTTATAAATTGTAATTTCAAATGTAATTTAATAAATTATATTCTATTTATTTCTTTAATTTGTGACAAAAGTTTTGTCCGTCGTCTCGTCGACTTGTCATAATAATCTACACACACTTTACGATTAAAATGATAGAGCACGTAACTTTAGACTCCAGCTCCGTTTGAAGCCTACAAAACAAATCTATTAATACCTCAACATAACTGGTTTCTTAGAACAGACAAAAATCAAAACAAAACGATATAACAGATCACTATCTCATTGGGATCATAAATAAATGTTGACGATATTGTTATTGTCATCTAATTTGTGAAGAAAAACAATCCTATTTATAGCGTAGCAATCTACGCCGTAGACGCTCGTAGACCCTCTACGCCGCTACGCTGTTAAAACAAGACTAGCTATTAACCCCTCGATACACTTATAGCCTTAATCGACCTCCGTGAACCCATTCCTACATTTATAAATGTTCCACAAGAAAATTTACGCTCGTTAGTGTGGATATGGTGGCTTGGTTTTAATTTCTATGGAATGCTTTTTCATTGTAAGTTTCCAAACAGTATTAAACCTAGCTTACTCATACATGCGCGTAGGTGTTTTGGCGGGTAGTCACCGCGCATGCGCGGCCGCGGCCGTCCGCAGTCCTGCCACCATTCTTTAGTTGCACACTGTCCGTCGCGCGAAACTGTCAAGTCCCGCGCACAACCAAACGACACTACTGCCAACAAAAACCGTGCTGAAAACTAAAAATCGACTCAAAAAAGCGTTCAAAACATACTAACGCAGTATTTAGAATACAAAAGTGCTGTTATACTAATTGGTAAAGTGTGTGGAGGAGCGTAAAACGGTAAACACGGTACCGCTGTGCTGTAGCGATTTTTGTGAATGAATATAAGATGGTGGATGATTGTGAGGGTGACGTCGTGTTAAGTTTCGTTTTGTGGTTTCTTCGTTGGTTTTTTTACACTTTGATGATGTGAAGTGATGATCTGGTGTCGCAGGTGGGGTGTTTGCTTGTGTGCGTGCGATCGAATTGGATGAATGGCGCTGACGTGGGTCCGCGGCTAATGTATGTTTAGTAACGTTCTACTGCACTATCTAAGTAATAATATCACCCCTGACCACTCCTCCGCTATTATTCTTGGAGCTTTGAGAACTACGGAACTTTCGTTCCCAGATTGCAGCGGAAAAGAGGTTTCGAAGGAGATTTATTGATGTTACAATGACCTGAAGTTAGTGGTGAGGACGGATCTATAAGAAGCCTCAGAGCTACGTTTATTTGTGGATAATCCATTTTTAGAATGCTTCAACGTTGTCACAAACGGATAAAGCCTTACTCGGAAACAATAATCAACGAGGGTGTTAGGTTTTAGGTGATTGTAAAACGTTCCAGAGTTGAAGCGCGGTATTGATGGAAAATACATCAATGAATATTTGAGGATGTGTGCGTGGAATTTAGAAGATATTTTGTGGCTTTCCATACTATTTCACAACATGATGGTACTTATTTGTGATTAACTGTTGATGTTTTTTTCTGTGTTAATGCATTGGGTTTTATATACTTAGGTAATGTTAGTTAGTTCCTAAGTGTTATTTCAAAGTTCATTGATGGAGCTTAATGGTCAGGAATTTATGACAGTTAGGATGAAAGGAATGAATGAACGAGTGAACGAAAGTCAGCATCTCAAAAAACTAAGGATCTCCTTTCCTGAGGCCGTATTGTCTAACACGCGGACGCTTGCCTTCGCTTTCACCATCTCTTTCTGTCACCGTCTCATACCGTTTGACAGAAAGAAATAGTGAACGCGGCAGCAAGTGTCAGCGTGTTAGAATATAAGCGTACCGGTTAAAAAAAATAATTTATTACAATTAGTTTCATGAAAGGTTCTCGAGTGGCGTCCACGGAACGGAAGATGCAGTGTAGGTAGGCCTCCAACAAGATGGAGTGACGACCTGGTTAAGGTTGCAGGAACGCGTTGGATGCGGACAACTTGTTTGGCGAGCCTTAGTGGAGGTTTATGTTCAGCAGTGGACGTCTTTCGGTTGAAATGATGATGATGAGTTTCATGACAGTCAACGCGTATGGAATGAACGAATGAATGAACTTATACACTAATAATGGTATTTTAAGTTGACTTTGCAATATTTTTCTCGTTTATAGATAGACAAAGTGCAAGATCTCCTATTTGAGTGTAGTGCAGACAATGTACATTACAAACAAGTTAGTCAGTGGTTAGTCCTGAGGACGACGCATCGAGGATGCGCGGGAGTGGCGAGCGCGCCCCGCTATGACTGGCCCGCAACCCGGCTGGCACACTGATTGCACAATATGACACAGGTTAGTAGTAGCAAGTAGTAGTAGATAGTAGTATGTAGGTAGTCTAGACTCTAGATCATATTAAAGGTCAGTACCTGGGCGACCGAGCTCTGCTCGGGCAGAAACTCTGTACCAAGCGTTTTCCCAGAGATAAGACCAACCTAGATCAATTTTTCATCCCCGAAAACCCCCAAATACCAAATTTCATCGAAATCGTTGGAGCCGTTTCCGAGATCAAAACACCGGAGTGGAGGGGGGGGGGGGGGGGTGAGAGGGGGGAGGGGATGCGGGGTAGGGAGCGCGGGGATATTAAAGGGGGGATGAAAATTTCATTGATTTTGCCGTAGGATGCACCGTTTTCAAGATATTTGACAAAAACACCGGAGGGGGTGGGGAGGTGAGTCACGTTAAACTATCGTCCGTAAACCGACTTTACAGACAACCGGCTTTTCCTGTTCTGTGCTCCCAATAGGAAACGTGCACATAGACGGTGCTGCCAACTGGTGCCATAAGGGTGCCATCAATTTGAATGTTTTACCTTGATAAGTTTGTTTTACTGTCCGCATAGTGTCTCTTCTGTCGCATTAGTGCTGCCGCCTATAGTTACTGCACGTTCCCTATAATACTTTTTCTAACAAAAAAATAACTTTTTCTAACAAAAAAGTAACTTTTTCTCACAAAAGAAGAAACTTGACGTTTTCTCATGAAAAATAAACTTAAATAAAAAACTAAAAATCTTGAAAAAAAACGTGGGATCGAACCGAGGTCGGCTGGATCCGCGACCACCCGATTTCTAATGTGCCATTATAATCTGCTCGAAGTCGGCGAAATTTAGCTTTATATTCTAATAGAAACAAAAATAGCCGGAAAACACGAGTAAAAGCGATTTTCTGAAAATGAAACATAGCTAGATCAGTTTTTCATCCCCGAAAACCCCCACATACCAAATTTCATCGAAATCGTTGGAGCCGTTTCCGAGATCCTGATTATATATGTCGAAGGGCGGGTCGGTTGCGCTCGATCGCCGTCGTCACTCTCACCGTTCGCCATATTAATTTCGATACGATAGTCCAAAGTTTGAAATCAAAACACTCCAAGTTCAATAAACACACTTTAATCACAAACTAAATAAATTAAACGGAAATACTTAGGGATGACTCAGATAATTAAAGATTCAAGATTTGTTACAACGGAACGCAGTGAGGTTGACTGCGTTGACGGTTCACGTCCTTCCCTTTCGCTCTCCAAACAAGAATGACAATCCAAAACTACCCGCCATCGCAGTCAAACTCACTCAAGCATAGACAATCTCTTTTTCTTTTGTTTTAAACTAGATAAGGCTTGGGCATTCCGCAAACTGCCAGTGTCGTGTACGTGGGTCTGCGACACGGCCATTCTGACTTTTCACACGTCCTCGTGGGATGAAGTATCTGAAATAATAAGAAATAGTCCCACGGGAGTAACATGTTCGCTCGGCTATCCTGACCAACAAACAAGAGTTGGTCAGTAGTCGCTTCTCTACACGTTTTAAAACAATGACAGTTTAATTCACTATGAAACAACCAAAACAAGAATGCAAACAACTCAAAATAAGTAACATCAATACAGTGATTACATTATTTCTGTCGCTCTATCATAAGTGTAAGATAAACTAGCGCTCTGCATCACTGTCTAACCAACAGTGAAAATCAACTTAGTACTTAACCAGTACTCTGCTACTATCGCTTAACCAGCAATAGCAAAATAATAATCAGTAGTGCCTAACCAGCACTCTGCCGCTAATTGCTTAACCAGCAATAGCAAAAATAACAACCAATAGTGCCTAACCAGCACTCTGCAGCTAATGCCTAACCAGCAATAGCAAAATAGCATCCAATAGTGCCTAACCAGCACTCTGCAGCTAATGCTTAACCAGCAATAGCAAAAATCAAATAACAGTGCTTTACCAGCACTCTGCATTTTATCGCTTAACCAGCGATAAAAACTAAATAGCGCTTAAAAACAATAGAGCAAGAGAAATAAAACATTATGGCTGTGAACTTGTACCTGCTTCAGAGCCCGTAGGCTCGATATCATCATCAAGCTCATATGAAGCATTTAAATCGGGTACTTTACGTAAACGATCGTGAGCATATTTGTAATGTCGATTACCAGTGAGTGATTTTAAATTGTACCTGTCACCATCTAGAACTTCAACGACCTTAAAAGGTCCTTTATACTTCGGATCAAGTTTGGTCTGATTCCTTTCTTCATTTTTTAGAAGAACGAAATCACCTTCAGAAAATCGAGTAAATTTGGCCTTATTAGAATCAAATCTTAACTTGTCATAATTTGCATTTTGAGTCATGTTAACTACAGCATCAGCTCTTACGTCGTCAATGTCAATTTCAACTTCGTCTGCAAACATTAAATCAAGCGGACGTGCGACTCTACCTATCATGAGCTCTAAGGGGCTATATTTGGTAACTCTATTAACCGTACAATTTAAAGCTAGCTGGACGTCTAAAAGTGAATCTTGCCATGAGCGCTCTTTACTCGTCTCTACTGCCGTAAGCATACTCTTGAGCGTGCTCATGACTCGCTCTACCTGTCCATTAGCGCGAGAACTTCCGGTAGCGATTAAATGCAAGGAAATATTGTGAGAGGTACAGAACTCTCTGAAATCAGTGCTTGCAAAGCAACGTCCTTGATCAGCAATCACACGTGTAGGAGCACCAAATAATGAAACACAACTTTTTAGAGCTTTAATACTACTATTGGTATCAATGTTCGTGGTATGACGTAGCAGAACAAATTTTGTGAACGCGTCAATGATAACAAAAACATACTCCTTTTTCGCGTTTTTACCGCTTAACTTGCCGGTGGCGTCAATATGAAGGGTATGCCACGGTATCGCGACTTTTGGGATAGGGTGTAATTCAGCCGAAACTTTGCCTGAATGGGATTTAGAAATTTTACAAGTGACACAATTGTCAATAAACTTCCGAACAAATTTAGTCATGTTTTCGAACCAGTAATGATTACAGATTTTATCCAGAGTTTTCTCCCATCCGAGGTGCATTAGGGACTCGTGCGTCGTATTTACTACAGACCACCGCAAAGCTCTAGGTAAAATAGGAAGACAACGAGTTCTATTTTTGCGCTGTACCTTGCGATGTAATATACCAGATCTAAATTCGTAAGTTTTAGCAACATGATCATCAAGATTTCCCTCATTTAGTTTCGTGATTAGATTTGAAATTTCCTCGTCTCTTTGCTGTTCAGCTAGTAACCAATTGTCAGTAAGATTAGCAACATTAATCAGTTTCCGCTCTACCTTATTAACCGGAGATTTTTCATTACGTACAGGGACAGGATTTCGCGAAAAGAAATCGGCGTGTTGCATTCGCTTTCCATCGACATGAACGATGTCGAAGTCAAACGACTGCAAAAATGCCCACCACCTATGGACTCTAGGTGTGAGATCTAGCTTCTTTCGTGTAAACTGTAAAGCATGGCAATCTGTCATAACAGTGAATTTCTGTCCGTGTAAATAATGACGGAAATGCCTAACTGCATTCACAACTGCGAGAGTTTCCAACTCGTATGAGTGGTACTTTGACTCTGCAGGAGTGGTGCGTTTACTAAAGTAAGCAATTACGCATCGTTTGCCGTCCTTTTTCTGCATCAAAATTGCGCCATAACCCACTGAACTCGCATCCGTGTGTAGCTCGATAGGGCAGTTCGGATCGAAAATAGTCAAAACCGGATTGTTGGTCAAAATAGAGATGACATTTTGCCTAATAACTTCGTGCGATGCTTCCCATTTAATGTTACCTTTTGAGATATTAGTCAAGGCATACAAGGGTGCCATCATCTGTGAAAATTTGGGGATGAATTGGCGGAAATAGGACGCAAGCCCGATGAATTGTCGCAATTGTGTTACTGTGCCTGGAGGAGGCAAATCAACTAGAGCTTCTACTTTCTTCGGGTTTGGTCTAATTTCGCCGCAACTCACCTCAAAACCTAAGTACTCTACCTTCCGTTTAAGAAACGAGCACTTTTTAAGATTAAAAGAGAACCCAGCTTTTGTTAAGACATCCAAAACGTTATGTAACCTTTCAAGAGCTTGCTCTACCTCTGACGCTACAATCATAATATCATCCATATACACTACGACATACGAATTGGCAAGTTCTCCTAATGCTTTGATCACTGCACGCTGAAAAACCGATGGAGCGTTACGTAACCCAAAGGGCATCGTTAAATATTCGTATTGCCCGTCTGGTGTTACGAATGCAGTACGTTCGATAGAGTCGGCGTGTACGGGAATTTGATGAAAACCGCTGGCCATGTCAAGAGTCGTGAAATAATGAGCACCATGGAGTCTATTTATTTGATCGGAAATAATCGGAAGAGGAAATCTATCAGGCACGGTGTTGTCGTTCAGTTCTCTGTAATCGACACACATACGGTCAGACCCGTCCTTCTTTTTAATGAGGAGAATAGGGCTCGCAAAGGGGGACGAGCTAGGGCGAATCACGTTGGAGGTAAGCAATTCATCAACTTTATTACGTACCACTTGTCTTTCGTCAGGACTCAAACGATAGGGACGACGACATACAGTTTTATTAGGATCTTTAAGTCTTATTTGCATTGGCTCTGTTTTCGCAGCAGTACTGGGTGTACCACTAATAAACCGCTCTTTAAATTCGTTTAAAATTGAAATGAGTTTGGGCTTGTAGTCTGATGTTATGTCCGTATTAATGTTCTCAAAATTTTGGTCTTGCTCTACGTGTAAAATTGTACGCGACTCTACATTTTTGACTGACTCTACTTTTGACTCTACTTTTGACTGTGCTTTTGACTCTACTTTTGACTCTACTTTTGACTCTACATTTGACTCTATCTGCGACTCTACATTTGACTCTATCTGTGACTCTACATTTGACTCTATATGTGACTCTACATTTGACTCTATATGTGACTCTACATTTGACTCTATCTGTGACTCTACATGTGACTCTATCTGTGACTCTACTTGAGGCTCTATCTGTGACTCGACATTTCTGAAAGTAACGTAATCCGAGGTCATGGTTACAACTATACCCTTAGCCAAAATTTCACGACCAATTACAATATCATGCTGTAAGTATTCATCAGGTAAAGCATGAAAAATTATGTTTAAAGACAAGCCATTAATTTCAACACAAGTCGAAAGTTTCAAATTGCTGTTAACTGAAGTTTGACCAATGCCAGTCATTGTAACCACAGTACAAATACGCTCACCAATAAATTTAGGCACAACAGATTCTTTAATGAGTGAACACTCCGCTCCAGAGTCATAACAGAATACAAATGACTCACCAGAGTGTTGTAGCGTTCCAATGGGCGCGTTAATCACGCACATATCTACGCGCCGCGTCTCCGGTGCCGCAGCTGCGCCGCTGCTGCCGCCGCTGCCACCGGCGCCGCTGCTGCCGCCGGGACGCCCAGGGCCGCTTGATGCTGGGCACTTGTTTGCGTAGTGGCCGGGATTTTTGCACTTATAGCAGGTGATAGAATGGGAATCTCTATTCTTCGTCATAGTGTTCGACGCTGTGGCTGATGAAAAACTTGAAGATTGAGATCTTACATCAGCTTTGAAGTCTCTCTTTGATCGACACATAGGTGCTTTATGACCTAATTGCCCACACTTGAAACATTTTGGTGTAACGGTCGTAGGGTTGAATTTAAACCGTTTGACATCTGAATCAGCTTCATGTGTCGTAGATTTCCTTTTTAGAAATGACATGGCACGTAACTCTTGCTGTAGTTTATTTCTAGTACCGATTTCGGTGGTAAACGCCAATCTTTGAACACGTGCATCCACATGTGACAAATGAGCCAAAACAGTCGAAATAGCAATCTGTTCTGTAGTTAGATTTTTCCATCGTGACATTAGTGACGTTAGCACACGCGACGCATAAGCAGCGAGACACTCACCTTCTTTTGGTGTACCGTTATTTAGGTTTATAAGAGATGCAGCTGGTGTCTCGGGGCAGTCATACCTCGCGATGAAAATCTCCTTAAACTCCATCCACGTCATTCCAGGGAACGAAACCTGTGACAGCCATGCCGATGCCTGACCTTTTAACGCACGGCTTAAAGCTATCATAAGCGGTGCACCTTGTAGGTAAGAATCGGCCATACACATGTCTGCTGTACATACCCAGGCACGTGCATCCATACTTTGTTTATCGGGATCAAAATACGGTAGTTGAATATTCTCTTTAGACTGGGGCGTTTTCATCGCTTGTAACAAAGCAAGAAAATTTTGGTTTTGTTGTTCCAAAATCATACGCCATTTTTCTTCACCGTCTCCTTGTTGTTCTGGTGGACACGTTGATCGATATCCCGCTTCTGATGTCGAAGGGCGGGTCGGTTGCGCTCGATCGCCGTCGTCACTCTCACCGTTCGCCATATTAATTTCGATACGATAGTCCAAAGTTTGAAATCAAAACACTCCAAGTTCAATAAACACACTTTAATCACAAACTAAATAAATTAAACGGAAATACTTAGGGATGACTCAGATAATTAAAGATTCAAGATTTGTTACAACGGAACGCAGTGAGGTTGACTGCGTTGACGGTTCACGTCCTTCCCTTTCGCTCTCCAAACAAGAATGACAATCCAAAACTACCCGCCATCGCAGTCAAACTCACTCAAGCATAGACAATCTCTTTTTCTTTTGTTTTAAACTAGATAAGGCTTGGGCATTCCGCAAACTGCCAGTGTCGTGTACGTGGGTCTGCGACATATATATATATACAAGAATTGCTCGTTTAAAGGTATTAGATTGAATCAGGCGTTAGTTTGCGGAGGTCCATATTAATGAACTGAAACAATTACTTTGCTCACTTCCGACCCACCCTTAGGTAACTTACATTTTGTTCTTTAGGTCGCGGGTGAGCAAAGTAATTGTTTCAGTACATATTAAAGGTCGTCAAGACGCCTGTTGTTCTTTTGATGTTGCAGGTATCCATTGAGGAGAGGGTCGGGCAGTGTGTCATGTTGTCGGAGATAATGCAAATTCGCTTATCTACCATACGTAAACACCGCCTATCTGCACTACATGTAGAGGGGATGTCACAGGGGAAGGTTTTAACTTCATATTAGTTTTATTTTAACGAATTTGGAGTAAAAATAAAAAAATTGGCTTTTATCAGATAGTTTAGGTACGCGGAATAGTCCAATATCACTTTTTTATTATTATGAGAGGGAGGAAAACGAGCAAGCGGATCATCTAATGGAAAGTTATCACCACCGCCCGTAAATATCAACAACTCCAAGAGAGTCACTGATGTGTTGCCGGCCTTTAAAAAAAGAGGGAATAGGGGCGGAGGGGGAGAGATATTGGGTCCCGACGCTCTCACTAACCGTACGAAACACGGCAGGAGTACTGCTGCTTCACGCCGGTGTTCTGTGAGAGGGTGGTAAGTACTGCCCCGGACGAGCCGACCCCGTCCTATTCGTGAATGCAGCGACTAGCTACAACATCGCTCTACCACTACAAAAATCAGTAGAGCTTGTCTAAGCTAAAATGACGCGTGCCCCTCTACTGGATCAGTTGATTTTGATGAGTGCTTGCAAATATTAATTAATACTCTTCATATGTTTGGGAGCGTCGACTATTCCATGAACTATTGTCAGTGTGCAACATCACGATCGATAAATCACATGAAAAATCTTGTGCGTTAATGCAATGGTAGGGCGCGTCATTTTAAATTAGACTAGCTATAAGTAGGTACTTATAGCTTGTCTAATTTAAAATGACGCGCCCTAGTTAGGTAACTAAGCGAATAAAGCGGGTTTGCACTATCCCCGACGATAACGTCGGTGGGTACTCCGCAGTGGATACCTGTAACGCAACAAGAGTGACAAGAGTGCGGAGGAGTCTGGAAATTATCAAAATAGGTGTGATGTGATCGAATGGCCCCTTGCTATCACAATGATGGTGATGACGTTATGTAGTCCTTCATCAGAGATGTAGGACTCGTACTAGGGATTTCCATGCTTCACGCAATCAAAAGAGACTCGCATGGGAATCAAAACCTACAGGGTACTTCCCATAAACTCAGAATCTTGAAATTTGGTACGAAGCAAGATCTTATAGCACAGATAAAGGAAAAATTGCGAAAAGCATAAATTTTTTTGTCTGTCTGTCTATATCAGTAACCAATCTACAATGATCCCACACTGCGCACATTTTGCTTAGAAGCAGGGGTCTGCTAAGACTGGATGTTCATAGATACATAATAAATTTGTACGGAGCCTTCGGTGCGCGAGTCCGACTCGCACTTGGCCGGTTTTCTTTAGTCTACCAGTGCTTTCGAAAAGACTATGATTGCCAAGAAGAATGCGCCGCAAGAAACCTGGCACTAAGTATTTTTTTCTAAAAACTGTTTACAATTACTCCACCTACTAGACAACTCTTAAATGATGACGTTGATGAACTTTAAGTAGCTGAGGCTTAAACTCACTTTACCGAAATGTGCACTTTTTTTAAAGGTATCTATCACTTTCTCGGAAGTAGCACTGTCTCAAAAAGTGCACTTCCCAAAGAGGTGCAATTTCTCAGGTAGAGCGTTTTCTCTGATGGTATACTTTCTCAGAAGGTAGACTTTTTAAAATAACCCTAACTGTGCATATTATATAAACGGCCGTCTCATAAACGTGTACATTTTGGGAAAGTGTGCGTTTCCGAAGTGTACTTTTTGGGAAAATGCACCTTTTGGGCAATTACATGCATGGTAAAGTGTGCGTTACGACATAATTCTCTAATTGAGAAATTAATATTTTGCCGAAAAGTGCACTTTTGGGAAAAGTGTTTTTTTTTTAGCCTAATCCAAAGCTTTTGGCTTTAGGCTCGATTAGGCTAAGCTTCAAACACCTTGTAGACTACAACGGCAGTCCCAATTAAAACCATCCCTTGTAGCTATGTGAAGCAACCAAGCTTATTTTAGACGGCCTTGGCTCCCCTGCAGTCACTCACCGTCGTGATGCGCGATGTCGCAAACTGGCCTCATTGACAAGTATAAATCCATAGCATTTGCTGAACCCCTCAACCTTGGGCGAATAATTGATTGGATGCTAATTTGACATTTTGTTGCTGTCAATCAGGGTTTTTTTTTAAATCGTGGAAGCCTAAGGGTTTGACCTATAGACTCTCAAGCGTCATGGGTTCGTATCCACGCTCGCACCTCTGAGTCTTTCAGGATTTTGTGCGAAATTACATTTGAAATTTACAATGAGTTTTACGGTCAACGAAATCTGCACAAAACTGAGAGGAAATTCAATAATGTCTGTGAAGTCCGCACTGGGCTTGCTTGGGAGTCCCCAAGCGAGTTCCCTAGACCTACTCGTTTATCTATGTATTTGTGCTTTTTTACATAAAACAAACACCAATATTTTTCTACCCGAATTCGACAAATGTGTGACAGTTTGATTTTGGCTGTCAAAAAATTCTAACCACTACATTGAAAAAGGGAAAAGCATGATTTAGTACAGGGTGCTGAACTGGCGCCCAATGTGGGACCAACTTTATGGCGTGATTTATACTTTCGATTATATTTAAATTGCATTTAACTGGTGCCGAATAATACTTTTAACACACAAACACTTTTGAAGAATGGATAGGCAAGTGCTTAGAGAACCTAATTATGAACCTTGGAAGTCCTGGATTTGATCACAGATCGTGGCAGATATTATATGAAAAATGAGTATGTTTGCTCTCGAATTGGACGTTTAATATGTATTGAAGTATGTGTTTATCTGTACAAGTATGTTTATTTATTGCCATAGCATCCATAGCACAAGCTTTGCTTAGTTTGAGACTTAGGTTAATTGGTGTCAATTGGCTCATGATGTTTTCCGAAATATAATGATTTCCCAAAACACTCATAATCTCATGGGTAAGAGATGTAAGTTTGTTAATAACTCGTTAATCATTTCACTGCTAAGTTCTAGCTAAAGCTATTTTCTGTTCCATTTTAAATTTCTCGTTTTACAATACAATACAATGACCCTTTATTAAACAGTATTTAATAAGTAATTAATTATATAAAAAACAGATACATACAGAACAAATTACAAGGTAAGCGGCCTTATATTTTTGCACACATACACACAAACTTTTTGTACCACCAATCTTTCGACCAATACCAACTACTTCCCTAAACACCTCCGTCTTTCAAATAGCCATTAGGCCTATTTCTGTGTTATGCGTCACAAATATTTATTGTTGGCCGGACAAAAGCCTTATTTGGGCCCATTGTGCGACACACGACCTAAGTCAATGACAATCAAATGTCACGTGTCAAATTATTCTTGCGGGGCGGATGAGGTGGCTTTATTTATACTGACGAATGTTACAAAGGAAATTTGAACAGGAAACCAAAATAATACGTGTGTTTTGCTACAATATTTAGGCGGTAACTTTCCTTAGCGGTATTATCTTAACTAAAAAAAATAATGTGAGTTAAATGTTTCTGTTAAATGAATGTGTATGTTATGGTAGCCTAGTATAAGTCGTAGTGGCCCATTGATTTGACCTATGATCTCTCCAGCATGGCATGGTCGTGGGTTTAAGTCCGGGCTCGCACCTCTGAATTTTACGGAATTCACATACGAAATTACATTTGAAATTTATCATGGACGTGGGAACTACGATCCAAGCCCTCTCATTCTGAGAGGAGGCCTGTGCCCTGCAGTGAGACGTATATAGGCTGGGATGATGATGATTCAAAAATAATTCCACATCGTTTCACCATTAGCCATTCGCTTACCCGTTCCGCTGCACCGAACGAATCTGTAGCAACAAAGAACACGATAAGCAAAGTATACGAGCCGCTTTAGAAACTACTACAGAGCTCGATTAAGGCGGACAATGGCATACAGTTTACCATACGTCTATTCAACACTTGTTTGTTGTCTACCCCATAAACCTGAGTGAACTCCTGTTTGCACTACGGGTGCCATGGTAAAGTCTAGCCTTAGAACATGCAGTAAGTGCCGTTCCACCAAGGATGTGCTATGTTCCGAGGATATAAAAGCTATGCTTCAAAGCTATGTGATAGCGATGGGTCGTCCACGATGTAATCGTTAACGCAACTAGACCGCTCATTTACGTTCATCAACTAGTCCATAGACCCCAACTAGCAAAATTTGATCTTAGAAGTATCCTAAGACCACATTTTCGATACTCTTAGTGTACACTTATAGACGTCGGTAAGTGTCGAAATGGGCGCATTTTATAAGAGCGATTGCTCTTACTGTTATCTTATTACGGTCTTATGAAGATCAATTTTAATCTTACAATACACTTTCAATTGCTGTTGTAAAACCAAAAAGCCTTACAAGTATCTTACACTAGCACGATGTTAAGGGTAAATGTTTTTTGTGTAGCCTCCGTAGTGCCGTACTAAGAGGGATTCGCCTTATTTGCCTCTTTGTGTTACCAGTGTAAGAGTATGTCAAGCCACGTTAAGCCGTCGCAAAATTTTGAAGTCAAAGTACTCGTTAGTGGTAGAAATATAAGTATCCACTTGTGTTATTGTTTTATACTTTATTTAAGATAATTTTGTGTGTGTTTATTTAAGAGACTGTAGTAATGTTAAACCACGTGCGGAGTACATTTATTCGAATGAATTGTAATATAAGTAACATTGCAATCTCGGACCATTTCTGCGATGAGTTTGGAAATAATATTTATTGATACACAATTTCGCCATTTTTGCAATTAAGGCATTCAGTCTTACTGTATTCTCCATAAGGACATTTATAAGCTTATTAATTCTTAGAGAAGTCCACTATAGAACTAAACACCCTTATATTAATCTTGTTAAGTTCGTTTAAAGATTTTAACTCTTGCTAAAACCTTGACTATGACAATAGGTGGTCATTTTTTATTTTATGTAGGGTTCCTTAGAAAATGAAAGAACCAAATTTGCCAGTAATGTTAGCTAACTTATTTTTTTTCTTATAATATTGTATAAATAATTTAATTGTTTTAGAATTACAAGCCGTACCCAGAAGATAAGATACTTTGAAAGTCGGTGAAATAGCCCATAATGGATGTCGATTGCTTTTTTACCACTATGCTTGATAGCCAAGTTTTTATTGTTTCTGCATAACTGTAGATTATCTTCATAATTCATAAATAATTCGAGTTCAGATTCCTTGTCACTGACATCGCTATCGCTCACATCAGTGTCACTAGAACTATTTTTATTTGGTACGGAACCACCAAATATTTTGATAGGTCCAGCTTGTCACATTTCTCTTGTTACTTCCTCTTCTGGTTCTTTCATTAATGTCGAATACTGTTTATTAACTTTTCTTCGATATGCTCCACTTCTTTTGAATCGTTTGCATTTTTGCAAATCCATTGTAAATCACGTTTTTTATCCAGTTAGCTTAATTTCCGCAAATTGCCGAAACGGTCGGTTTTAGACTTTACTAAGCAAGCTTATGACCTTAGTGAGTTCAAATGTTCTTACACATACATATATTCCAAAAAGCTACTACTCTTTAATATAATTTAGTCAAGAACTAATAGACTTACTTTTGTTTTTTTCTTTCAGCAGCCATATAACATGTTTCAGTAAGAGCAGTACGCTTATGCTGTACTTACCTAAGACTCTATAAAGAATAAATGCTCTTGTAAAAAGCCCTTTAAAGAATGGATATTTTTCTAAGAGTAACTAGTCTTACAAAGTGCATCTGTAAGACATTGTACTTATAGATGTTTTACGAGTAGGTCTTATATGTATCTTTAAGAGATCCTTATAAGTTTATTTGTTTTTATAGTCCAAAACGTCTGCACGCTTGCCTTTCTAAGGGGTCCATTCTTAACCAAAACCCTTATATAACTTTTATAATGCATCTGCTCTTATATGTGACAGTGTCCAAGACATTTTTGCTAGTTGTACGTGGTCAAACTGAAAGTTTCGGGAATACAAAAAATGGACCAGCGTAAAGAGTTCAATGTACATTTACTGTTTTTTAAAGTATTCTCCAAGCATATTTATACATTTTTTCATTCGCTAAGACCAATTATTAAAACAGTTATTCCACTCCAAAGATGTAGTCCCCGAAATGGCACTAATGAAGGTGTCCACTGCTGCTTCGAATCTTTAATTTTAGGGTATGTATAGAAATCATTAAGACTACAAGTCGTGGCTGTATGGTGGATGGGTCATTAATTCGGCGTTATAATAGTCCAAATACTCATTTGTTTGACGAGCAGTGAAGTCGCTAGCGTTGTCGTGATGAGAATGATGCATCGGTTGGAGTTTTCTATTTTGAGTGTATCAACGATTTCAGGCAGACTATTTGTAGTACATCAGTCTGCATTAACCGTTTTGCGATCTTCAAGTGCAATAGTCGCAACTTGCTCTGATTTCGAGACAAAAGTGGCGACCATCTTTTTCGCCGTGCTTCGGGAGCGAACAATCTTGGTCGGTCGCAGTTCGTTTTCGAACACCCAAACTCGTGATTGGTTTTTATTTTCAAGTTCGTAAGCATGTATCCACGTTTCATCACCCAACGCGATTTTATATACTGCGTTGGAAGTTCCTGTGTTAAACCTTTCTAAATTTATTCGGCACCAATTGACCCAGGCCCCCTTTTGTTCATCAGAAAGTTGGTGTGGGACCCAACGGGAAAATAGCTTTCTCACGATCAGTTCTGTTTGCAAGGTAGTTTGGATTTGACTCATTGCAATCCCTAAACATGATTAAATTTCACGATATGTGACATGACGATCTTTGTTGATCTGGTCCCGCACTGTATCGACATTTTCTTGAGTAACCCCAGATTTGGGCCGCCCTTCACGAAAATCATCACTGAGTTTCACACGATCGCGATAAAATTCGGAAAACCAGCGATACACAGTCGTCTTTCATGCAACTCCCTCCCCAAATGCATAAATCGTCCGATCAAGGCATTATTTTTGAGATAAACCACTCTTAAAATCATAAAAATTCATAGCTCTTAAAATTTCTCAATCAATCAATCAATCAATCAATCAATCAATCGTCAATCTTGACGTACGGTCGTGAGTCTTGGACGCTTACGCTGAAAGAGGAGGAAAAGCTCTTAGTGGCGGAGCGGAAAATTTATAGGATGATCCTGGGACCGACCCGAGGAGATGGAGGCCAATGGAGAGTCCGAAAAAACAAAGAAATCGAAGACCTGGTGGCTGAGCCCAATATTATCGGCGAAACAAAATCTGCCCGACTGCGTTGGCTGGGCCACGTTGAGAGAATGGAGGAGGATCGTGCCGCTAAGAGAGCATATTTGGGGCGTCCGATCGGTAAGCGGCCGGTTGGACGTCCCAGATATCGCTGGAGCGAGGTAGTCACAAAGGACCTGAACGCCCTAAGAAGATCCGACTGGCGTGAAGTGGTGCAGGACCGTGCTGAATGGCGTCTTCTGGTGTCGGAGGCCAAGATCCTCTTTGGGTCCTTGAGCCAGCGCAGTAAGTAAGTAGTAAAATTTCTCGCGTTACTTCAATTTTGGCGGCAACAAGTCCGTTTTAAAAAACAATTACTAAAAAGTGTCTACTTTTTTTTCAAACTGCCTGCTGTTATGTGTTGACAAGACCTCTATGGTTATAAAAAGGTTAAATTTGAAACACTATTGTACCATTAAATAATCGATTCCCGAAACTTTCAGTGCAGCCTAGTAGTTGAATTCGTCGACTAGTCGACGTGATGTCTGCGGTATATGTTCAACTTGACGCACGTCGATTTCCACGAATCACTAGTCTGTGGTTGCAGTAGTCTACAAATACAAGTCTTATTCTAATATGAACTGTATCATAGTTCAAATTTGTTTGGTTAAATTAATGAACTGTACAAGGTGAAATTTTGAACGTGATACAAAATTAGTGTTTCTAGCTTAGTTAATGCTGAACAACATACTTAATGCATTTACCCAGTTCTTAGAATTAGTATTGTTAAATTTGAGGTGTTCATACATTCAGTTCATAATGTAACTATAACAAAGAATGAAAATCCAAAATGTTAGCAGACCAATTTCAACAATTGAGTAAATTATTATTATGTTGTTCAGCATTAACTAAGCTTGAAACACTAATTTTGTGTCACGTTTAAAATTTCACCCTGTATTAACGTCTAACGTCCTGTGTAAAACGTCTTCGCGTCAACGCAACGCAACGCACCAGTGGGCGCACACTCAAAGACGTCATTGCTGCACATAGCCTCCCCCCCTCCTCCCCCCCAAGGTTCGACAAACCAACCGGCCCTACGCTATCCACATCCAACGCGTTCTCACAACCTTAAGCCAGTCGTCGATCCATCTTGTTGTCTGTCTACACTGCGTCTTCAGGTCCGTGGATGCCATTCGAGTTTTGGCCCCATCAGCCATCAGTTCTACGAGCAAATTGCCCTGCCCAGTTCGCTTGAGCCTGACGATTCTTCGAGCTACGCCGGCGACTTTAGTTCTCGCGCATGCATCACATAATATGCCAATATTTTTATTTCATAGAAGATGTTAAATTGAAGACCAAGCTCACTCTGAGGTTTGAGCGGTTGGAGTCCCGCCATGATGTGAATTTCAATTCATTTGTGGTGAGGGTTCCGACTGATCAACTGTCGATCTTCACAAGAGAGGAGTTTTGGCCGAAAGGTGTCGCTTACCGGCGGTTTCGTGGCCGGTTAAGTGACACTGCAAAAGTGCCCACGTCACAGACTTCACGTGCTTGTAATTAGGTTGTTAATTAAGTGTAATATAAATATGTATGTTACTCTTTAAGGCATTTTTATATGGGCCTATGCAGCCTGAAATAAAATTATTCTATTCTATTCTAAAATGCTAATAAAACATGTTGTTGAAACTCTTCTTAGTATCTCCTTAAGTCAGATCATTAGAATCTAAAACATTGACCCTCGAAGTACTGAACCCTTCTAGCTAAGATTTAAACATATATTTGATACACATTAACCTTAGGTCAGGACAACATGAGCTGCTCTCTAAAAGCACGTCGTGTTTACTCTGGCATCGATACCATGACGTACGGTGCCCGACCTTTCCATACGGCTGGGACGCCTGACGTCAAACATAATGACTCTTCAACTGTTACTAATTGTCCTGACCCCCTTTTATGGAAAAATGTATGTTTGGTCACTTTTCTTGTGAAGTATCAACCTCTGGCCTCGTTTGTGAGGACGGCAGATAATTTGGACGTATTTTATTTTTGTTGCGGGCAACGATTCGTAAAGTGGTCAGTTGCGTAACTACGCGTACTTCGTGCTGTATATTTTAAAATTAACCTTACATTAGTCAAAGGTAATGATTTTTGTTTTTTTTCACATTGGCGCCCAAAATGGGACTTAAAAGTCTTGGGGGAAAAGAAAAAGTTTTTTTTCTCTTTGATTTATAGCTATGTTCTATGGTTGCATTAAAAAACCTTGATAAATGGTACGCCTCCCCGAAAACAACAAAGTAACTGCTTCATTAATTATCTTACAAAAACTGTGGGTTTGTTGCAAATGTGCCTTTTTACCGACACGAAGTATAAATTTCAAGTCGGCATTGGCAAAAACTAGTAAGTGTAGGGTAGTAAATTAGCAAGTGCAGTTAAGTAGCGGGTTGTAAGTCGGTTCGTAATTGGGGCGATCATTGGGCGCCGCGCCAACCGCGTGCGCACCGCCTGGCCCGTTCCACGAAATTGCAAAAAGTTACGGTTTAAAATGTAAAGTGGCAACTTTCAAGTGTTTGTTTGGAGTTATTAAGCCTAAAGGATTTGTTTTGAGTGCTCTCTACGTCTTACGATCTGGACATCACAAATACACGTCAAATCTATTATCTGCTTTTTCTAACCCGCCTTTAAAGTAACTGTTTTCTATCAAAGGGACACGTATATTCAAACATGTCATATTCAACGATTGTTTAAATTTTTGTAGTGACACTGTACAGTCGCCTACAAAAAGATCTTTACGGCCAGAGTTACAAAAACATGTAAAGCGACTTTATTGCTTTAACTTTAAGGTCGTGTGTACATATTTTTGTAACATTGGCTGCATCAAACTTTTCGCTGTCGAGTGTACCATTTCCAAACCTAGGAAATAGCACGTTGGCAACCTTTTCTTGTAAACAAGCTAGAAAAGGATGGATGCTTTACATTAACTACCGCCTTTAGGGAGTCGGTTAATGATCAGTTAATTGTTACCGCATAATGACCACAAAGTCCCTGAGGCCTTTAAAGTATTCATTTGCTTCTGCACAATTAGCAAAAGTTGTCTTGACATACATTTTTGCTGTGCATTTCTGACTATTTCATTTAACAAGGCAAGTTTTCCGTCAAGCAAGAAACATCAATCTACTTACCCATCTAGCTTTTTTTCTTTGTATCTTGATTTTACTTTTTTCAAATGGATTGTTATATAAATAGGCGTGAAATTCTCTTGTAGTTCTATATTATTATACTA
This sequence comes from Archips xylosteana, assembly GCA_947563465.1. Classification (NCBI taxonomy): domain Eukaryota; kingdom Metazoa; phylum Arthropoda; class Insecta; order Lepidoptera; family Tortricidae; genus Archips; species Archips xylosteana. The sequence continues at coordinate 9,389,792 of OX387361.1, read as the reverse complement.
CTGTTTAGTTCTTCATTAATAAACACAACTAAAAGCGACGAAACTGATTATGTAGCTACACTGTGTGATGTGAATAGTCCGAAGTGTTTCAGTAAATATGTTTAACACAGCACCTCCGTAATTTCTTTTCAGGATTTTTAATCGAGGCTGACAAATATTTCTACTCTGTCGATCAATAGGTAGGTTGTCTTATTATTATCAGCGCGCCGAGAAAAAGCGTGTAAAATGCGACATGTGTTGTCTCTGGTCATCTACTCACGTATGTACGATCGGCCCAAACACCAGCTTACCAGTTTCAAAACAAATTTGCTTGCAGCCGTTGAAGTTCATTGGTATGGATTGGTATGGACAGATGTCTAGCCACTGCACGCAAACTGGGCCTTTAAGGTGTCAAGCTGGCGTCTGGGCCGATTGTACTTGACAGTTACATCTTATCGTGTTTATGACGTCAAAATGCCGTCGTATCATCATCATCCAAGCCTATATACGTCTAACTGCAGGGCACAGGCCTTTTTGTAATACGCCTTAGATATGTGTTTCCTTGACGATAAGTTGGAATTTTGATCTGTTTTCAACTAAGTACCCTATTGAGTTGACGCATTGAGCTGAAATTTGACAGGAGTGAGTAAAATTTATCTATTTTCGGGTTGCTTATGATTTGAATTCAGCCACAGTAAGCGAACAGTTTCAATAAGGCGACAAACGATATCGCAGTGTATCGCACTCGCTCCAACACTCGCTGCCAAATGCGACGCCGGTTGACAGTTTGTATCATGGTCCGGGAGGCAAGCGTCAAGCGGGGAGAATCTTTATTTTCATATAATTAAGTAGTATCGTAAACCAATAATCCCAAGACACTACTGTAATTATCAATTAACTCGTCTTACGGCTGATAGCCTTGTAGTTCGACCCATGGCTTCTCAAACAAAAGGGTCGTGGTTTCGAGCTTGAGCTCGCACATCTCAGATTTTCGGAATTTAGATTTGAAATTTGCAATGAGCTTTACGTTTAAGAAAAACAACGTGAGGAAATCTGTACACACCTGCAAAAAAAATTATTTGGTGTGTAAAGTTCCCATTCCACACCGGGTTCGCGTGGGAACTGCAGCCCAAAGCCTCTCATTCTGAGAGAAGGCCTGTGCCCTGTTTGGAACATATACAGTCTGGGATGATGATAAGATAATGATGTTCCTAGCGAACCGCACGTCGCTTTTTACTTGCACTACTGAGTTTATTACTTTGGAACTTTCACAACTTGTAGTTGCTGTCGACGACAAATGACCAATGACACAAGAAACTTGAATACGCTACATTATAGCGACACAGGCCTAACAAAATATTGCGATTGTGTTACAATATTACAAATCAAATGTACAGTATCGAATTGCAGAAGATAATAGAGGCGGCAAAATTTTAATAAATTGAGTATATCCCACTGCTCCCCTAAGCAGTGGTGGATTTAAGTACTAATAGGAAGGATTTTTTGAAATTTCCACGGGACAGGCGAAGCTGCGAGTGCAAGCTTGTTTTAGATAAAGAACACAGGAACAGTATTGCGTCCCTGTGTGACTCTTAAGTCTAGACCATAAACATATGAACATGCGCTAGCATGCTTTCAAACATAATCTCCTGAAACCAAACTCAAGAGCAATTAAAGGGTCAGATTTTATACAATACAAGCGTATCCCCGCGGTTTTGTCATCAAAAGAAAGAGAGAGACAACCGTTTTAAACTTGTAAATAAAGAGGAAAATACAATTGAGTCGAAATATGATCAACTTAAAAAGCAAAATGCAGTAGTGTTGCAGTGGCCACGTATTTAACATAAACAACATTGTCCACAGATTGACCTAAATATGGCAAGGTATGGCTTGCATAAAGTTAGCAATTCGGATTTCTGGGCGAGATCCAACTAGGCTATTCGCATTCTGTGAAATGGACTGTTCTATTAAATAGATAAAAAAATTACGGAGTTCGGAGAGATAAATCCAGCGATGCCAGATCCGTAGATCTACGGATTTTAGGCCTTGTGCCCAGACCTACGGAAATGCTTGGCTAATCAACGGAATTTCAGACTAGCCTCATTTTTTTAAATTTACCTAATAGTTTCGCTGACAACTAGCAAAAATGAACAAAACGGAACGGAATGAACGGGAAACCGAAGCGTATGAATAGAAAATTTCTTCCTTGTCAGAATAGATTGCCAATTTTTTTTTTAATTTTTGTCGATTTTCTATTGCCAATTTACTTAAGCCAGACTCTAATCTAATTTTGAATAGTATTTAAAGGTTCAGGTGCAGTCGAATATATACCTAATTCAAAAAAATCCGTATATCTACGGATTTTTCTTCAGGTGATTTACGGAATTCTACGGATTTTTTCGCCTCGACCTACGGATTTACATAAAATGGATGTGGCAACACTGGATAAATCTTTACTTTACCTATTTTTAAGTTCATGCTTCAGATGCACTATCTGTCATCTCGTGCTGGCAATTGGGGATGTCTATTTTTTTGCAATGTTTAGTAAATCAAAAACCATTTCGAGATAAACGCTTTTTAACTCTTTTTCTGTAGTTATTTAATTTTAATATTGTGTAATGAATTTATTAAATAACAAATAAATAATGACCTTCATTTGACATTGGTGTAAATTGCGTGACCGGTCCGAGTCGTACTTTATTCTGTGTGGTTAGAATTCTTCACAATTTACACGTGGATTATACTACGGAGTTTGATTTGGACCCGCTGTCTGACATCTAGCACTTTGACAGCGCCAGTAAAGTGACACTAGTTACAGTGTACCACTACGCAAAAAATAATTAAAGGGGTTGCCTTATCGTACGCATTTAGATAGATTTAGAAATTTGACAGTGTCGGAGCCCTCAATTATAATCTGACGTCATCAACCAAAATAGTTTCAATAATTAATTTTGAAAAAAGTAGAGAACTAAATGACAAAATATTGAAATTAGTTTCTTATAAATTGACTTTTCTATACAAAAAAAATATAAAAACCACTGGTATTTTTTTTTAGACATTCCCAATTATAGCTAGTTTATTTATATATTGCTGTGTCTATTTATCTACATTTGTTATAAATATGTATTGTATGTATGCTTAGGTTTGTGTATTTTTGTTATTACTCTCATTTGCTGTAAATTGCACCACGTGCTGAAATCTGTTTCTTATTTCTTTCTGTTGTAAAAGGTTGTATGGAAGCTGCTTTGAAGTGATAAGGCTGCCTAATTGCCTATCGCTTACCTTGTAATTTTCTCTCTATCCCTTAAAAAGGTAGAGGCGATTTACCGACCACTTGGATTGCTTTGGAAATTCAACCTTGTTTCTTTTATACCTAATACGTCACAATATTCATTATAATTATTGAAAATACGACTAGCTTTAAAAATATCCTTTGTCAGGTATGCATTCGATAGCTGCTTTTGATTCTGTGGTAGTTTGCTCCAATAAATGGGGCCACATTAAGGGTTAAGTACCTTATTTTTTGTATTGCTTACTGCAAGGCGTTCAATAAAGTGTCATTCTTTATCTTTATAAAGTGTCATCCTTTTATCTTATCTTTTTGTCTTATTTTAATAGTTATGGTACTTATCACGAATAAATGTTTTCCTTTCTTCCTTTTCTTTCTAGTATCTTCAAACGGTTGGTCTTTATGATCATGTTTAATTTCTTGCATGGTGTTAATTTACTTATTTGATATTTTTTGGAAGAAATTTCAATAAAGTAAGAACATAAGTAGATGCACTTGACTACCTTAGATATTCTCTCTCTATCAATAAACTTTTATATTGTATGTCTCCTTTTTTAAAGAATTATTTAAGTTACCTATGTCGGCTAGCTACTTTTTAATTGCAATCTTTATGGAAAGGAAAAAGTTTAAACTATAATCACACCGCTATCATACAATGAAAGTCCCTGTAGAATGAATGAAACGATCGATCAAATCGCTACAACAGAACACTACAAACCTTTATCGCCTCATTTAAAGTAAAATTACTATCTCTCAGAGTCCCCCTTTACCAGTAAATTGTAAACTATTTTCCTAAGCCTGCATCCCAGGTTGCAGCAGCCAATGGGGCCGTCGCATTGCGCGTGCCGCGCTCCTATTGGCTGCCCGGCGTAGAGTTCGTTGAACTTGCAATTTCAAAAACGTTATGCAGCGTTCCGGATACAAAATTTTCTAGCCAGTTTTGTGCAACTCAAGGGTAAGGAATATCAAAGCGTGTTGTATGTTGTAAAATAAATCGTTGCAGCCCCATTGTGATCTAAATTTGTGATACAAATTTAAAAGGTTTTAATTCATACCAGTGAGAATAAAACCTATTATAGACCTCACTTATTACGGGTCAGCTGCATACTTTTGAAAGCGTAATAATTGCCCTATTACCAAGTACAGGTGCCCACTTGAAAATTACATAATTTAAAGTTATATTTTAAAATTTCGCGTTTAAAGCCAGCTTTTGGCATTTATTGGCAGCATTATAAAAATTGCTCGACACTTAGGGTGATGATGAACTTATAAAAGTTTCAGTAAAACAACCACGTCCGAGCCCGGAGGGATATTCTGAAATTAAAATGTTCTAGAACGTTAACAGAATTGTATCGTTATGGTTACTGTTTACCTTCTAACCCACAAATAGGGTAAGGTACTGGTCGCCAGCATGCCTTATTTATCGTAATAAGTAACAAAATTTCATCAACATCTCCAGTTCGGCCCATTATCGTGCCCCCTAATTCCCTCTATCTAATTCCCCAAAGTATTACTTAATTATTTTTAGACAGATGATGCTTATATATCCCAAAAGAACGAGATGTTTTCCACATATTTATTTATTTATCTGTTTACGTGTAACATGACAGTTAAGACCATATCCATTTGAGATTATCCGATTCTCTATCCACCTGTCTGCAAAAATCACGTCAATAGTATGCTCCGTTGCTCCGTAACAGAAGGATAAAAAAAAAACAAATTTAGGGGGCTACTACGAAATTCGAAGTTTATCGTGCCATCTCTTTCACTCTTCTGCTTCATACTATTAGCGTAAACCGAAAGAGATGATACGAAGTTCGAAAATCGAATTTCGCAGTAGGGTTATACTTATTTTTGCGTGTCTCTCCTGTGGCCATGGCAAAAGTTAAGGGTCTATCTATAGCTAATATTTTTTAGTCTGGTCTACATCGGCGTGTGGGACGCCTGGCCAACTTTCGGCCCATTTCGATAAATCTTAAGTTTGCTGACCTTATGTCCACAGGAGAAACAACTTTTGTTTCTTACGTATACGCTGTGTATTGTAGACACTGGCCACCGAGACTGTGTTGCGGTTTCGAATATTTGAATTTACGGCTTCTGGAATTCGAATCAAGAAATGAACGATGGACAGCGATCGGACTGGGCAGCCATTTTTGATTAAATAGGCCGTGCCTCGGGAGTGTTTTAATAATTTATATTGTATGATTAATAAATGAAGTGTTACAGTGGAAATGCAAGTTTTCTTTTGAATAAGGTCAAGTTAGGATCTTAGGCAGTATTTCCCTTTTCAGAGCATAGGGATCCCCACCACATATTTGGTCCCAGTATAAGGCCAGGCGGTACTTTGCGGAGGTCCATATTAATGAAGTGCAATATTTTTATCTTGCTTCTTCTCTTCCAACATAGAGTGTAGCGTGTACCGAAGGAATATTGTAATTCATAGTAGATAAATAATACTTTCGCATTTGTAATATAAGTTAGAATATTAACTCTCAGAATCAGGCCGCCATATTTTAGTGTTCCAATGCGGAAGTACACCACCGTTTCCTGTGTGTAATATTGCGTGTTATTGCTATAAGTGGTTTAACGCTAGTTCAACGTTATTTAATAGGTTCTGCTACAATATCTTACACGATCCGTTAATACTTCAGCATGTGCGCAAATGCGTGACGAATACTACAGTAAAAACAACTTATAACGACAGCAACATTATATTATAAATATTTACACCCTATAAACACTTGTTTCTTACAATACAATACAATACAATGACTCTTTATTGTACACCACCAAGAAAACAATACAGAAAAACAAGTAGGTAGGTACATGGAAAAATACACAAGGTAAGCAATAGGCGGCCTTATCGCTTCAAATAAATAAATAAAAAAACTATTTATTTTTTAGACCTCAAACACATTACCTAACTTTCAATTTTAAAATTAGATAGGTATTCAACTGAGTTGGCAAATAATTGACGAACCAGCTCGCTCCTGGCCCGTAGCTCGCTCTAAGGGAGAAATGCGTTTTGACAGCTCATAAAAAGTATGTCAAATTGATTTGTGGTGTCGAACTACTAATAATTCAAAATGTGACAGTTGCTAACTAGGTCCGTCATTAAATTCTGTTGTTCATTTAATCGCTGAACTAAATAAATAAAAAAAGTTAATAATGGTAATTACGAGTAAAATGTATTTTTGATTTTTACCATTCTACAAGCTATTGGGCACTGATAAATATTGTGTACAGCGCCATCTAGGGGGTGATTTGCGCAGCGTCCATTTTGTCTGGCCGGGCATCTTCGAAGTGGGTCGCGCGGCCGTTGACCCCGTGCCCTGATGCACAAATTACATTCTATAATGCCTTTTAGATATACTTATAATGGCTGTTTTGTATTAATATGGGGTCGCACGGGGCTTGAGGCTTAGTAACTTTATTTAAGGACGTGTGTTTTAGACAATGCGTTAACGACGACCGGATAGTCTAATGGTTAGATAACCTGACTACGAAATGAGGTCCCGGGTTTAATTCCCGGTCGGGGCAGATAAGTATTTGTGTAAAAAATACGGATGTTTGTGCTCGAGTCTTGGATGTTTACTGCGTATTTAAGTATGTTTTTATCTATACAGGGTTATTTGTAATTCACTAGCATCCTTTTAACCCTAAACTCCTACCACTTAAACAAATGTTTTTTGTTTTACGGCTTTTGTCATAACTTAATATTTTTGGTGTAATAACGTTTTGAAAATTTGAGATTTCCTCTTATTTTTACGATACTGTGTGTATTTGTATGGTAAAAAAAGTGCTTCATTTTAAAAAGTCGTAAAACAAAAAACATTTGTTTGAGTGATAGGAATTCAGGATTAAGAGGATGTCAGTGAATTAAAAATAACCCTGTATAAGTATGTTTATCCGTTGTTTAGTAGCCTTAGTGCAAGCTTTGCTTAGTTTGGAACTAGGTCAATTTGAGTCCATTGTCCCATGATTGATGATTTATTCATTTATTTAATATATAGCCAAGTTCTCCGGGCCGAAATTAATTTTAAAAAGTAAATAAGTTTTAGACCCCCTTACCTGACATTACTCTGCAGTGACTACATCAAAAAGTCTTATTAAGAGGACCTGGTTTGAGCCTATTTCTGGGGACAACCAGGTATCCACCCATGACCCACCAGTGGATCACGACCCAATAGTTTGGAAAATGCTAGTCTAAAAATTACCTTTAAAACTAACTCAATTAAACTTTTCTTGTTAAGAATAAAACTCTTTGCTATACTCATTTTACTCGAAGAAGCTATCACAGCACAGCACGTTTTGTAGTTATCATCATTTTTGTAAACGACCCTTTATTTTTGCTCGTCAGTGTACTAGTAGAAATGTAAGTATTTAATTTTTTTATCATTAAGTTGATGTAGCAGCTCCTTAACTCACACAATCACTTATACTCTGTATATAAACGTTTGCCAGTTGAATCTCTTTCTTTACTTCTGCAAAAACGAGTTTAAATACATGCAACTAAGTGGGTATGTTATGTATTCCCTTTATGTATCATCAAAGATAAAAAACTGAAAGACGCAAAGGAAAAGGGTTAAAATATAAGTAATAAATGAATAAATATCGCGGGAAAATTCACACCAGTCGACCTAGTCCCAAAGTAACATCAGCAAAGCTTGTGTTATGGGTACTAAGCAACAGATAAACATACTATATAGATAGATACATACTTAAATACATATTAAACACCCAAGACCCGAGAACAAACATTTGTATTTTTCATACATCATCTGCTCCAATACGGGAATTGAAATCGGGACCATGAGCTTCGTAATCAGGTTCTCTAAAATGAAATTCAATGATAACGGGGCGTTTGACCCATTTCCGCTGCCTGCCGTTGTATGAAAGCAGATTTCACTTTGATTTTAATTTTACTGCCGAAGAAATGATTCCTAATCCTTATTGCAAAATGCTTGTTAAACTTACCTACCTACCTGTAGCTGTACCTAGCTGTACCTACCTGTTACTTACCTACTCTCAGACCTACCGAATATAAAGAAAAGAAAGAAAAAAGAAAGAAAAACATTTATTCGTGACAAAGAAAAAACAAATACAAAAAGAGGAATTGGAAACAGATAGTACTTAATAAATATTGTCACGAAATGGTCCCAACTCAGCATGATGTCGGCCTTGCAGCCGACGCTGGTCTTCCGTTGGAACCAATCCGACAATTAAACTAGGCAACAGCACACATACATACATCTGAAAATATACAACACAAAACACGACTAATATAATAACAATACAAAATAAAAATTAATTAAACGTACGACACTGTATTCATAGCCCCGATTGCCTTTGCCACTCGTTAAAGGAGCAAAACGAAAAAGAAAGAAAAAAAAAGACATCAATGGCGCAATACAATAAGCGTAGCGTGGGCGCGAGGCAAAGAGTATTGTAATATTATATGAACGCGCGAGGCTAGGGCCTAGGGACAGATTTTAATACCTTAAATAATATAATATAGAGAAAAAGTTTCATAAAAAATATCATCATATTGGACGATACGAAGAGCACCGCTTCAACCTGTTTCCACAAACTGACGGGGTTTACGAAACTGCACACGTATTTAAATTCGAATCTGAAAAACGAAGCGGCATCGGTTGAATAAATCAATAAATGCTTTTTGACGTAAGTAATCCGATTCGAATGATGGCGGAGCCGATGGACACGGAGGCTCGGCGCGGGCGCGGCCGACTGCGAGAGGAAACAGAAATTATACCTTTTACAATTTTATTATTTAATTTTTTATATGTGAGCCTATCAACTTTTTCGTGTCACGAAAAATTCGCAAGTTTAGAAGACATTCATTGTTATTTTTTATTATTATTGCTTAGTTTTGTATTGTGACATATTAATATCGAAATCCAATTTTATACTTAAAGCTTTAGGTAAGTATTTACGTTAAGTATTTTTTTTTTATAATTTATAATATTTTTTTGATACTTAAATAGTTTTTTTTCATAATATAATTTGCATGCTGATGTATCGGCTGAAAACTGTTACCGTTATTGTCTTAATGTCATCTTTTTGTACGTGTTCTAGCAAATAAACATTTCTTTCTTTCTATTATGATTAATCAGCCTAAAGAAGAGCCCCACTGCTGGCCAAAGGCCTCCCCCCTCCATTTTCTCCATTCGTCCCTATTTTTTTCCAGTCCGTAAGAGAAGATTCTGCCTTCTGGGCCTACCTGCCGTACCTCGAAAATAAATTTAAAATTAAATAAAAAGTATACTGGTTTTTACATAATATTTTTGACAGACTTTCATTATTATGTTTGAATATTGTGTATTCGTAGTTGTCCAATAAACCTGGGTTGTCCCTTGCTTTTTATGGAAAATAGTGGTTTGTCCCCTAGACCAACATATTTTTTGCTAACTCGTTATTCTGATCTGATTGTTCTTGAAACATAAACGTTTCTAAACGTATAAGAAACTAAGTAGAACAGAACTTTAAGTGCTTCTGTAGTTACGTAGCGTCAAGAGGTCACTTTCGTTAGGCAATCCGTAGAAAAATTAACGCGAGTTAGGTATATATTCGCATGCAATACCTCGCAGTTAGCGAACACATGTTTTGCCATACTTCTTACCACTGATGTCACATAAAAAATATGCAATCCAGTTTATAGTTTTTATAGTTAGGTATATTTATGTAGTTTTTATTTATTTTGTTTCCTCTTTTTTTTTGTTTTAGTCATGAGTGAAAAAGTATTATACCGTGTATTTCTTATGTAATAAATATTTTATATCCAGTTTAAATCAAGTGTTAAGTTCAGCGTTACCTGTAGTCAATTCAATAATTTTCAGATGTGATTTTTTTTTAAGTATTGACGCTACCCGCTATATCTGGACCCCTACTCAAATGGGTATTCGATGGGCCCACCCAGCAAACTATGCGGAGGCCTTGCATGCAACCCTAAAATCGACTGCTAAGTGCCCCAACCACCCTCAACCCAAATTCAAACCTTATTCGCACAACACACAACTGTTTTTACAACGCACAAAAAATACGAGCTTGGGAAAGCTATTGCAAAATGCCATTCGTTTTTGTGCCCGTATTTTTACGTTGACGTTCTAAAACAAAAGAGTAACGTAACGTTTTGATAGTTGGCGGTTTGACAGTTTTTCAAGTAGCATTAAGGTTCGCGTCAATCAAAGGTTGGTTTGTAGCATTCGAACATGGCCGATGTAGAGACAGTATCTAATTTTGGTATTTCTGTTTCTTTGGCTAGTTGAAGTATAATTTTGATAGTGTTTTATGCGGCGATTAACCTTAATTAATAGTGATCACAAAATTCTATAGTGATCTCGTGTCTGACATTTTTAATGCGCAAGTTGTCTCCACGTGGTTTCTGGAATTTTACTATCAAGTTGTAGAAACTACAATCACCGTACAACTTCGCTCCCAAAGAGAGCTTACTTTGACACTGGCGAAATCGTCCTTAAATAGGACAGAAGCCATATTTTAAATAAATAATAAATGGTTTGTAAAACAGGTTACGTTACTTGTCATCGGACATTTTTCTGCGGATTTCCATTGGGATAGGAATGACACCAGCAGGGTAGTTGTGTAACTTTTTTGACACCTTGGCATTGGATTGAAATTACAGTTTTTGTATGGCTGTGACAGCTGGCTGTTTCCGATACTAATTGTCAGCCCTACAAGAACTGTCAAAATGAACGCGATGGCGATTGCGAGGGAGTTAGACAATTTAGCCTACAGCAATCAACTGACGTACTTTTTAAGAGCTGTCATAATACGAATCTCCCGTAGATTTTGTGTGAGCTAGTTATGTATGACGTCACTTTTATGCGAACTTTCTAATCAAAATCAAATTTTGCAGTTAATTGGTAATTTATCTGGTTTTCAGGGCTAAAATAAAGTGTTCTAGAGTCGCGTCTTGGCATTATTGTTTTATGTTGTCATCCATCACACATAATTACTTAAGTTTTTTTAGATAATTGGGCCATTCTACTTTTATGTAACCATTAATCTTTTGTGAAATATGAGGCATACCTGGTGATTTTTTTCAAGTGTAAATAACTTATATACAAACTGAAACACCTAAATTTAATGTTTTAAAGCAATAAAACTTTAAATTCAAAGAAATTTTGTGGAAAAAATTGGTAACTCAGCGGAAAATACATCAATTTCCGTACAAAAGGCGGGGACATGCATGTCCACTGCGTTACCTACTTTATAGATAATAGTGATTACTTTTTATACGTAGTGATAATTTTAAATGTAAGCTTAATTATGTGCCTATTTAAATCTTAAATGATTTAAACCGAGCACTTTACCGTTTTTGTAAAAAAATATTTGAAGAGCACAGTACAAAAAATTACTGGTCAACGAAAAGTAGAATGGCTCAATTATCATTTTGATAAGAGGGCATTTCTATTTTTCGTTGTACTCAAAATTAAGAAATTAAATTATATTAGACCGTTTGGTTACGCACTTTTTAAACGTAACAAACCGGACAATTCTTCACTTCTTGTTAAACTTGTCCGATTTGTTACATTTTTTTTTATTGTCAAAGGCTTGAAAAAGTGCGTAACCAAACGGACTAATTTTAACTCCTTGTTAACAATTTCTTAATTTTGGGTACAACGAAAAATAGAAATGACTGTTTTTTAGCGACGACTCCGGATTTTTTTCTATCGAGAAAAGTACAAGTACCTAATCGTGTTTGAATCCTCAAATATCTTCTTCTTCTTCTCTTCTTTTTCAGGCCTTTTCTATCCACTGCTGGATGTAACCCACTCCTCATCTCCTCCACTTCGTCCTATTCTCAGTCTTCCTGAGCCAGTACGGTAAATATCTTACTCCTCAAAAATTCCAGAACTAAAGCTTTGCTGCCTAGTAATGATGTATCATTGTAACAGTATGTAACAGATATTAGTTAGCCGAACTTAAATCAGCAAGGAATTAAATGAATGCAATAACTGCGCCAAAAGCTCGGTAGGGCTTTAAGCATGTCATAAAACCGCGCCTTGGACTAGCGCAGTGCACAAGTGATCCTTTCTGGACTGCTGCGTCGCAATGTGGACCATTGTTAAGTACATGCATTGGATACCCATTGTTACATGCAGTGGGTACTAAATTAACCGCGAGCTTGTACAGGGTTAAATTTATCACGTAACTAGAGGGGAGCAAGTGTGGCAGAGACATGCCAAATGTACTCGTAAATACACGTTAGTAATACTATATGTACAGATACAAAAAAGATAATCAACCCTATGTTAGCATATTCTGAAGGCTTTATACTCGTACTTTCAAAAATGTAGATTTTTTTTGGTTACATCTTGTTTATTAGGGTTTCGTACCCAAAGGGTAAAACGGGACCCTATTACTAAGACTCCGCTGTCCCTCCGTCTGTCTGTCTTTCTGTCTGTCTGTCTGTCTGTCATTCATCAGGCTGTATCTTATGTGCCGTGATAGTTAGACAGTTGAAATTTTCACACTTATGGTTTACTAATGTTTCGCAAATTAAGTTTCCCAAACTGATTCATTTGGCAAATGTTTCATTTCCCAAATGTTTATTTTTTCTGAAACTGTAAACTTTTCAGGATTGTTATAAAATAAACCTAACCTAACCTAACCTAACTTACAGAATAGTCCTGAAATATATCCTGAATAGTTTACAGTTTTAGAAAAAATAAACATTTGGGAAATGAAACATTTGCCAAATGAATCAGTTTAGGAAACGTAATTTGCTGAATGAAAGTACACCAAAGGGGTGCGATAGTTTTAACTGACGGATGCTTTTATCTGAGGATTGAAAAATCAGCCCTAAATCGAACAAATATTTTACTGTGACTTTGACATTCGATATATTTTATGTTCATTTTTGATATTAAGACACGTATCCTGTACTATGTATTTTGTAAGTTTGATTGTGTTTTTGAAGTACCAAATAAGCGTTTTACTATTAAGTTCAACACGTTTCACCATGATGCATTTGCGAGCTTTATAGTTTCAGTCTACTTCTAATATGAGGTATCATCGCTTTTAACTTCAAACCCGAACCGGAAGAAACAAGTGACTTACGTAACCAAGGAGACGGGGTTGCAGCCCGGACGCAGCCCGCAGCCCCGGCCTAGTTGCGTAGCCGGGGTAACGTGGGGCTGGCCAGGGCACGGGGCACGGGGCACAGGGGCAATGCACGTGGGGCACCCGGACGGGGCAACGTGCTCGTGTTAACAATAGCCAACCATCGCGTTTATAATTGGGGTTCTCTATTTTTTTGCTATGTATAGTAAATTTAAAACCATTTCGAGATAAATGCTTTTTAGATAGGTTTTTGTATTTATTCAATTTTAATATCATCATCATTTCAGCCGATAGACGTCCACAGCTGAACATAGGCCTCCCGCAAGGCTCGCCAAACAGATCGGTCCCGTGCTATTCGGACGCACACATAAACACACTACTACTACTAGGACTAGTAGGATAGTAGGTTGTTAAATGGTTTTTAACTGGCGATAAAGTGCATCGGAGGTTGTTAGGCTTCAGTGTTAAAGCCTTTAACCCAATCAATTGACTGTATTTGTGCCTGCTGCCAATATAAAGTTAATTGAATGAAAAATAACCATTTACTTACTCAATTAAGTAACGCAAAAGGTCTTGATTTAGTCGCAAAAATCAAAATCGACAAAGTCAAAGTGGACATTATAATTCGTTCATTATAGTTCGTTGTTATACGTATTAACAATTAAGTACTGCATGTTTCTAAATAACATTTTGTAATGATTAGGACTGGTTTTCCAATGTTCAGTTAACAGTATCTGTCAGATAAATGTAAACTCTGTCCTTTTTTTCCAATGACTTGAGAAAAGGAAAGCGATAGTTATAACTGTCGGATACTTTTATCTGGGGATTGAAAAATCGGTCCTCAGGACATAAAATCATAAATATTGTACCTACACCAAGTTTGTGGTAGATTTATGGTCATGTTCTAAATTGCCTATTACACCATATTTTGTACCCGTTATCACGGTAAAGATTTATCGGGGAGAGTTAGCTATGTTTTAAGCTTTTAAAGTGAATTATCAATGAAGGATTCAAAGACATTCATAGTTACTCAGCACATTTCTAATGAAAAAGCAGCCTTATAATTACTCGCCACAGGATTGAAATTATCCAAAAGCGGGTGCTCAACCACTCAGCAACTGGCTAAGATCTGGTTAACCAAAGAGCGCGTTTTGGAACACTAAGTATGTACCAGTTAGTGACTGACCGAAAATTCACTTTAGGTTTCGGCGCTTTACAACGTTTAGACCTGCAAGAAAAATCGTGCAAGTAGCATTACATTACGCGGCCGTAAAGCGCACAAGTATGAAGTTGACAGTCGAGCACCGCAATGTAGTGCAACTTGCATAATCATAATTTTTGTTTGTCATAATAAAACCGTTGAAACCGTAAATTTTTCAGAATTTTTTAAATGGTCATCCTGTAGAACCCTCCAGAATAATTAATGCTTTCTGAGAAAAAAAAGAGTTATGCCAAATGATGAATTATGACTAAAAATTGTATGCAACCCGATATAGACCCGGCTGGGACACTACTCGTAGTACCAGCTCTAAGGATACACGTGATGAGTAGGAAAATTATTTAATTAAGCAAAGTGAATATTGGCCACCCTCGCTTCTCGCGGTAAACGCATTACACAAACTGCAATTATAGACTGAGAGCTTCCTGCAAAGGAAATGGGTAATAATATAAGCAGGTAAATAGGGACACGACAGTATTGATAGAGAAGCTCTCTCTGACATCAACAATGCAAATTAAAGAGAAACGGAAAGAAAATACTACCGATTTAAAAATTTCAGTACATTTTTTTTAATCGTTAATGACTAATTTTATGTTTAGTGCCATGCAAACTTTTTTTAGTTAGCCGAACTTAAATTATTACTGGCTATCAACGATGCCCTTATAATACTTTTTAAAAGAAATAAACTCGTTTTTCTTCTGTCATATGAAATTAATCGTCGTTTAGTTTTACAATAATGAAATTAATATGAAATGTTATAAATTACTTTTGGGAAATAAAACTTGAACAGACACGTAACATTTTGATACGTAATAAGTATAGATAAAAACATTTGTACACAAAACTTTAAAGTTAAAAATCCAACTTGGTCAAGAATAATTGGTAGGTATTTCATGCACAAAACCATTGCGTTAATATTAAGAAACTTAAGCATTAATTAAGCCCCTGTCCTGTCCTCTACCTACTATTTCAGGCAGTTCTGTGATATTTTATTTATACTTACATAATAAAGGAAGTATTAATTATACAAATTATCATCGTCATCTCCGGCCTAGATAAGTCCCAGTCTGAATTGGGAACATACATAACGTAAAACTCGTGGAAAATTTTAAATGTAATCATTACTAATATTATAAATGCGAAAATAACTTTGCCTGTCCTCTACACGTTTAAAAACTTGGACCAATTTAGATGAAATTTGGTATTGAGATAGTTTGAGACTCTAGGAAGGGCATAGGATAGTTTTTATCTCGGAAAATTGCATAATTCCACGTGACACCGATAAACGAATTATTTGAGATACATAAATTCCAAATAAATAGAGGAGCGAGCCTGGATTCAAACTCACTGTCCTCTGCTTAAGAAGGCATAGGTCCAATAAGCTACCGGACTTAGAACTTACAAATTGCCTGCCTCAACTAACTATTCTACAATGTCTCTTGGATCATTTACATTTGTAATCAAAATAGCATAATCTATATAGGCTGTTCACATACTTTGTCTACACATGCCCAAACAAAATCACTTTAGCACCGCAACTGCATATACACCATACATAAACGTGGGTCAGACAAGCTCTGCAGAATTGCAGAACTTTGCTAATAAAATGCTGGACCGACACAGGCGGTGCCATTATTTGATTCCATGTTTACCTCGCTATAGATATAATGCTGTTTGGGAGCATTAGGGGATATTTGGCAAACCTTTTGTAGTAGCCAAGCTCAAAAGTAGCGTGAGGCGAGCCCGCAATACATGGAGATTCTGGTTTGGAGACGATATTGTGATGGTTTACGTGGTTCCAACGATAGACTACCGTCGGCTGTAAGGCCGACATCATGCTGAGTTGGGACAACACTTTTTTCAATAAAAAGACACGTCAAGATCACTTACCTTCTTTCTAATGCTTAAAAAAAAAACGAAATATAGTCGCAGGAAGTCGTGCTAGCTGCTACACCAGTGCACTTTAAACATAAATTTAAAGACGTGACTCGTTTCTTGCCCTCTTAAATTTAATGCTTTTTGGAACAGAAATGCTGTCGGCATTTCGCTGTACTTTGGAATGGCTGTCTCTAGCGCTGCACTTTGTTGCACGTGCGAATGCAAACAATGCAGAGCTAAATTACCTACCTGGAATAAAGTAAAAAAAATTAAGCCAAATATTATTTGTCTTTATATATGGTCCGGTTTGTTGCTGGCCGTACCTTATATATTTTCTCCATGTACTATTTATTTATCTGTATTTTTTTCTATGTGATGTAAAATAGAGTCATTGTGTTGTATTGTACTGTACTGAATTGTAACCGGTGTAAGCCGCCCTATTGACGTGGATATGATGAGTACAATGACAGCTTACTGAGACAAGGTTGTACAGCCAGCGGTTCGAACTTATGGCGATTAACTTATGGAGTAGATTAACCCACATGCAACATAAAATATAGGCCAGTTTCTTTTTCCGCGGGAATTTCGAATCCCTTTTTAGTGCTCCTTTATTAACGTCAAAGAACATGTCTACAAGTTTCAAGTTAGTTTAGGCTGTAGATTTTATGTCAGTCAGTCTGTCAGTATCTTTCATCATCCCAGCCTATATACGCCCCACTGCAGGGCCTCCTCTCAGAATGAGAGGACTTGAGCCGTATTTCCCACGCGAACCCAGTGCGGATTAGGAATTCACATACACCATCGAATATCTCCACAGGTGTATGCAGGCTTCCTTACGATGTTTTGCCTTCATCGTTGAGCTTATGGTAATGTAATTGGGTGAATCAACTTTTTCTTGCCACCCGTTGCTATGGTTACACAAATTTTGTCCCTTGGACAACCTAAGCATTTTTCTATGAAACAGTATGAAGTTGTTACTTGCACAACCGGGGACAGGGTAAACAACACAAAAAAGTTGATTCACCCAATTTCGCACATAAATTTTGAAAAACTCAGAGGTAAAGCTTGTCTAAGCTAAAATGACGCGCGCCTCCTTTACTGAATCAGTTGATTTTGATGTGTGCGTGCAAATATTAACTACGACTCTTCATCTGTTTAGGAGCGTCGACTATTCCGTGAACTATGATCACAGACTATGATCAATGTGTAACATCATGATCGACAAATCGCAGGAAAAATCCTGAGCGTTAATGCGGTGGTAAGCGCATCATTTCAAATTAGACAAGCTATACAGTCGATGGTCTACAAAATCTCTTATCGCATTGGAAATAGAGTCGTTTGTAGATCATTTCGAGCACCAGAACCGCTCATCCACTTCTACTGCTATCTGTACAATCCCGCACTCGAACCCACGACAATCTGCTCGAGAGCCCATAGGTCAAACCCCCCGGCTACCACGGACTACCAGCCTCGTTACTATCTCATTATAAGTAATAGATTAGGCTACATACAGGGTGGCCAAATAACAAGTATTTTTAGTTTTGTAATTTTATTCTATGAAATATAAAAATTATTAAGTATTTCTTGTTAAGTATAGTATTTAGGGCCGGCAATTAAATATGGAAAATAATGTCAGACAATGTCCACCTCTAGCAGCACGGCAGATGTGAACCCTTTTCATCGCGTTTTTCATCACATTTTCACACATTTCCTGCGGTATCTCAGTGCCTGTGTCTCAAATATTATGTTTTAATTGCTGAAGGTTCATTGGTCTGTTTGCATAGACACGTCCCTTTAGATAGTCCGACAGAAAAAAGTCAGGATCTGTTAAATCTGGCTATCGTGGAGACCAATCAATGTCACCGTTCAATAAATTTTCATAGAGTTTCCGCAATACATGATTGAATTGAGTAGAACATTTTAATAATTAAAACACGTTGTTCAGTCGTAAAACGCTCCATAACAAATTTTCCGTATCTACACAATGTAATTTTCATGCAACTACTGTCATATTTGCCGCCAAAACAAAATGGCAGCCAAAAAAGTTGTAGGTATACCTCCAAATTGGCCACCCTGTAGATCAGTAATGTAATGAATAAAAATATACTAAAGATTATTATGGAATAAAATTCTGGTTTATTCGTACAAGTACTACCTTATTTCCAAGTATGAGGACACGGCTCGTGGAGTGTTGTCAAGTACCCAGCGGTTTATTTTTAGCCGCGGAGTCCATTTCATTTCAGCTCCTATTGAGGACAGTATTGACGCGTTCTACTCATCGCACCTTTTTAAAAAGCTTAGAAAGAACTCTTGACAAAACAGACAAAATCATGGCTGTTTATCCACGCATTATTATAATAATAACTAGCTGTTGCCCGCGACTCCGTCCGCGAAGAATAGGGGTATAAAAAAAAATAGCCTACGACCTATTCTCAGACCTATCAAAAATAGGCAAAAAAGTTTCATAAAAATTGGTCGATCCGTTTCGGAGTTCGATAACAAACACCGTGACACGAGATTTTTATATAAGTATTAGAAAGATGTAGGATCAACGTCATAAATAAGTGATCAATTTTGTACCTTGTCACTTTAACGTCATATTTAAAAAGTCATACGTAGTTATGCAGTTAATTGTGTGTTGTGTTGTATTTAACGACCACTTTAGCCTAGTTGGTAGTGACCCTGCCTACGAAGCAAGAGGTCCTGGGTTCGAATCCCGGTAAGGGCATTTATTTGTGTGATGAGCACGAATATTTGTTCCTGAGTTATGGATGTTTTCTATGTATTTAAGAATTTATTTATCTATATAAGTATGTTTATCGTCGTCTAGTACCCATAGTACAAGCTTTGCTTAGTTTGGGACTAGGTCGATTTGTGTAAGATTGTCCCCTAATATTTATTTATTTATTTATTTATTTTTCGATAATGAGGAATAAAAATATCTTTTACTTAGTTCTAAGTTTTTTTTTGTAAATACAGCAAATTGTATAATTTATTGAATCAGGCGTTACTTTGCGGAGGTCCATATTAATGAACTAAAACAATTACTTTGCTCACCCGCGACCTTACAATAGTTACGTTTATGCAAAAAATGTGTGTTCATGCAGTTCCTCCACCTCCACACTGTACGAACACACACAAATCACATAAACACAACTATCACCACCACCAAGCTACACTGACGCGTTTCGAACTCAACCAGAGCTCATCTTCGGAGTTACCACAACCGTATGCTTAAACCATAGTTTTAGTTTAACATTTGGTAGCATAGCATACGGTTGTGGTAACTCCGAAGATGAGCTCTGGTTGAGTTCGAAACGCGTCAGTGTAGCTTGGTGGTGGTGATAGTTGTGTTTATGTGATTTGTGTGTGTTCGTACAGTGTGGAGGTGGAGGAACTGCATGAACACAGATTTTTTGCATAAACGTAACTATTGTAAGGTCGCGGGTGAGCAAAGTAATTGTTTTAGTTCAGCAAATTGTATGTTCAGCAAATTGCGGTGCCCTTACATGGTTTATGTTGGCGCAGGTATTTAATAGATTTTAGACCTTTTATACCACATAATGCAATAAACGATATCACTATGACTTGACTGAAAGCGACAAGCGACAAGGTACAAAAGTGATCACTTATTTATGATGTTGACTGTGCCAGCTTTAACACGCGGCTTTGTCCGTATTAGAATCCCATGAAAAAAGAACACGGTAATATTTTTAAAGCACAACGGTCGCTCGGATAACGCCATCTATTGATTGGAGGCGAAGTTAACGCGCCATCTTGAAAGCCGAGTATACACATCCAAACATTCAAATATCCAAATATCTATACAAATTCTCCGGATTCTATTTATCCTATCCTAAATGTTCTATGTATTACTATAATATTATGTTAGATAGATTGATAAAGGTCAGCTCCCTTTTTATCACGGCTTGATAACGGATCAATAGGCTGCTAATACATTTAAACATAAACTTATACAGCTATAGATAAAACAGTTGCCAGGCAAGCTAATGTATTTATGTCGTGTGAACTAGATTTGTACGTTTTATTAAGTACAATATTTTAGTGAGAAAATTACTTTAAGAAATCTTAAAAAGACAGAACCGGCATGTGTAGCAATTTTGCTTCTAGGTCTACATCATAGAGTGCGTGCAGTTGTACCTTATGCATGTTCCAGTAAGAATCTTACAGCTATTCATAATATATCCGTATCTTCCAAAGGGTACTTAGTACTGTACTTCACGCCACCAATCAACTGACGCACTTTTTAAGAGCTGTCAAAAAGTGGTTTTCTCATAGAATTTGTCTGACATCACTTATTTGGCAACTGAACCGACTATATATTTTTTTTCGTTTAGGTTAATTTCGTCCACATTCCCACTTCGTCAGAAATCCCATTTCGTCCACAATCAATTCCCAATTCGTCCACATTCCCATTTCGTCCACATTCTCGTTTTGTCCACATTCCCATTTCGTAACAAAATAGTAACGAAATTGGTAGTCTACCTGAATAGTATTGACCCGCACCGTGCTTAGCAAGTATTTTTTTTAACATGAATACCTACATCACATAATAAAATCTTCCCTGAGAATTAAGCTAAGTGATAGCGAAAACCCGAAAA
This sequence comes from Archips xylosteana, assembly GCA_947563465.1. NCBI lineage: Eukaryota > Metazoa > Arthropoda > Insecta > Lepidoptera > Tortricidae > Archips > Archips xylosteana. The sequence goes on along the minus strand of OX387361.1, from coordinate 9,368,701 downwards.
CCGCCTTAAAATCGGCTAGGAATGTTGACTAAGTGGGAATGTGGACGAAATGGGAATGTGGACGAAATGGGAATGTCGACTAAGTGGGAATGTGGACGAAGTGGGAAAAGGACGAAATGGGATTGTGGACGAAATGGGAATGTAGACGAAATGGGAATGTGGACGAAATGGGAATGTGGACGAAGTGGGAATGTGGACGAAATGAATCTAAACGATTTTTTATACATAAGGCTTGGCTTATTTAGTTTTCGTTACTAACTAATAATTATGTTTTTTACTATAGTCCTGTCTTGGAATTATTATTTTGTGGTAGGTATCAACTATTCGTCATTTTTTCCTCGAAGTCTCATAAAGGTCGCTGGGTTGAGTTAGTTTAGCAACAGTTTTGAATAAAACTGGTTCACTAGCCCGCGACACCGTCTGTGAACAATTCGTTTATCACTATCCCGCGGGAACTATGAAATGTACCTACCGAGATAAAAAGATTATAAACTATCATGGACTGACTTATTATACTAATAATATCTTAATTATAATTACATGACATTGACAAATAATCTTTGTGTCAAATTTCATCAGAATCCGTCAAACCGTTTAGTTTTGGCGTGAAAGGGTAATAAACATCCACACATCTATCCATCCATACAAACTTTCGCGTTTATAATATTAGCGGGAATACATGTTGCTCAATGAAGACTTATTGTATCGTAACTTTGATTTTATGTCAGTTAATATACCTAGACCCATTCACGGTCCGTTTTCAAAAAAATTGTAGAAAATTAAGGGATTTAATAAAAACAAAACTTAATTGATTCCTTTGTGCAACAAAAGCTACCCGTATATTTTGTATGATTAACTTTCGTTACACAACGGAAGCGATCGTGATTTTGTTTAATTGATTAATCCCTTCATCATCATCCCAGCTCCACTCAGAATGCCGCAAGGTCGCAATTCCCACTCGGGCCCAGTGCGGATTGGGAACTTCACACACACCATTGATTTTCTTCGCAGGTGTATGAAGGTTTCCTCTCGACGTTTTCCTTCACTGTAAAACTCATGGTAAATTTCAAATGTTATTTCGCACATAAATTCCGAAAATCTCAGAGGTGCGAGCCAGGATTTGAACCCACGAGCCTCTGCTTGAGAGGCCATTGGTCAAACCGCTAGACCACCACGGCTTATTTAATTGCCGGCTGATTAATCCTTAACTATGTACAGCAAAATTACATAAAGTTTACCACTGACAGATGGTTAGCCTTCATTTCATATTCAACTTTAACGACCTACAAATAAAGCCAATTTTAGAATACTGTTACCCACGTTTGCAGATTTTGTAATAGCTACTTTACTTAGATTATTTATGCACTAGATGGAGCGTCAGTAGCAAACATTGCGATACAAAACGTCCACAAATCCATTTGACAGCTTCATATTACGATCGCGTTACGTCATTCCGGTTGTCACTGAGTGCGTGCTTAATGATACCAGTTAATTTCACATTCCCCAAAATGTGGGGAAAGTGAAGCTGATTGGGGAATGTGTGGGGAGAGCTTCAATTCGGGGAAAATGAGGGGATTTTAAGTATGAACACAAATACGCGACATTTGACATCAAATTTCTGCTAGTCTTGATTAATTTCCTACAATTCATTATTCGCAACAGCTCTAAACTAAGTCGCTTGGCCCACATAATTTTTCATTCCCCACACGTGGGGAATTTCGATAATGCGTTTGGGGATTTTAGCATATTACTATTGGCAACCCTGCAAATGACGCAAATGACATATAAGCCAACAGTTGGCTTATATTTTTACGGGACGTTTCCATGCCACCAAAGCTCTATCTAGTGCATAAATAATCTAAGCTACTTTATTTGTATGGTGTTAAAGTTGGAAATGAAATGAAGGCAAGCCATCTGTCAGTGGTAAACTAAAAGTAAACGTATTGTATAGCAATTTTATTATTGTAAAAACGATCCCAGTACATATCTTATTAATTCTTTCCAGCGTGGAGTGATGGCGGTCCGGTGATGGCGGATGGCGCGGGCGCGGAGGCGGGCGCGGGCGCGGAGGCGGGCGCGGGCGAGTCCGCGGCGCGCGGCGCGGCGCTCGAGCGGGCCTACGTCCACGAGGTGTACGAGCAGGCCGGCGAGGATGACGACGCGCGCGCGCCGGCGCCCGGCGTCGAAGCCTTCCTCAACGACCTGGACCCTGGCAGCCTTGTCTGCGATGTCGGTCAGTACCTTATTTAATACTACAGTAAACTCATCTGGTTTCTAGGGCACCATCCATCACCAACATCATCATTTCAGCTGTGAGACGTTCACTGCTAGTGTTAGTGTGTATCTACGTGTATTCTTTATTTATATCATCATCATCACAGCCTATATACATCCCACTGCAGGGCACCAGCGGCCTCTCAGAATAAAAGGGCTTGGACCATAGTTCCCAAGCGGGCCCAGTGCAATGCGGATTGGGATTCTTTATATATCTATGTGTATTGCCATTTCAACGAGCTAGGTAATCCATTTGGCTATGTCGGTGACCCTTGATCTTCTAAGAATCTCCTCATTTCTGATTCGATCCCGTAAAGAAACCTCGAGCATAGCCCTTTCTATATAGTCGCGTCAATGAAGCCGTAAAACAGGCAATCTTCGAAAGTCTTCAGAAACAGCTCCGAATTTGATCATTTTTTTTTGAAATTTTTGTTTTTTTATCTTCTTCTATACATATAAACTCCTTTGTCCTGACTGACTGACGGATCAACGCACAGCCTAAACCTCTGATCGTAGAGACCTGAAATTGGAGGGTGTGTTCTTTGTATGACGTTGGCATCCGATAAGAAAGGATTTTTCGTAGTTCTACTCCTAAGGGGGTAAAAAAGGAGGGCAAAGTTTGTATGGGACAACGTGATTCCTTGGTCCAATCTACCTACTTAAAATTTTGCATAAACATTCTTTAACAGAATTGATGGAAGATGTGTTTCGTATTTTATTGAAATTCATCCCTTGACGGGGTTAAAAAGGAGTAGAAAGTTATTTTGAGGGTGATTTGTTTCGAAGTTGATATCAATACTCCTTAGTGCTTTTGATTTAAATTACAGTTTATTTTGACACAATGTAAACGAAACGAAACTTCAAATTTTGCAAACCATTTGTCTACGTTTGTCAACCACGTCTTGATCTGATCTCTGATAATAGCTAATTATATGTATTAGTATTTGCATTTCACCAAGCTTTTGCTTTTACAAGCGCAGCGTGGGACGTCCACTAACGAGATGGACGGACGTTTTGGTGAAGGCCGCAGGTTCAGGGTGGATGCAAGTCGCTTCCAACCGTAATGATTCGGCGTCAATGAGGGAGGCCTTAGGGAGGCCTATGTCCAGCAGTGGACGTCCTACGGCTGAAATGATGATGATGATGATGAAGCTTTTATGCGAGTTCAACCTTTTTCGAATAAAATCGAATTGAGTATTCAAATATCATTGTTGAACTCGCATAAAAGCTTGGTGCAATGCAAATACATATAAAATGCTTTGTCCTGAACTGTTTTCAATTAGTTATTATGACAATAATGTTTATCGAACGACATAAATGTCATAACACGATGGCAAGTTTCTAAATAGCCTAAGTATCGAATTGGTTGACTGTAATTATCGCCAGGCGAGGACATTTAGGAGTCTTCATTCAAACTAGCGCTAATCTGACAAAATATTCCTAATTAATTTTAATATAAGTACCTTGTCTTGTTTAGTTAATTTAATACTCTTCCCTTATTCCCTTATCATTTGCAGCTAACACGGGTAATCTCAGGTCAACAAGCCACATTGTTCTACAAATTCTGCTTGAAGACGCCTTCGCAATAACCTTTGCCTAACCGCCCTACATGTACAAAGCTTTTTTATTCAGTGGGAGGAACGAAAACAGATGCTTAATTAGCGATTTTCTGGAAAATTTGCCAGACTGGGCGGTGGTAAGCTCTCGAGGGAAGTGGATTCTAGAATCTTCTAGACGCTTTACCTCGGGAACTCTATTCAGGTCTACTCTACAGTCCCTTGAAGCTGTGAAAAAAAGTTTGCGTAAAAAAGATATATCATCACGCTACACACGGGGGTGAGGGTGCGGGGGAGGGGGTGCGGGGGCTTCAAAGGGGGTGAATATTTTATTTGATTTTGCCGTAGGATGCACCGTTTTCAAGATATTTGACAAAAACACCAGGGGGTAGGGGGGGGTTGAGGGTGCGGGTGTGGGGGAGGGGGTGCGGGGGCTTCAAAGGGGGAATGAAAATTACATGCCGTAGGATGCACCGTTTTCAAGATATTTGACAAAACACCGGGGGGGTGGGGTTGTTAAGGGAGGGGGGGATTGAGGGGAGAGGAAGGTGCGGGGGAGGGGTGTGGGAGTATTAAAGGGGGGATGAAAATTTCATTGATTTTGCCGTAGGATGCACCGTTTTCAAGATATTTGACAAAAACACCGGGGGGGCGGGGGGGTTGAGTGGGAGGAGGTGCGGGGGTTTTTGAAGTAAAACTTCTATAAGCACGCTTGACTTGGGACGAACGCGGGTGTGCGGGGGGGTACTGTGTGGGGGGGTGTGCGGGGGATACTGTGTGGGGGGGGGGGTGTGCGGGGGGTGCTGTGTGCGGGGGGTGCGGAGCGGTGTGGGAGGTGGAGGGTGCGGGTTCTTGGGGTGTGGTGGGGTGCGGGGGGTGCGGGGTTTCTGTGCGGGGGGGAGCGGATTGGAGGGTGCGGTGGGGTTGCGGGGGGGGCGGGTATTTTTTTTTTATCGAGGAACTAAGGAGAGCCATAATTGATGAAAAAGCGAATTGGATAAAAAAAATAAGCTGCCCAAATTACTAATGCCACGCGGACGGAGTCGCGGGCAAAAGCTAGTTACCAATATAAAATGATCCCATACTGCGCACATTTTACTTAAAAGTAAGGCTCTGTTAACACTGAACTATAATAGATCGGCTGTTTACGGCGTATATTTAGATATACCTAGGTACAATTTGTACTGAACCCTCGGTGCGCGAGTCCGACTCCGGCCACGGTTGTTTTTAGGGTTCCGTACCCAAAGGGTAAAACGGGACCCTATTACTAAGGCTCTGCTGTCCGTCCGTCTGTCACCAGGCTGTTGTATCACATGAACCGTGATAGTTAGACAGTTGAAATTTTCACAGATGATGTATTTCTGTTGCCGCTATAACAACAAATACCTACTTTAACACAATAAAATAAATATTTAAGGGGGCTCCCATACAACAAACGTGATTTTTTGCTCGTTTTGCTCGATATTGATAACGGCAACAGCTACACGCTTGAAATATTCACAGAATAATTAGTTAAACATTCACTTTAAAAATAAATAATTAAATTAGAATAAAACAAATATTTAAGGGGACTCCCCTCCCATACAATTAATGTGATTTTTTTGCCGTTTTTATAGATAATGGTACGGAACCCTTCGTGCGCGAGTCCGCTCTCAGTTGGCCGGTTTTTTTTACTATAGTCACGTCTGGGAATTAAGTATTGTTTTGTAGTGTCATCATCCCTATTTCTGCGTGGGCAGCGAACCGCCAGTCACCCTTTGCGGTGAATGCACCCTCACCATCTATTAAAAGTTATTATTGTTCCTGTGAGCGAGTGGGTGTGGTTGCTCAGGACATTACCTCCTGTGTACCTACCTATCAGGTGTCACAAACAGGCATCGAGATCGCTGTAACTACTCTTTGCTCTTGTCGGTGGAGTAATTGCCATTTATCCCGTTCTTCTGCCAACGTTTTGACTTCTTCGTTATTGAACGCCTTTTTAGCCATAGCCATCCTCTGTATAATATCTGCAAAACATCTGGAGTCAGTTGTATATATTTCCCAAATGTTATTTGTCAACCTGTTCTATTAGTGTCTTTTAGTACTACTGGGTCGTATTCTATCGTACGTTGCGATATTATCAAAGTTTTAGTTCAGTCATTCATTATCTTAAATCTATCTATCTATCTAATCTAACCTATCTATCTATCTATCTATCTAATCTAATCTAATACCTTTAAACGAGCAATTCTTGTATATATATAATCAGGATCTCGGAAACGGCTCCAACGATTTCGATGAAATTTGGTATGTGGGGGTTTTCGGGGATGAAAAACTGATTTAGCTATGTTTTATTTTCAGAAAATCGCTTTTACTCGTGTTTTCCGGCTATTTTTGTATGCATTAGAATACAAAGCTAAATTTCGCCGGCTTCGAGCAGATCAAAATAGCACAGTAGAAATCGGGTGGTCGCGGATCCAGCCGACCTCGGTTCGATTCCACGTTTTTTTTTAAGGTTTTTAATTTTTTTTTAAGTTTATTTTTCATGAGAAAACGTCAAGTTTCTTCTTTTGTGAGAAAAAGTTACTTTTTGTGAGAAAAAGTATTATAGGGAACGTGCAGTAACTATAGGCGGCAGCACTAATGCGACAGAAGAGACACTATGCGGACAGTAAAACAAACTTATCAAGGTAAAATATTCAAATTGATGGCACCCTTATGGCACCAGTTGGCAGCACCGTCTATGTGCACGTTCCCTATTGGGAGCACAGAACAGGAAAAACCGGTTGTCTGTAAAGTCGGTTTACGGACGATAGGTTTAACGTGACTCACCCCTCGACCCCCTCCGGTGTTTTTGTCAAATATCTTGAAAACGGTGCATCCTACGGCAAAATCAATGAAATTTTCATCCCTCCTTTGGAACCCCCGAACACCCTCCCCCCGCCCCCCCCCCCCCCTCCCTCGCACATATATAATCAGGATCTCGGAAACGGCTCCAACGATCGATGAAATTTGGTATGTGGGGGTTTTCGGGGATGAAAAATTGATCTAGCTTGGTCTTATCTCCGGGAAACCGGAAAACGCTTGGTACCGAGTTTCAGTCCGAGCAGAGCTCGGTCGCCCAGGTACTATTATTGAAACCACTTATATAGCAAAGACGATTTGATTCAAAAGTCGATAATTGAAAAATCTATTATTGCTGCTATTATTGCTGCTGCAGACCAGGCTCTTTAATATTGTACGATAAGGACCACAACTCCTGATAAAGGGTATAGCTACCCGGCTATAGCATGGTAAAACTGCCCTTAGCGAAAAAATGATTTTCCTTTTACCGGATTATTAGCCTTCATATATGTAGTACTTTTACCAAAAATTGAGCCTCAAATGCTTATGGTTTAAAAAAAAATGTGTGAAAAGAAAAAACATTTTTATTTTTTTTTAGCCAAACTACTAACCCGATTTATTTGTAATTTGGATATATTGTAGATATAATTAAGGTGACTTTTTTAAAAAAATATGATTGACTTATCTTTTGAAAAAATAGTTAATAATTGAGTAGAAAGTTTCTTTTAAAAAAAAAAACTTGCGAGTTAGCGACAGTTACCAAATTTATATATTTCATGTAAAATTTAATCATGTTTAACATATATTTTTTTCAAAAAATTAAAGTGGGATTAACAATGTGAAAATATCGAATTTGTAACATCCCATACATTCTCTCCATACAAAGCGTAACTAAGTAGACAATAAATTATTAAGTATCTACCTATATTATTTCGAACGCAATCTTTACGAATTTGAATTAAGAATGTGACGTATTGTACTTTAAATTACTTTTGTGGCTATATACGGCTAGGACGTACGCATTTTGTAATATACATATATTCGTATTATTACGTAGGTAGTTGTACCACAGCGATTTATATTGTAGCCATAAACATAGCTCGAAGAATCGCTAAACTTAAGTGGCAGTGGGCAGGACACATCGCCCTTAGAACTGACGGCCGATGGGGCCGAAAGGTTCTCAAGTGGCGTCCGCGGACCGGAAGTCATAGTGTAGGTAGGCCTCCAACAAGATGGAGCAACGACCTGATGAAGGCAGCGGGAACGCATTGGATGCGGATGGCGCAGGGCCGATCTGTTTGGCGAGCCTTGGGGGAGGCCTATGTTCAGCAGTGGACGTCTTTCGGCTGAAATGATGTTGATGATGATAATGATGATGATGATGATGATACCTACTAGAAGTGATAGTGTCTTTACAGTGCTCTGCCCTTATTTCAGGACACAATTATAATCTGAAAACGCGAGAGGTATGGATAAATACCTATTATTTTGTTAAATGAACTAAAATTACGCCGGCTGTGTTATGGCTACAATGTAAATCGCTGGTATGTACAACTAGGTACGTAATAATACGAATATCTACCTATTATGAGATATATTACAAAATGCGTACGTCCTAGCCGTATATAGCCACAATAGTTATTTGTTATAAAAGGGGGGAATGTTGTATTTTACCTGCGAGTGTCCATTTGAAACACAAGCTTTCGAAAGGATTCTATGATTGACCACGAGCGAAGCGAGTGGTTCAAAAATAGAATCCTTTCGATAGCGAGTGTTTCAACACACGAGACATAAAATAACTTTTCACCCGTGTATAACACAAAACTTTTCACCTCACTACAGCTAGGAAAATAAGAATAAAAGGGTTTGTACTATCAATTATTATTTATTTATTCACTCGAATCACTAATTTTTAATAACAAAATAAGTAGAAAAACAAGCAAATATTTAAAGTTGACGGCTTAATTGAAAAGTTTTGACTTAAGTTTTTCTTTATTATTTCGGATGCGTTTTGTTCGCACATCGACTTACTTGGACTGTCAGAACATTTTATCCGTTTTTACAACAAGAATGAAGGTTAATGTTGAATGCTGATACTTATGAATTAAAATAAAGTTGTAAGACTGTTTAGTGTTTTTTACTCGATGCAATTCATTAATTGTGATGTTAAAAATTCAGCACTTTTAACGTTTTACGTTTTGTTAGCTGTCAAATATCACTTAAGCTGCCTTCAAATGTCAAAACTCTTTCTTCACATGTGGATAAAAAGCGATTTTCTCAATAGATGTCAAACAAACAAAAAGGGCTTTCCGAGCTAGTGAGGTGAAAAAGTAATTTAAAGTGCAATACGTCACATTCTTAATTCAAATTCGTAAAGATTGCGTTCGAAATATATAGGTAGATACTTAATAATTTATTGTCTACTTAGCTACGCTTTGTATGGAGAGAATGTATGGGATGTTACAAATTCGATATTTTCACATTGTTAATCCCATTTTATTTTTTTGAAAAAAATATATGTTAAATATTATTAGATTTTACATGAAATATATAAATTTGGTAACTGTCGCTAACTCGCAAGTTTTTTTTTTTTTTTAAAAACTTTCAACTCAAATATTAACTATTTTTCAAAAGATAAATCAATCATATTTTTTTGAAAAAGCGACCTTAATTATATCTAAAATATATCCAAATTACAAATAAATCGGGTAAGTAGTTTGGCTAGAAAAAAATAAAAATGTTTTTTTCTTTTTATGCATTTTTTTTTTAAACCAGAAACATTTGAGGCTTTATTTTTGGTGAAAGCACTACATTTATGAAGGCTAATAATCCGGCAAAAGGAAAATCATTTTTTCGCTAAGGGCAGTTTTACTATGCTTACCCGGCTATACCCTTTGGAAAAATTCGAAGTTTGACTCTCGACTATTTACACATCCAAAATTAAACTGAACCTACTAGTGATATTTCTGCGAATGATATTTCATGAATAAGAAGTAATTGTAGTTTTTTATTCATGTTACGTTACGATTAGGTATGTTATGTTACGACTACGTACACTAAAATAAAATAAAAATTTCTTATGCTAAGAATGAAAGCTAATCATGTATTTTAACAACGCATAATACACATTGTTTTCTTTTTATTTTATTTGAAACAGAAATAATTTGTCGAAAATACCTTCAGGCGATCAATTATCCAATTGACACAATTCAGTTCGGGCTCTTAATTGATTGATTATGTCTCTTTGAGTTTTGTTTTATATACAAGGACAAAAATAAACGTGCCTACACGATAGACTTAGGAAGGTACAATCGGAGAAACTGAACCTTAGCTAAGACAAAGCATGCAATTGCAGTGGTTACATGACACAAGCAAAATATCACTACGCGGGCGAGCGGAGCGAAAATTTTTCAATTTTCAACGTCTCTAATCTCTACTACGTTCCGCTTTTTATAGAAATACACCCTAGAGCTAAGCAGGGGTGGCCAACTTTATTAGGCCCAAGATTAGATTACTGATGAAAACCTGGGCGATCTACCAATGACATAAACGCAGCAGTTGGCGATCGAATACGTTGCGCAAGTCTGTACTAGGTATGTAGTTATATTTTTTGCCTTGCCACGATCGACTGGACTAATAGCCGCGATCGACCAATTGGCTACCCCTGCCCTAAAGAGTAGAATTTCTCTCACATATTATCGTTGCCGCTTGTAGTAGTATTATTGGTCACTATTACCAACGGACATTTATGAAACCCCGCTCTAGACTTTACATTTATCAAATGTGTGTCAAGTTAATAAGCGATATTAGGAGAAAAACATCCAACAGAATCTTTTCATTTCTGATCAAGCGAGCGCGAAGCGACTCCGTTTCAGCTTGTTCAATAGTTTTTGTTTGTGTGCCCAGTGGATATACAGAAGGATATTATCCTCCTGTTTTCCTCTGCAGGTCACATTTCTCAACCGATTTCCGTAAAATTCCGTGAGCAGGTTCGATAACTATGTAGAATTTTTTGTCAATTCAGCATTTGGATTTTTTACAAAATGGCGGAGCCTGGCTTGAAAATCTAAAAAATTACATATTTCAGCCATTTTGAAAAACTTACGAGGTCACGGAGTCACTTTGTCCTAGCTTTGCTCAGCAAAGCCTTTCTATTGAAGGATTGTGTCCTGTACCTCATAAGCTTGCTCAGCCTTAAATAGACAGTTCAGTCAATCAATTAATCAATCAGTCAATCTCTATCCTACACATATCTCCGGCTTATACATTTCCCACCGCTAGACGTAACCCTCGTCTTCTTAGAACGAGAGGACATGTTGTTCCCAGTGTGCAGTTCTCAATCTGCACTAGGTCCGTGTGACAACTACAACCCCACGTGGGCCCTGTGCGGATTGTGAACTTCCCACTCATCTCATAGATTTTTTGAAATGCGGTGTAATCTCGTACTTGAATTCCAAAAAACTCAGACCCCCGGATTAGAACCCGGGTTCTATGAGTATAACGGTATTAAAATTTAGTATCCTTATCTATAGGATTTGCTCACCCGACGGCCAGACAAGATCAAAGATAGCTCATACCCTCCTTGTATGTCTATTTACCTGAATAAGCTTATAGCGTAGGACGTGCGTGGGCAGTCACTATTTAATTGCTGAGGTTCTTCCACAATAACATGAAGATAAACTTTATAATTTCTGCTGGTTGTAGTTTTACATTTACTCCCACTACTTGAAGGAGTTTATCTGAAATTAACCTTCTCAAGCTGTCTGTTAGAAAGTAATAAGTACCTAATAAGTTAATCATGAATATGGATGTCGATGTGATGAAGATAATTGATATTGTTACATGATGCTGTTTGTGGCAAAACTCTGCTATACGGCTTTACGGAATCGTGCCAAAATATACAGACTAAAAAGAATAATAAGCGAAATGGGTTAGTACACAATTATTTGTTCACGTCTCTCCTGTGGATATGGCAAAAGTTAGGGTCTATACTAATCCAATATATATAAGTAAAGTCTACATAGGTATGTGGGACGCCTAGTCAACTATCGGCCTTTGAAATAAATGTTAAGTTTGCTGACTGGAAGGGTCTGCTTAGATGCTTTATTACCTACGTAAATATTAAATGGAGCGTCGCCTTGGTTGCAGGTTGCGGGAACGGCAAGCACCTCAGCGTGAATCCGTCCGTGTTCGCGGTGGGAGGCGATCGGTGCACGCGGCTGACAGCGCACGCGCGGCATCACAACAATGAGGTATAGTATACTATAGTACTTACTTGTTTAAAACTTTCATTCTCTTCTGTGATTTTTCTTCATCGTTAGCCGTAATAGCCCGGCCACGACTGCGCGGCCGGCAGCGCGGTGAGCGTTTTATCAGTTCATTGCGTTTGCCGTAGGTAACCACGGTGCCGTGAACGTCTCGGCCGCGCAATGAACAGAGAAAACGCTCGCTACGGCGTCGCCAGTGCGAAGTCGTGGCCGAGCCATAAGACTATCCACTACTGGATAGGCCTGCCCCAAAGAACACACAATAACCGGTCCTACGCCGCCCGCATCCATCCTCCTGCAACCTTTGCCAGGTTATCATTCCACCTTGTGATAGAAATCCGCTGATCAAACCAAAATGTATATTTCATTGCCGTCAACTATGTATGTTAAATCCACTGGAATCATCTATTTAACAAAGTAGTTTTACCATTTTTATTAACAGTTCCTACATCTGAATAAATACCATAAGGCTGATTGTCACATTGAGTTGTGAGTGAAAATAGTCTTTGATGTTTTAAGTCATACAACTGACATTGAAGAAATTCCTTTACCACCCGTAAAGGAATTTCTTGGTCGACTATACCTACTCTGACAAATGACTCCAAAAACAGAAAAAACGCGCGGAATACTCATCACTTCGATCTACTCGTGATCTTTGTTTTGGATTGAAGATGCATTATCCGCTGAAGGACTGATCATAACATCATTTTATTTTTTATGCTGTTTCTAATCCTTACAAATAATACAAAAAAGTAACTGAGATGAAATTTGGTATGAAGACAGTTTGAAACCCTGGGAAGAACATAGAATACTTAGTTTTTTAGCCCGGAAAAATTGTATAGTTCCCGCGGGATAGCGAGAGTCGCGGGCAACAGCTAGTTTTTTTATATTCTAAGCTTCTATCCTGATGGACCAATCGCCCCGATTCCAGGTGGTGGCATGTGACAACCTGTGCCTCCCATTCCGCGACGAGTCCTTCGACGCGGTGCTGTCTATAGCCGTGGTGCACCACTTCGCCACCGTGGAGCGCCGCGCCATGGCCTTGCGAGAACTGGCCAGGGTCACCAGGATCGGGGGCCGGCTGCTGCTCACTGTCTGGGCCATGGAACACGAGGGACGGAATTTCCATTCACAGGTATGGACGTTTCCGACACACTACACGTATAGATATCGCCACGAGAGTGGAGTTGAACGATTACACACACAGCTACATAAAGTACTGATTGCAAAAAAAGTAGTGAGAGAATGAAAATGTGCGTTATGATCTTATGATGAAATACTTATGCTATTGATATATACCTTTCTTTTTTCATATAACCTATTTTTGAAATGAAACAATTTGAAACTGATAGAAATACAGATTCACAACAAGAAAAAATATATTTTATAAATAGCGAAAAACTGTTGAGTCTCTTGAACTTGCTATCGGTATGAATAAATTTCAAAATACCGCTGTCATTTCAATACAAGACATGTTGTTGTGTGCGTGACTTCAACTCTCATGGCGATAACTAATATAGCATGAGTGTACGTATACAAATTGACCTTTACTCCGCCACGCTCCCTCGGCTCTCAAGTCTGCCTATAGGGCATTAAACTATCACAGACGTTCAAAAATGTTGAGGCATAGTTTCTTCTTTTTAGCTTGAGAATAGTAATATACAAGTAATACACTCAGGGACAAATTTAGAGGAACGCATACTTAATGCTTGACCAGGAAAAATAGAAAAAATAAAAAAAAATAAAGTTCCACTTTTTTTTGCGTTCCTCTAAATTTGTCCCTGAGTGTAGTTGAGTAAGTATAGTAATTTCTTCTTTTTAGCTATGGGACAGCTGCTAATCATAGGGCGTCCCCACTACCCTCCAGTTTCCTAAAGGTCGCACGCCTTATGAATAGTATGTGGTGACTTTACATTTATTTGCTTCATTATTTATTTCAGGATGTACTGATCCCTTGGCACCGGCCCGCCACGCTGTGCCCACCCACACCAGCGCCACGCCGCTTCCTCTCCGTTGATCATGACCAGTGAGTATCCTCCTCCCTTGGCTTGTACTAAGTTTAATATTCACTCTCTTTATTTGCTGAAGTCAACTTACTCATGATTTTCATTTGTTTTTCTAGCAACTTGGAGCCGTGGAAGAGTCGCGAGGGTTCACCAGGTTCCTCGTCGCTGTCGTCACCCAACGAGACGTGTTACTCGTTCGTCCGTCGCGCGCTGCAACGGCTTGCCGGCCGCCGTTCGTTCCTGCCATCATGGGGTCTCGCAGCCGGCCGCATCCCACCAAGACCTTGCCTACGCCCCGAGCCCCCTGCCGCAGACTTGCCCATCGAACTCCGAAGGCTTGACGAAGCTCTCCCACCCAGACTCGTCACGCAACAATCCGACGCCTCAAACACCACAAAATCTCGAAGCCTAACAGATATCGCTGACGTTGAACGACGGGCTCTAGTCCGATCCCGCTCCAGTCTCCCCAGTTTAGATGCGGGCGAGAACGAACCTCCACCCAAGGAACCACCACCACCAGAAGCCGTTGAACCACGAAAGAAACCACGCTTAGTTAAACAAAAGAAATCCATTAATGAGGATGACGCGGATGAGGATTTAGATAAGCCGACAGACATGAAGAGCATGGTCGAGGAAATGCCTAATTTTAAAATTCATACGCCCAGGCTATCATCAAAGAAACTCGGCGTATTTAAACAGACTTCTCTCAATGAGGAGCTGATGTCCGTCGAACGGTTACGTGAGAAGGAGCATTTAAGGAAAAATATCCAGAAGCAAGCGTCACTTAACGAGGAATACCTATATCGTCGACCTGGGGCTCTGGACTCATTACGCGACTCAATATTCTCTACGTCAGCTAATACGGCAAAGAAATTCCAATCACTCAAAAACGGCCTCACTAGTAAGTTCAAAACGTCTACAACGAATATAGATAAAGTAACCGTGTTCGTGAGAATGCTTCAGGGTTGGAAAAACCATGGACCGGTGCCAGAAGTTCCTACACCAAGCGACAATAATACTGGAAGTGAGAAAAATTTCCCGGAGAGAAGACATTCGAAGGAAGATGGCTCAGACTCCTCTAAAGATAGCAGTCTACAAAGTGATACTAGTGTTGATTCTGAGGACAGTTTTGCATCAGTGATTTATGTTCCCAAAGCTGATGGTTCCGGTGATCCCTTATCTCCAACGCCACTATCTCCCGGACCAACGTCACCTAGACTCAAAGTGTCATCTGTGCCCACTTCCCCAAGAATGAAAAGCTCACCAGGCCTACCGTCTCCAAGAATAAAACAAGCCTTCCCATTGATTCGCCCACCGGCGTCACCTAGTGCTGTTCAAGCTTCCGGGTCTGTCAACAAAATACTAGTAGCACAATATAGTCTCAAAAATTATACTACGTCAAGTGCCGTGTGTACTGTTCCTCTGAAACCACAATCAAAAAGCCAACCAAATTCCCCTCCAAAATCTGATTCAGACGAAAAACTAGGCAAACCATTAGTCACATTACCTGAACCACTTCCAATTATAAACAAAGTACCAGCTCCAATCGAAATATTTGAAGAAATAGATCCCATACCACCGATAAAAGAAGAGGAAGAGACAACACCATCGGATGTTACAAAGGAATTGCTGGCAGAAATCAGTAAAGATATTGAGGTAATTCATAAATTAACAGCTGAAAATAACCAAATGCTACCACGAGTAATTCTACAAGATGTAAAACCATATCCGAAGATCACGTTACAAACAGTTACGGAACTGCCAGAAATACCACAATTTAGGCCGAAAGAACCGCGTAAATCACCAACTAACGACAATTTAGATTCAAGGGCTGCAGATCGAAAGCGAAAAGAGAGGATAAAACAGATCAAAGAAATGCTTAATAAGGGCATTCCACCAACAAATGTTAACAGCAGCAAAAGGCCACCTTTCCCTATCGTTCGTGTTAATAGAAAATCGGAAGCTATCGCGAAGAGCCATCCTAAGCTGATGTCCCTGGAACTATTCAACCCAGCTACTGATGATGTTGATAGTGACTCTAGTGGAGTTTCTTCACCCGACTCTGTCGACAGCGTCATAAGTGTCGTCCCGGAAGAATTGCGAAAAACTGCAATGGAAAAAGGTAAGGCAAATGACATCAATGATTTTAGACGCATGAACTGACATCGTTCGTTATTAATACTTACTTATATTTGTATTTCTCATCATTACAGATCTGCCCAATCCTTCAATAGTCGAGCCTAAAAACGAGAAAGAAGAAATCCAACAAGCAAAATCTCCATCAGTGTCGCCAGCTCCGCAAAATCTGTTGGAAGCTGCAGCAGAAGTCGCAAATTCTTTAGATGAGACCTGCGAAACTGTTATACAATCCAGCCCAAGGTCAAAGAGAAAACTCTTAGAAAAACTGGAAAGTACGGAGGCAATGGCTATCGTTCAAGGGGCATCAAGTAGTAGTAGCAGTAGCAATTGGAGCCTTAACAAGCTATCTCCTGGTGATCTCAGAATTTTGGAAGACAAGTCACGGTCACACACTAGCTCAAGTGGGGGCAGCTCATCTAGTCTAGAACGATTGTCACCAGGTAGAAGGTCAAAAGATCGATCACCAAAACTCGGAAGTACAAGCAACTCTACCTGGAGTCTCAATAGATTATCTCCTAATAGACCCGAGGGACGATCATTAGACGAAAATCTCAGCAAGAGCCACAGGAGTCCAACGAGAATACCCTACGATTCAGTATCTATGTCCAGCACTGATTCTGAAAAATCAATATCTAAATCAGAGAGCTTTAATAGAATACAAAATGAGCCTCTGATAACATGCAAGTCAGACATGTTAGCTAAGGACGACGACTGGATGACTGATCAGCAAGAACGCGGTCATCATTTGACTGAATTTGCTGAAAAACTTAGTGAGAAACTTCTGCAGGAAATTGACCAGTACTCAAAACGAATCAATGAAGAAGACTTTGATTTACCCAGCAGCAGTAGTAGTGAAAAAAGTATATCATTAAGGCTGAAACGAGAAGAGGAAGATAGAAACACCCAAAAGATCCTTGATGAGCTCTCAGATAGTTTACAGCACCTCGACGATCCATATATTAATAAAATGGGATCTGAAATTAAAGGGTTAAATAAATTAAGCGCTGAAATTCAAGAAAGACAGAAATATATAGCATCTTTAAACGACTCGCAAGAGACGGATTTAACTAAGCTATTCCCGAAATGTGGATCGAAATTAAAAAGCAAAAAGAGAGCTAAAGATGTCGATCCTATTATAAATAAATACAGAGAACTTAAGAAGAGCATGAAAGTAACGAGTGAAGAGGACATATATCTCAACAACTGTGCCAACATCCACTACAACGTAACGAAACACATTACGGACGACAAACTACCCGATATAGAAACTAAAAACCCAGATGACGATAGCGCTATATGCTCGAGCAACGGAAACCCGGAGATAACAATCGACTCTGGGGCTTATGACACTAGCCAGTCACTGGAAACCGGCTACTCTCTCGAGTCAGAGATAAGCGTCGACTCGCTATGCACCAGTACCGACAAAAGATCTTCGCTAAAAGTCGGGCAGTCGACAGATTCCAGCGACTTAGATAAGATGGAGATAAGTCCAGAGTCCATCACTTCTCGTTCCAGTGCCAGCACCGCGCCATTGAAGTCTGGATTTTCTATTGAATCAAGCGACACCTATGCGGGTAGTGATTGGAGTCGGCGAGATAAAACTGGCAGTACAGCGTCTCTCGGCTGCGCAAGTTTAGCTTCCCTTCCTTCGTGCAGCGAATACTCTAAGGATAGGAAGTTGTTGGAGACTCGTTCGTCGTCGGAGGACACGGCCACGGCGCCGGCGCCGCTGCGAGCTGTGCCGCACGCTCCGCTGCTGCCTTCTCTCAGCGACGGCTCTGACAGTTTGCCCTCCGAAGGCGGTGCCGTCACCTACCACAGGTACTACCACGTCTTCAAGAGAGGGGAACTAGACCAACTCATCGAGCAATACGTAGAGAGCCTGCACGTTGTCTCCTCGTACTACGACCAGGCGAGCTGGTGTGTGGTTGCAGAAAAAGTTCAAGTGTGGACTATTTAATGCGTCTTTATATAACAATAATATTTGTGCTGCAAACAAGGCACTAGTTGTCGTTGGCATCCAAGTGACCTTTTTAACGAACTCCTAAGTGAGTGTTGAGGCATTTAACGGACCTTATTAAGGCGAACCCTGAACGAAATTGCCAAAAGCGAAGCTTTTGTTTTTAATATACCTACTTATTATTAGGCGCTCTATACTGGTTTAATAGTTGTTATCTATACTTTGTCTAACTCGCCCTCGGAAAGTGATTACTCCATCGAGCTCCAGACATTAAGGGCATTAGTATTCGGTGCGAGACTGGAACTCGCATAAAATGAAAACTAAGAGCTTTAAATAGTGAAAATTAAATATAATATAATATATACTTCAGTGGCTCAATAATGTAAGCTATTTCATAGCTTAAACCCATCAGGTATCTGTGGTTACCTTGAAGAGTCCTGTTCGGGTTTATGTCGTCGTCCGAAATTAAATTATTTATGATCCGAAATTAAAATTTATTACGACAATAACATAAATAGCAACGAGCAGGAAATTATCAGCTTAAAGGACGGCGACATAAACTCTCTAGATCTATATCATGTTAATACTTCTATTTTAATTTGTTTAACAATATTGAACTGAGCTGGCCTCTTGTAGGATCGGGTTAAAAAAGATCGACTCATGGGTCCATTCATCTCGCCCGTATCGCTGATTCTATGTATAATTCTTATACTAAATTCGGACCATTTAGTGAGGTTATAGATTTAGTCATTGTAGTGGCATACGAACCCTTGCCTATTGTAATATCTATTCGAAAGTACAAATACACCCATCAACTTGTTCAATACTCAAATGTAATACATGAACCTAAGAACAAGTTTACACGTTATTACACTTCTGCTCACAAGTTGAGTCAACAGCAGACATAGCGAACGGGAATAGAGAGCTCAATAAGACTACACATTACTTGCAAGAGATTGAAGTAAAGTTTTATGATTGACATTTTTAAATTATTGCATGCCTTCTAAAAACCTTTTCTTTTGAGGATTATGGGCGTGCCGCGTCAACAGAGTAAAGTGTTTCTAACTTTCTTAGCTTCTTGGTGAGCCCCATTTTGGGGGCCTATGGGAATTAAGTATCCCCTAATGCGAATTAATTGTATGTACACTTTTTGAGCTCTTCATCTGCGTTATTATTCTGCTGCTGACTGTCATTTTTTTACAAAATGACGACTTATATCACAGCGGTGAAATTGTTCAACAATATAGAATCTCGTAATTTAACACTTTAACCGCTCCAATATCAGTCGTAATATTGTAAAATGTTAAGTGGATTTGTTGAGGTTCTTCTGACAGCCACTTGTAGAAGTCACCTTCAAGTCATTGGAGCTCATAAAGCGTACATATAAGAAATATGAAACTTCAGATGTTTATGACTTACGCTATCCCGCAAAAACGGCTGAAATTCGGCACAAAGATAGTTTTATCTGGATTAACACGTGGAATACTTTTTATTCCCTTAAATTGATAGTTCACGCGGTGTAGCTAAAAACTAAATATCCGCAGACGAAGTCGCAAGCAACAGCTAGTAATTAATAAAATCAAAATTTTATATAGATAACATATTTTCAGCCAAAATAAAATATACACAAATAGAAGTATACTGGTTATACAATACACAATGCAATAAGAGTTTTAATACTTATATTGCATTCATTCTTAGTTGTCTTATTTAGTTAACATCTTTCTAACCTCAAAATGCATCATTTTTAGCTAACACTTTGGATACCATGTTAACTTTCTGTCTGGAATTGCTATATTTATGATAAAATAGCTACTTATTTTAGCTAAAAAATACATTTTGAGGTTATAAACTTATTTATGTTTACTAAATAAGACAACTAAGAATGAATGCAATTTAATAAATATTTGGGAGCTGTTTGGGATACCGTCGCAAAAGGATTTAGTGTAGATTTTGGTGGCTTTTGATATTTTATATTAAAGTTAGCTGTCAGGAGATCCTAATTAAGCCACTTCATTCCCAAGACTACGGCAAATTTTCAGCTCCTGTGGAGTGCTATAAGAATGACATCTTATTATTGAATGGCATCCTAATATTTTATAGACTGAGTTTAGTCGAATTTTGTCGTAGTCTGTTATAAAAATAATAATTTGCAAACAGTACGTCAAATACGAATATAACTTATGTGAATAACGAATTTTAATTATTTTTTTATGACATACTTATTAGTTGGTAAATTATACATAAATTTAATTAGTGTAATTTCAAAATAAAAACCGCGAATTTCAATATAAATAGCATTGTCGTTATTTGTAAAAGGCACCACTCGTCTCACATAGTCAAGGATGGCAATATTGGTTACGCGGTACACTATGATTAACTGGAAGTATTTGGTATCGATCAATGTAAATAATCGCTATAAGTATATAAAGGCTATTAGAAAATAATTATGAAGAAAATCAGTGAGATTAAAATTAATATATTAGATTAGTCACATCCACACAATTCATATTTCTTCAAAACAAAGAATCTCATGTTACCAGAGGAGAAATGTGAATTGGGTCGCAAATGCGTAGATCTCATACTTTGTCATTAGGATTGTATGCAATTAGTAAATACTACTGGAACGTAGCGGATAGGAAGGTAATATAACATGCACAACCGTTTCTAAGTTAACTAATTTAATATATTATGTACATGCATAAGTCTTCATTGTAAGTCAGTGCAAGCGCTAATTCGAGTTTGGCGAATACAATTAAGTGGCCTGGCAAATTATTCACCAGATTATCCAAATAAGTTATCGTGTTTCAATAATCTGCCATAAGTATTTCATATTTGTAAATACAATCCGGATATAAGGACCAAAACAAGCTAAGCTACTTAGTTGTGTTTGCCAATTTGTAACTACCCCACAGTATTCTCTAAATAAATACATTTCATATCGAATAATCAATTAAAAAATGTCAAAACTATCTATTATTGTAAGTAAATAAATTTAATTTTTAAATTTTATGATTATGCCTGGATGGCGTTAAATTTGTTTCATTGAAAGTTGTGAAATTTTACCATATCAATGCTTTTCGGGGTATAGAAATATTTATAATTTTCCTATTTTTGTAATTTGTATACGTAAGCATAATTTAATTTTAGTGCGTTAGTTTTGATTGCAGGTGTCATTTGCACAGGGGTTTTATAAAACTGGCACTTGGCTGATATTATGTACTATCTACGAAACCTCGTCGACTACCAAAACATCACCTCTATTCACAATAATTCATTGAAACAGACTTTAAAACTTGCCCGTTAAGGTACATATTTCAATACAAAGCAAAGTAGCGGATACCTCCTATTCATAGGTGCGGTTAGAATACGATCCCATATTTGTTGACCCTGAATGGACAACCTGATAATTCATACACTTATATAAATGCAAAAGTATGTTTGTGTTTTTTTTATTTGTTTGTTTGTCTCTTTTTTGATTTCGAAACGGAACGACCGATTAACCTGATTTTTGGATTAGACATAGACTAGAAGAAAGGCCGGTGAGTGACATAGCCTACTTTTCATTCTCAAGTAATCAAATCTCTATCTACACTAAGGACAAATTTAGAGGAACGCAAAAAAAAAGTGGAACATTCTTTTTTGTTTTTTTTTTTCTATTTTTCCTGGTCAAGCATTAAGTATGCGTTATGCTAACTTTTTTATGCGTTCCTCTAAATTTGTCCCTGAGTGTCTAAGCACGGGCGAATCTGTGGCAAAGTCACTATTATTAAATATTTTTAGTTTTTATTTATACAATCAAACAGGATAGAAATATGAACTGACTAAATAATTGATATCGTGCAACAAGTTTGAATTGCAATGAATTTTAAAATACTTTTTAAGTACTAGACGACATTACAAATCGCTCCCTAAGCCACTACAACACCCCTAATTTTTTCTGGGCCTCGAACGCCCACAACCCCTTTATTATCGTTATCGCCCACTTTGAGAAAGACTGAATTAGAGACCACGAGGATTTGAATTATCAGGTCGCACATTATCGTCATTCATTCCTGGTCGACTATTACAGGTCGTGTTTTAACCGCACCCTCATTGCTCTAAAACTAAAAGCTTTGTCAAAAGATAACCTTAATTCTCCACTACTGTGACCAAAGGGACACCTAAATTATAACTCGCGTCATGATAAAATAGAAATAATTAGTCGTTTGAAATAGCCTCAACAAAATTAAATAACCCTGCAGTACTTAAGTAAAATATCCTTAGAAAGAGAAAGCTTCACACAACCGCGCTCGGATAGATTCTTACACGCGGCAACAGTTTAAGGTTGTCCACTGTTCAAGCTGCACGAACCAGTCAAGGAAACTGAATCACGTACCAGGGTGATCCCTTTTCATTGGAAATGTCAAGCTAATATTCCATACATCTGCCAAAGTAATCATCGTGTAATTAGTTGTGAAAAGGTTTCACCCTGGTAGGTACGCGATTCAGTGTCCTTGACTGTACATTAACACATTTCGCTCCGGCAAAGTCCCGCTAAGCCCTTACGCTTTGCCGGCCGAAATAATTATGGTCACGGATGAGTCTCCCTGGCAAAGGAGTACGTATTCTGTTGGCGCGCATGCGTGTCACTGGCTTTGGAGTAAAGTAATATTTTTTTGATCACAGACGTTGTGTCACTCTGGCTCTGAATCTGTTAAGGTCCGTAGCGCAATTGTGTGAAGCTTTACCTACGTGGGATATTGGCTCCAAGACAAGTGTCTGTGCTCTATTTGTAATGAACACAAATATGTCATGCTCATGTTATCATCGACCGATCTTGTATATACATATTTATATAAATTTTTATTGCTGGAATGTTGGCTTAATCTGTGATATATCTGATAGATGGGACACAGATCCCGTACCGTTATCTTATCACTGTCACAATTCACTATGAACTATCGAAGGTACTATGAGAATAAACTATGATGTTCTATAGATATTGCATCGCACAAGCGAGCATTGCCGGTTGTAGTTTAGGTCGTGACCATACATTACTTTATTGTTGTTCTCTAGTGTGCTTACTTTACTGGTGTACTGACGCATTTTTATTGAGTTTCAATTTTCAATTCATGAATTAAAATCACTTAAGCTCTAAACGCACCGTAACGGTGCGGTGGCGGTGACGGTTGTAATATTCTAACTTGTATGAACGGTTGTGCGGTACCGTACCTCGAAGTCGTTCATACAAGTTAGATTCGCCACCAGTGGCGTAGCTACCGTAGGGCAAGCGGGGCAGTGCACCGGGGCCTCCAAGCTCAGGGGGCCCCTCGGACTTGCAAACTATAAATGGCGGACCTATGAGAAACGCGGCTATAAAACGCTAACTAGTGAATTTAAAGTGCATTCATCCTTACTTGTCTTATCATGTAAACAAACACGGGTTGGGGTCCTAGTATATTTTTTGCCCCAGGGCCTTTGGTTAACTAGCTACGCCACTGTTCGCCACGCCTCCGCTGTCTGTGCGTTAGGAGCTTTAATGTTGCTTCATGGTATTTCCTAATATTATTAAGTAAGGCATAAATTCGATGAAAAGTACTTCCTGTAAATAAATGTATTTAAAGGAGGTCATCATTGTTTGTTTGTGCGTGTATAGTAATCTATGACCTACTGAACCGACCTCAAAAATTGTTGTCTCCAATAGAAAGCTTCACAGATTAACTTGGATTAAATATGTTTTATCCGGAAAAATGCTTTTTCGCGGGACGCGGTTGCGATCAATAGCTAGTCTGTTATAAATTGAAACCTAAAACATTTAGTGCAGTTTCCGCTTTCCCCGTTTTTCTATTTTATTACTTGATGTAACCATATCGCAATCCTCTCCACAGTCCCATGTTGGGCGCCACTTAAACTCCTTTAACAATATCTTAGAAAAAAGTAAATTGTGACATTGTAAGTGACTTATCAAAACGGGATCGTGTGATATTATTTGTTTTTCGACCGCTTGATATTCCGTAGGAATGTTTTATTGCTATTTTGTATAATTGGCGACATTTAGTACTTAAAATATAATCAATACACAACGCATGATTTAGATAAGAAACTTCGTATAGAATAATGGACTGTTTATAATTGTTTTTCATTTATTTTCGAGGCACCTGCGTACTGTATTAACTTATGAAATGTCATAGTTTTCTTCATATCACGAAGTTACGATGAGGCTCTTAGTTGAGTCGAATTTTTACGCCTACCGTTCGGATATGAGAAATGTATAACATAACACTAATATAACAAGAAATACAGTAATACATTGTAAGCTTGTGTCGTACTGTATACATTATACTAGGTGAGAACCTTCACAATAAAATGAAGACTTCAATAAGTTCATTGTTTTATTTTGTTTTGGGTGAATCAACTCTTTTGTGTCGTTTACTCTGTCCCCGGTTGTCCAAGGAACAAAATTTGCGTAACCATAGCAACGGATGTTACTAAAAAGTTGATTCACCCTTTTCCGTATCGATTGAAAGTCACTCTCGTTTTTGTCAGTGTCATTAATCTTTTCCCATGCATAGTGCATATAGCGCACACGTAAATCTACACAAAGATTCCACCTTGATCTCTTTACAATATGGTAGAAAATCCATTGAATTTTGAAAAATATGCTTTGCTTTTAAATTAATCCTTCATAGTAAACATTAAAACACAATGATTAATTTTGTAGTAGCGTATCTAAGTAGACGGGGCCTGGAAAAGGGTTAAATAAGGAAACGCGGTTGATAATTAAATAATTTTAAACAAAATTCAAGTTAATAAATGTGTTTATTACTCTTACATTAGAATAAATACAAAACAAATACTAAAAGGAAGTAAAAAATCTGCTTTAGAACACTACAGACAGTTTTCTGTAACAATAACTCTTTAAATTTTTAAACCAAAATTTTCTAGAAGCTAAGAAATTAATGTGAAGGTAAAGTATAAATCTTCACAGGTGAATTTTTCGCTTCGAGCCATTACATTAAATTTGAACCTTAATACTATGACGATACCGTTTGTTTTGAAAGATAAGGGCTCGAAGCGAAAAATTCACCTGGGAAGATTTATACTATAACATAACCGGCATCTTACCTATTAACTATTAGTGTATTTTGCTGTCATAAATGTATCAAAATGTACATAACCTAGCACACACGCAAAGTCTTGAAAACATTTTCAATTCGCTCAAGTGTCGTGTAGTATTTAGTATCGAATGAGTTTAATGCCTTTAGTTAGTACCTAATTTAATTAGTAACATTACGGTAGTAAAAAGCATTGCCAATGCCATTCATGCAATTTTATATCGTTGACGATACCTAGTTTAAATCTGCAAGAAAAATCGATCAAAGTTGCTGCAAACGGAACGAGTTTGAAGTAGGAATGGCGATTCTTTCCGGGATAGATCGATTCTTGAATCGATTCAAATCAAAACCTTATAAATCGATTCACAAAAAAATCGAAGTCTTAAACATCGATTTGCCGACGCTGACGTTCAAAACATTATAGGTGAAAAACTTAAGAAGATGACCTGTTGTACATAAATGTAGTAGTGCACAAAATTGATATGGAGCTTATGTCATTTCTCTAATTTGGAACGTCAATTTGTTTATACGGACACGTTACTACTACATACAACAGGTCATCTTCTTAAGTTTTTCACCTATACAGATATAGTGCATTGTATTTCGATCGGGAAAAGTCTGATTTCAATCAGAATACGACGGCACCCGAAGTGTGAATCAATTATTGTATTAAATGAGTGACAATTTCATATCAATTAACATGGAACTTTTTTATTTATGTATTTATGTACATGTCAAAATGAAGAACTGAAGCTAATTCAGAGAGCACGATAAATACGAACTTTTCCGATAAAATACAATGGGAAACCATCATGCACTATACTTGGTTTTTTTAGCATTAGAAAGAAGGTAAGCGATTTGACGGGTCTTTTTATTGAAAAACACATTTCGTCAATAAACTAATCTGTAATCCAAACTGAACTTTATTGCACACTCAGTTAAGTTCAATTAGCCAGATTATCGATTTTGAGATACGAGCTTTTTTCAAAGTAGTGACGATTTGAAAAATAAGTCACAGCAAATATGTAACAATTAGCAAGGACATAATGGTCATTTTCATTGTTTTGATTTCGTAAGTAATGAAAATGAATACCTACTATTTTATAAAAGCGTTTTTCAATAAATATACCTCAAGATTGTTTACCTTTTTGTAATGCTTAAGGCCCATTTAGATTATACAACTTTCTTGCACATTCCATACAATAAAACATTGCTCAGTCTAAAACTAAGGTTTTTAAGGTTTAGACTGAGCAATGCTTTATTGCCTCAATTTTATTGTATGGAATGTGCAAGAAAGTTGTATAATCTAACTGGGTCTTTAAAGAAGCGAAGTACACATCTGTAACAGGATAGGTGGCCGCCGCAGAGACCCGTGAAAGGTATGCTCAGGTTAGACGAAGTAGGCAGCCAGCTGCGCCATCTTGTCCTTGGGCTGTTTGTTGCGGTGCTTGTTGCCGCGCGAGCGCCCGCCGCGGCCGCGGCCCGCCGGCGCGCGCGCCGCCACCGCGCGGTGCTTCTCCAACTGGAAACAATCACATAATAAATAATACTACATTGTGCATCAAGGGCCGTAAGTAGGGGATTACTAACGAGAGCCTATTAGAAGCCCGACGCCGGAGGCGGAGGGCTTTTAATGATTCGAGTTTGTAATCCCCTTACGGCCCGTGATACACACAATGATTTTCATCACACTGCGAGGAAAAAAATCCGAAAATGAAATTATTTTGTCTCTAAACACTTAAATTAAATAAATAATAGCTACCCGCCAATATAGATTGTCACTTTTTTCTAATCATCTACCATAGATAATGTAAACTGTGTTTAGAATTCAAATGGCCATACGGCCACATTCTGCCAACATGTTACAAAAATACTTACTAAAATTATTGCAAAACTATTTAATATAAATTTAAAATATAAAAAAAAACGAAGTTTCATGAAGCGTAGACAAGTTTTGTGTAGTAAAATTGGTATGTAGCTAAGTTTTAAACATATAAATAAAACGTTGGCTGACTTGAAACCTCCTTCGTCTGTTTGAAAATTTTAAAACTAAAGTTAGAACTCCCTTGGGAAGAAAAACTGTACGTAAATCCATAACTCCCTTAAGAACAAATTAGGCCTTTGAAATTTAGTATACAGGCATGGAATAACGCCATTGACGAGCAAGTGTGATGAAAAATAAATATTAGGGGACAATCTTACACAAATCGACCTAGTCCCAAACCACAGAATATATAATATAGTCTGGTTCACATGTACCATTTTTCGTAAAATTTTTATATACTCTCCGAAAATTACGACCATGGTGTCATTCGATTCGTATTGTCACGTAGAAAGTTTAAGGAAAAGTCCGAAAAGGCGCTGAAAAAAATTACAAAAGTTATAAACAAATAAGTGAAAAAAAAAGTGGGGGTTTGGTTTTTTTTGAATATCTCGAAAAATATTCAAAATTTTTGAATTTTTAAAAAAGATCCAAAGAGATCATCAAATTTCCTAAAAAAAAGTCACGACTCCCGAAGCTGTACCTCTAATATTTATAATTATTACAGAGCCTTGAAAATAGAGCCAAAAACGGGTGGTCTAGCCTTCGCGCGCGTTGCGTCAATCTGACACAGCAACAAAAAAATTATTAAAATATATTAAATATGAAAATTAAGGAATAAAAAAATTCATGTAGTGTTGGAATACATCAATGAACAATAATCCGCGGTGAAAGAATTTTTATCTCAATTTTTACATTAATTATCCATTTGTTAATTAATAAATTTTTCGAAACTCAAAGTTAAGAGGGTTTATACCTGCTGAGCTGGCAACGTTGCATTTTTGTTAGTTTTTCTCGATTATTCCATAAAAATTGAATGAAAATTAAAAATGTTTTGAATACAAATTGTTCTAATATATAAGTTGAACAATTTGTATTCAAAACATTTTTAATATTCATTCAATTTTTATGGAATAATCGAGAAAATAGTTTTTCTCGATTATTCCATAAAAATTGAATGAAAATTAAAAATGTTTTGAATACAAATTGTTCTAATATATAAGTTGAACAATTTGTATTCAAAACATTTTTAATTTTCATTCAATTTTTATGGAATAATCGAGAAAAACTAACAAAAATGCAACGTTGCCAGCTCAGCAGGTATAAACCCTCTTAACATAAAAACCCCAATAATTATCAAACTAAAACCCTAGAATTTTTTTTACTCAGTGAAGTTATTCTTAATAGGCCAATGAATAGATCATCGTTGCAAAAATTCCAAAATGTTAATTATCCACTTTGTTATTAACAATTGAAAATTATAAATTGAAAAAAAGTAAATAAAAATATTCGTTTTTTCTAAATCTTTATTGTTTCGATGTCTAACGGTTAAAAGCTACTTAAAAATAATTTTTTTAAATTCTTTACTGCTATTGTTTAAAAAATTGTTATAAACAAATCCATTGTTTATGAGTGAATCTAAAAATTTATTTTTGTATTATATTTATTGATGAAAATTATGATTTTTAGAAAGAAAACCATTCCTTAAAAAAATTTATTTGTTGCTAAAAAATACGTTTATTAATTAACAATCGTTTTTTGCGACTTAATATTAAAATTAAGGAACCGTTTTTTTTCTAAAAATCATAAATTCTATTGTTCTTTGAGATTTCAAAAAAAAAAAATTTTTTTATCGTTTTTTATTTGTTTATTTAAGAATCAATTTGTTATAGACAAATTAATTTTTTCCATTTATTTTTTTTTAAATACTTAATTTTGTAATAAAAGTAGCCATGTGTGTTTTTTTTTTTTATTTTTTTTCTATTTTTTATATAGCTTTTAATATTTTTATGCCTTGGAACTTGTCTTTTTCATCCGCTCTTTTGGTTTTAAAATTAACTTGTCTTTTTCATCCGCTCTTTTGGTTTTAAAATTATAATAACTTTTAAACTATTGCAGATATGACTATTATGCTTCAAGTCTTTTTTGTTTATTACTAATTAATAAACAATATCAGTCTTTCATTCAAGTTCTAGCTCTATTATTTATTTAATTATTGACTATTATTTATAAAAAAAAAAAAAATTCCAAGTCCTTTCAATACACAACTATTGTTATGCAATAGTTTAAAAGTTATTATAATTTTAAAACCAAAAGAGCGGATGAAAAAGACAAGTTCCAAGGCATAAAAATATTAAAAGCTATATAAAAAATAGAAAAAAATTAAAAAAAAAACACACATGGCTACTTTTATTACAAAATTAAGTATTTAAAAAAAAATGAAAAAAATTAATTTGTTTATAACAAATTGATTCTTAAATAAACAAATAAAAAACGATAAAAAAAATTTTTTTTTTGAAATCTCAAAAACAATAGAATTTATGATTTGCAGAAAAAAAACGGTTCCTTAATTTTAATATTAAGTCGCAAAAACGTATTTTTTAGCAACAAATAAATTTTTTTAAGGAATGGTTTTCTTTCTAAAAATCATAATTTTCATCAATAAATATAATACAAAAAGAAATTTTTAGATTCACTCATAAACAATGGATTTGTTTATAACAATTTTTTAAACAATAGCAGTCAAGAATTTAAAAAAAATATTTTTAAGTAGCTTTTAACCGTTAGACATCGAAACAATAAAGATTTAGAAAAAACGATTTTTTTTTATTTACTTTTTTTCAATTTATAATTTTCAATTGTTAATAACAAAGTGGATAATTAACATTTTGGAATTTTTGCAACGATGATCTATTCATTGGCCTATTAAGAATAACTTCACTGAGTAAAAAAAATTCTAGGGTTTTATTTTGATAATTATTGGGGTTTTTATGTTAACTTTGAGTTTCGAAAAATTTATTAATTAACAAATGGATAATTAATGTAAAAATTGAGATAAAAATTCTTTCACCGCGGATTATTGTTCATTGATGTATTCCAACACTACATGATTTTTTTTATTCCTTAATTTTCATATTTAATATATTTTAATAATTTTTTTTGTTGCTGTGTCAGATTGACGCAACGCGCGCGAAGGCTAGACCACCCGTTTTTGGCTCTATTTTCAAGGCTCTGTAAAAATTATAAATATTAGAGGTACAGCTTCGGGAGTCGTGACTTTTTTTTAGGAAATTTGATGATCTCTTTGGATCTTTTTTAAAAATTCGAAAATTTTGAATATTTTTCGAGATATTCAAAAAAAACCAAACCCCCACTTTTTTTTTCACTTATTTGTTTATAACTTTTGTAATTTTTTTCAGCGCCTTTTCGGACTTTTCCTTAAACTTTCTACGTGACAGTACGAATCGAATGACACCATGGTCGTAATTTTCGGAGAGTATATAAAAATTTTACGAAAAATGGTACATGTGAACCAGACTAATATACCTTGACAAGCTCGTGCGCGGCGCTCGGCGGAACCCTGTCGCAGGGAGCCTCTGCTGTCCTTAACAAGACTGCTTTTAATAAGTGCGGCAAATGCTGACTGCGACAGGGTTCCGCGGACGGTCGCGCACGAGCTTGTCGGACTATAGTACTAACGTACAGAATGGACACGCTCCGCCCCGCACCGATTCGAGTTACCCCACCCCTCAAGGCGCAGATTGCCGGACCCCGCCGGAATCCAGAAGAGTGCGCGCGCGATGTATGTAGGCGTTCGCGTGTACAGACGTGGTCGTGCTTATGTACATTCAAGAACCTAAACAAAGCTTGTTCTATGGGCACTAGACGACGATAAACATACTTATATAGATAAATAAATACTTAAATACATAGAAAACATCCATGACTCAGGAACAAATATTCGTGCTCATCACACAAATAAATGCCCTTACCGGGATTCGAACCCAGGATCTCTTGCTTCGTAGGCAGGGTCACTACCAACGAGGCTAAAGTGGTCGTCAGGTGCCATCTTACTTGGCTATTCGAATAAACAATAATTCTAGATCTTTTTATAGGCGAATTATTTATTCTGTATTTTATGTGGACTCGAGAGAAGTTAACAAGGTATTCCAATAAATAACTATTTGTTGTAATTCATTCGACGACTAAATTGTTAGCAAATAAATTGTCCCAGGAATAATTGATTCGAATGAGAATAATCATTCGATAATTTAATTTGCGTATAATTTGGTTATACTTATTCGTTATTTGTCATTTGAACTAAAACGGTTTGACGGATTCTAATGAAATTTGGCACACAGATAGTTTATAACCTGGATTAACAAATAGGATACTTTTTATCCCGGAAAATTGCATAGTTCCCGCGGGGTAGTGATAAACGTTTTCTGCGCTGATGGAGTCGCGAAACACTGCAATAGGTACTCCGCCGTGCCGAGCCGCGCACTGCTGCCCGCACGCCGCGCGCTGTCAGTGGGCGCGTCGCTACCTGCGTGCTGAAGGCCGGCTCGCAGTAGAGACAGCCGGTCATCTCCGTGAGCGCGGCCGGCAGCGGCGTGCGCTCCGGCCGGTACTCCGCCGTGCCGAGCCGCGCACTGCTGCCCGCACGCCGCGCGCTGTCAGTGGGCGCGTCGCTACCTGCGTGCTGAAGGCCGGCTCGCAGTAGAGACAGCCGGTCATCTCCGTGAGCGCGGCCGGCAGCGGCGTGCGCTCCGGCCGGTACTCCGCCGTGCCGAGCCGCGCACTGCTGCCCGCACGCCGCGCGCTGTCAGTGGGCGCGTCGCTACCTGCGTGCTGAAGGCCGGCTCGCAGTAGAGACAGCCGGTCATCTCCGTGAGCGCGGCCGGCAGCGGCGTGCGCTCCGGCCGGTACTCCGCCGTGCCGAGCCGCGCACTGCTGCCCGCACGCCGCGCGCTGTCAGTGGGCGCGTCGCTACCTGCGTGCTGAAGGCCGGCTCGCAGTAGAGACAGCCGGTCATCTCCGTGAGCGCGGCCGGCAGCGGCGTGCGCTCCGGCCGGTACTCCGCCGTGCCGAGCCGCGCACTGCTGCCCGCACGCCGCGCGCTGTCAGTGGGCGCGTCGCTACCTGCGTGCTGAAGGCCGGCTCGCAGTAGAGACAGCCGGTCATCTCCGTGAGCGCGGCCGGCAGCGGCGTGCGCTCCGGCCGGTACTCCGCCGTGCCGAGCCGCGCACTGCTGCCCGCACGCCGCGCGCTGTCAGTGGGCGCGTCGCTACCTGCGTGCTGAAGGCCGGCTCGCAGTAGAGACAGCCGGTCATCTCCGTGAGCGCGGCCGGCAGCGGCGTGCGCTCCGGCCGGTACTCCGCCGTGCCGAGCCGCGCACTGCTGCCCGCACGCCGCGCGCTGTCAGTGGGCGCGTCGCTACCTGCGTGCTGAAGGCCGGCTCGCAGTAGAGACAGCCGGTCATCTCCGTGAGCGCGGCCGGCAGCGGCGTGCGCTCCGGCCGGTACTCCGCCGTGCCGAGCCGCGCACTGCTGCCCGCACGCCGCGCGCTGTCAGTGGGCGCGTCGCTACCTGCGTGCTGAAGGCCGGCTCGCAGTAGAGACAGCCGGTCATCTCCGTGAGCGCGGCCGGCAGCGGCGTGCGCTCCGGCCGGTACTCCGCCGTGCCGAGCCGCGCACTGCTGCCCGCACGCCGCGCGCTGTCAGTGGGCGCGTCGCTACCTGCGTGCTGAAGGCCGGCTCGCAGTAGAGACAGCCGGTCATCTCCGTGAGCGCGGCCGGCAGCGGCGTGCGCTCCGGCCGGTACTCCGCCGTGACGAGCTGCGCGCCGCACGCCGCACACTGCTGCTCGCACACAGATACTCTGATCGCGTCGTCGAACACGTTTATGATCACGTCACATCTGAAAATAACAAAAAGATTAAATTAATAACATTGTACATCTGTTTTGGAAAAAAAAAACCCTGACTGCATAAAAATATTTCTTGTTCACCCTCAAAAGTGGCCCCTGTGTTCAAAATTTATTTATGTAACACATCCCGTCTTTGAAATTATGAAACTTGTATATTCGATCATATGGTTTGATAACATCGTATCACCGAACACATAACAAATCGCACTACTACAGCCAACCCAAAATTGAATTAGAAAGAACGCAATTAAATTAAACTAGAGCAAAGTGCAACTCGAGTCAACTCGAACCAAATGCAACTCGATCCAAGTTCTACTCGAGTTAACTCGGGTTAGTAGGTCGAGTCGACCCATACTAGCCGTACCTGTTGCAAGCCAGTTTCCACTTGGGAGCGGCGGGGTCGAGCACCAACACTCCCGCCTCGCACTCGACGCATCCCGACACGCCGGTCGAGTTGACCCCGTACGAGCAAGTCGGGTGCGTGCAGGAATTGCAGCCGAAGCCTTTCTTCATGTCCCTACAAAAAAAAATGATAACTGGCAGTTGGGAAACAATTCGTTATTAATATTGATAGTTAAATAAAATGTCCGTAATTTTTCATACAATTTTTTTAAAGAAAAGTAGGAAAGAAAGAAAGAAAAAACATTTATTCGTGACAGTGACAGTTACAATTATTGTATAGGCATAGGTACGAGATAACAATGTAAGGCAACTACAACTATCAGGAAACGGACCCACCTCAGCATAATGCCGGCTCGAGAGCCAGCGCTGGTCTTCCGGTGGGACCGTGAGGCCGTCATTTGCTCGCTGCACGTACGACCGGACCGTGTCTAATTGTGAACGCAACGCGACCATTTTACAATCAACGCTACCAACACAAGTGGCGGCGTTGACTGACATTGACAACTGGCACGGCCAACCACACGCGCAGCAAGCAAAACGATATTTAATTAAATTAATTAAGTATTCTAACATGCAACAAATTAAAAAAAGAGTGACAATGTGAAAAGGAAATGAAAATTAAAATTATAGCAATGATATATTTAAAATGGATTGGGACAATAAACAAGACACGCACATCACAAACAAGATCGTGTCATAAAATAAAACAATAATAAAGATAAAAGAAAATTTTAAACATGAAACTCAATCGTTCGAAATAAGAAAGAAGACAAAAAACCCATTCCAAAGTGCTAACCAAGCAGCCAGACAATAAAAACATAAAGAAATCGCAAAGAGGACGTACTGCTAGGGTATGTATTAAAAACAACTAGTGTCATGCATCAACGTCTCCTGCTCATTCCGATGTGCATAAATAAAGTTTCTGACACCATATTTCAAACTATGCATGCTTTTCATGTTCCTGATTGGCGGTGGGATATTGTTCCAGCACTTAGTTGCTGCATAGCGGAAACTTCCACGAAAAGTAGCTGAAGCTGTATACTACATTGCCTAGTTCTGTGTGGTCTTTGTCTGGAAAACCATGACAACTTCTCGAACAAATATGAAAGAGCTCTGTGATGTGTTATTCCAAACAGTAAACATGCCAGATGGAGCTTGCGGCGATGCTGCATCTTAAGAATGCTATGCTTATTCAAAAATGGTGTCACATGGCCCCTTGGAGGAATGTTGAAACAGAAACGAGCACAAGCATTTTGAACACCTTGGATAAGTTTTTTTGTTTTGGCTAGTAGCCGGGGACCAAATACTATATCCATATAATTTAACTAGCTGTTGCCCGCGACTCCGTCCGCGGAGAATAGTATTAGTTTGTAGTACATGCTATGTATCAGAGATGGCGCTGTATATTGGTTTGTAGTACATGCTATGTATCAGAGATGGCGCTGTATGTGAAAAAAGATTTTCCCGCTTTTCTGTTGAAATTTTTCCTGAATTTTCTTTGCTATAAACCTCACGGAGCCCGAGACCTTTCCAACGAATGCAAAACCGTGGAAATCGGTTCGTGCGTTCTGGAGTTATAGCGTCAGGAAGGAAAACCCGACTTATTTTTATATAGTAGATTTCGACAATACAAGTGACTCAACCAGCTGCACACGTAGAGTTTCAGATATGAATGGCCTGATTTTGTATAATATTTTTAGTTTATAAAAGCAACTTTTAACAGAACTTGCAATGTGCTTCTCATATCAAAGATCACAGTCAATTAAAAGGCCCAAGCTGCGTGCATCATGTACTCGCTCAATAGGCTCATCCATTAACTTAATATTAATAGCTGGGCCGAGCTTGTTCAATTGTTGTTTACTACCGAGAATTAAATATTTTGTTTTTGTGGGATTAAGTAGTAAGCTGTTCCTTGAAGCCCAAGAAGCCATGTTTGCCAAATCTGTGTTCAGCTTTTGTACAGCACTATCAATTTCTGATGGTTTACAGGATATATAGACTTGTATGTCATCTGCATAAATGTGGTACTTGCAGTGTGCAATGAGTGACCCAACGTCGGCAGTGTACAAAATAAAAAGAATCGGCCCGAGTATCGATCCTTGTGGTACGCCTTTATTGAGAC
This sequence comes from Archips xylosteana, assembly GCA_947563465.1. Taxonomy (NCBI): domain Eukaryota; kingdom Metazoa; phylum Arthropoda; class Insecta; order Lepidoptera; family Tortricidae; genus Archips; species Archips xylosteana. Next base: position 9,333,305 of record OX387361.1, on the reverse strand, counting down.
TAACCCTTTTTGTGTCAGTTTTGTGACGACCCATATAAACTGCGCGAAAAAAACGTCACTAAACTGACCCCGAAAATAACGACACTTTTTTCTTAATGACAATTAATTGTGCTCGTGATTTTGAATTAGAAAACCCCAAAATTACCTCATTTAAAAGAGTGGGTACACTTTTATTGAAAATGCCCGTGTAGATTATAATTTACTCGCATAAATTAATATCATCATCATTCCATTTTAATTGAATTAGTAATCATCATTAAAATAAATATTTTTGAAAAGTAAAAATTAAATATTGAGCCAATTATTATTCAAAAGCGTTAAAGAGTAACAAACATACATATAAATTAACTATAACAATTACTTTGCTCACCCGCGACCAAAGTGGTCGCGGGTGAGCAAAGTAATTGTTTTAGTTCATTAATATGGACCTCCGCAAAGTAACGCCTGATTCAATAAATTATACATATAAATAGCGAACAAAAAGTACAGTCAACAAAAACAACTTTTTTCGAAAATATTTGAAATAAAACTAACTCTGTTCCGTTTAGTCGATGGATTTAGTGAACCACATTCCTGGATTTTTGTCAGATAAGTCACATTAACATTACGTTAAGTTAGTGATCAGCTCAGCACGTCTCATAAACCACGAGAGTAGTCCGAAGCCGTCCAGCGGACAATTCAGCTCGCGGTAGATACGCACGGTACCATTACGTGTACGGCCGTACGTGTCGTCGCAGTGGGAACAGTGGAGACGCGTCAGCTTATAATATTAACTTAGTAGAACTAACCTGAACGGCGGGTGGTTATAGCAATACGGGCAGAGCGGGAAGCTTTTGCCTTTCGTCCCGGTAGACCAGGAGAGCAGTTCAAAGTCGTCCAGCGGACACTTCAGCTCGCGGTAGATACGCACGGTGCCATTCTGAGGTAGGCCGTACGTGTCGTCGCAGTGAGAGCAATGCAGGCGCGTCGGTTTTGCCTGATGAATAAAGCAAAAATTAGCAGTGCCGTAATAACTTAACTCCCACTGGATTGCCTAATTTTTTTTTAACGTGACATAGACGGCGCTTGGCGACAAGAGATTCAAAGATTAAAATAGTACCTGTTTGTCTCGAGAGCATATTGGGAAATTTCGCTGTGTAAAACAGCTCAGATTAGTGTATGGACAAGCTAGTTTCTTTTCTGGTGTTTTCAATGTGTTCTAGGTGTGTCTTCAAGGTGTTATCAACACCGTTGTTAAGCGTTGTCAATGTTGTCATTCCATTATTGGTAAAAATGGTAACAAAACTGAAGCTCACACAGATGATTTACGATGTTATGTTCTACTACGTTAGGTATATTAAAATGTACTACATTTACTATATCACTATTAACCTGTCAGTATTGTCATAAGTCAGTTTTGGGGCGACGGAGACGATTTTTGAGTTAGATTTTGTATAGGAGCTTGCATCTACGTATTATATGATCGAAGTATTATTTAAAAATGTCCGTCACTTGATGATGATGACTCACCTGAATGTATCTCATGTATCTTCTACACTTGCCGCATCTCGACAGCGCTTTCCCGCTCGCCTTGAGCGACGAGAAATTAACTTCGAACAGCTGATCCATGCCCTCTATAGAACGGACGAAGTACTGGAACTTTCTGCGGAATATCTCAGTCGTGTGGGTGAGCACCGCTTCGAAGTCCGCTCGGCCGATGGCGATGAGATTCAGTTGCTCCTCCACTGCAGAGCGCATCGTTGGTAGGACCAGTTCTGGATCAATCTAGAAGATAACATTGTTATCCGGATTGTTATTGATAGAGCCGCGAGGAAATAGCGCGAAGCACCATTATTTTTACAGTCTATGAAGCGGATCCTAGAATAAAATAGAAACGGCAATTTAAAAAAAAAAATAAGAATGCAACACAGTGAAAACATCTATGATCGAGTTTAGCTGGATATGTTTCGGGCTAATCCGTAGCCCTTCTTGGAGCAACACGCCACAGCGGCTAGAGATTGTCTAATTTAAAATGACGCGCGCCCAACCACCGCATTCACGCACATCTTCCAAGTGAAATATTTCTCTATTGTAGCTTAAATTGAGTTTCAAATCCTGTGCGTAAATGCGGTGGTGAAGCGCGTCATTTTAAATTAGACAAGCTATACCTAACAAATGGGCACTACCCGCCATCACTCTGCTCGACGAAACTGACATCGGCCCACAATTACCCACGCACATCATACATAGTCATAGACATGATTATCCTTATTTTTTTACTGTGAATGAGTCTCATAGTAGTTTCATGCTTAAAGAATGCAACACATTTTACAGATAAAAAAATACCTGTTATAAACACATAACAGGGGACATTCACACACTTGCAAACATTCGTACATTGTACAAATATTTGCACACAAACGTGGAGAACGAACCCATAAACTCGTGCACGGCCTGCAAAATCAACCACTGCACCAAATGGTCAGTCAAAAAATAATACAAAGGAGAGTGGAGTGGTAGCTTGCTTATGCGATTTACCAGGTCGTCGGTTCATCCTATTGGGGACCATCCCCCATCAGATCATCTAAAGAAAAGCTACACTAAAAATAAAAACCCTACATATTCTCTACCACTTATTGGCTAATTACCTTCTGATATCCGTGAACAAGCACAATACCCAGATTAGTGGGCACCAGTCTTCGTCCGCTGCCGACCGTCACGTAGTTCCTCTGGCAGATGTTGTTGATGTGCACCGGGATGGACGCATCGGTGCCTATGCCGTGCTTTTCCATCAAGGTAATCACCTGGGAATCGAACAAAACTGGTACTTATTATTGAATCAGGCGTTACTTTAAGGAGGTCCATATCAATGAACTGAAACTATCGAAATGATAGACTATCGATAGTCGATCGATACTGGACTATCGGCAGGCAACACTGCTCGCTAAATTATTCTCAAACTGTCAGTGACAAGTTTAATGTCATTCAATAGAACTTGCTAACTATGTAAACAAACCGCCATATTGAAATGGTCTTTCATAATCATAATCATAAGTCTTTATTGCTTGAAATAATGTTACAAAAGGTCTTAATTTAACAGATAAAAGTTCATCATTTCGCCATAAAGGCATGCAATCAATCGGAAATTAAAAATTATTCTAATTAATTATTTTATCAAAATTCTAATGTCACAATCTCATCATAAAACGTCAGAACATGCAAGTATTAAAATCATTAAACCATTATTTTATATTATAAAAATAACCACTAAAATCTATAATAAAATATAATAAAATGAAGCAAAAGCAAAAAAAATAATAATATTTACAATACAAACATACTATGAATGACGAATTCAATAGAAATGGGCAAGAATCTTACTTACTCCTTTACTTATGTCAAACCATATTGAATAATAAAATACCGAAAGTAAAAATATAAGTAGGTTTCTAATTTATTTAATCACAATCAGACGAAAAATCGGTACTTGAAAAAGATGTATTTATTATAAAAGGTGCCGTTATATCATCTGTAGTCCTATCCATGATGCCGACTAAATTTTTCATTTTATTTTCTTCCTCTATGACGTGATCCACACATTTCTTCCACTGCTCTGCTCCGATTCGCGACAGGCTTTCTGCCAACAAAACCTTTAATTCTGCCATCTTGAAGGTTTTATTTCTCCGCACAACGTAACCTTTTACCTGTGCCCATATCAGTTCAATTGGGTTTAATTCGCAATGGTAGGGAGGAAGACGCAAAACCTTTATCCCTCCCTCTTGATTTCGACAATTCGACGAGTGTTTGATTGAATATATTAGCACGTCTAAACCCATAGCTAAAACCATCCGGAGCTTAGAAGGCGACAAGGGGACTTTCTATAGGTGCCTGCAGCCAGAATTGTATCGAATGCAAAAAATGTTGGACTTATTAAAGCAAGACAATCCAGTATATTGTGGTGGTTTAATTGATACAATAAAATAAAGCATACAAAACCGGTTTGAAAAAAATAACTTACATGACACTCGTGCCAAAGACAGCATTTTAGCAGCTGTGTCATATCCCTTCTTCAAGTTAAAATGGGTGCCAAGGACTGAAAAGGAGTATGTGAAGTAGTTGTTTATTGCGGAAATGCGAAGAATCAAACAAGAAGATGTAAAAAGTGACCCACAAACATCAACAGGGAAAAAGAAGCTAAAAAGTTAGTCTTACTATATGTTCAACGATTCAGACTCCTCAGCAACCTCAACTGATGGCAACAGCAGCACCGCCAGCACCTGCATTGATTTGGAGATCCTCCAATATTTAAGAGAAGAAGACACAAGCCTGACCATTCTCAACACATACCCAACAGTAAAAAAAGTGTTTTTAAAATACAACACCTGCCTCCCCAAGTAGCACAAGTAGCATTACAAAAGATCACTTTGGGTATAACTGGGAACTACATGAATTAATAAACAGTTAATATGGTTCAACTGAGAATTTAGAGCTGCGTATTACGCTTTAATCTGTATAACAGCATCATAAAAGTAGAAACGGATACTATTGTTACGAATCAGAGTTAGTGCAGATGTCAAAAATGCCTTCTTACAGTCTATTTTGCCTTGGTTGCTTAAGAGCATTTTAGTGGTAGTAAAATATGATAATTGCTGTTTAAAGGCGTAGAATTATACCACTGAAATGCTAGCGTCTTAAAAGTGTCACTGTGAACTACCGTACAGCCAACAGTTTTAGAGTAGTGTACACTTAAAGTGATTTAACACAAAAAGTTCCACATCGGTTCACCTCAGCTCTGTTATAAGCCTATTTTTCAAAGCAGTTAGAAGGTGTTTTATTAATACACGTAAACACCAAAGGTATTTCAAGATCCTCGTTTAACTCAGCAATACAGCATTTGGCTGTGAAATATACCAATATATTGTTTCAGCCTGCATAAAAGAACACTTTGCATATATTATAACGCACGAAGCTGCAATCAGGTTCACGTTAAACAATCATTAATTCTTAAGCGGTCATTTCAACAGTTGGCGTGGATCGCGTATTAAATTATACAAAATGCTAAAAAAAATTGAAATATTCAAGCAAGATTGAATTAAAATTAAAACTAGGTACTAAATAAATATTAAAAGGTAATACGTTTAAGTAGTTCACATAAATGGCTTTAGCGTTTATGTGAACCATAATAAAACTAATAACAGCTGACAGGCTGAATAGTGATTCACTTGAACTCTTATTTACTGCAATAAGCATAATAGAGGAACTGGGGTGTACCCTTGTACAGCCATGGTAATTAATTCAGGATAAAAAAAGTTCACAAAAGTTTTTTAAGAATGCGCCATTTTGTTATAACCTAAACCTAACCCTAACCTAACTAATTAATAATTATTGTACTGTTTTTTTTATATTTTACTGCCTTTAATTACACGTTAATCATACACTTATTATAGTATAATATAAAACTTCGTATAATTTTATGTAAATCACTCAAAAATGTTTACATATATTTTTGGTGTGTTACTTTTTTCACAACATTTCTACTTAAAAACGAGATATTTCCGAGGCGCGTAAAAATTTTGCAAAAAAACTATATAAACATTCACAGTAAACTTGCATTCCCAAATGTTTTCACAGTAGGTTGGCTATAAAAGTGTCCTTTTCTGAGTTAACACAAATTCTCAATAAAATTGTGACATTCACTTCGCCATTTACACATCACACTTTGAAATTTATCGGCACCGCTATAATACTATTAAAAGCAAATCTGCAAATTTAATAAGCAATTTCAATATGAACGAAGGGTAATGTAGAACCTAAAGCGTTATTTAA